>JAJSOF020000025.1:48888337-49400837 GCA_025594305.2 Periplaneta americana
TATGTTAGCTGTGAAGCAATGTACGAATACCATGGAATGTTAATAAATACAATACAGTACCTCTAGATGACAGTAGGCTATGATTCAGGTGTCAAGGTGAAGGATTTGCACAAGCGAAACAAAGAAGCAGCAGCTGCAAAATGGCTGCACCTCTTCACGAGTTTACCATTGATTGCACGCTTTGACACGGGAGCTAATTATACATCCAAGACTCATCACCTGTGAGTATTCGGGCTATCATATCGTCTCCTTCATCGTGTCAGCTTGGATGAAGTCGTCAATCTGTTCCACACCTGCCTTAGTGGCAATTTCCACTGGCCGACCGATTCGGTGTTCGATACTTGTCAGAGAATTTCTGCACGCAATTACACACCACTTGACGTCAGAGACAATGCTCCCATACAGGGTAGTATTTCTTTCGTCCAAAAAATCGCACAACGAAGCACTGTCCGACAATGGTACACTCGTATAAATGTGCTGCCATCTTCCAACAGCTGTTTCTTTGCTTTGCTTGTGCGCACATCGATCTGACTCACGTCTGAATATTACTACCGGTGGTAGCTTCAGGCACTTTATTAAATACGTAAGTCCCTACTTCGATTTGTAACTTACTGCCTTGCCTGTGTATTGCGTTCATTTGAACTGAATTGTATTTCTACCAAAAATTCAAGCATTTATTCCATCAAATGTATATAATACGCGGACGATACTCAGTACGACTGACCAATCATAACCCTTGCTTCTATAAAAGATGAAAGGCCTTGTTAAAATTACATAAGTGAACTAGGGACATCGTAAAACTAACGAATCGTGAATTATTCCTTGATCGGTGTTCCTAAGCGCTTATTTGAAAGAAAGTTCAGAAAATAAACAATTGCTAAATTCAACGTTCGTGAAGAAATTGTCCATAATATGTTGTAAGCAACTGAGACAAAAAGAATTGCCTCCTAATTCTGGTTTGGACTTACGCTTTTTAGCAACAAGTAACAGAATAGCCACACAACGAACTGAATGGGAAGGCTGAGCACACACATTTATTTCATCACTGAGCCAGAAGCAGAGAGAGATATCCGGACTAGTTGACCTGCACGCTCTTTCCGTCCCACTGAACACAAAGTCACCGAAATAGAAGCACATTATAATTTCAGTTTAAAGTAAATATCCGGGAGGTAAACATTTGAATGAAGAGGATGGCAGTCACAGTTGCAAATGGTCAAATGCGTCTTCCGTCAAAAAATAAACATGTTATAAATGCGCAACGAGAGGTTTATATCCAACTGTGAAACATGGCGCCCTGTGGGTGTCAGTAATATTAAACATTGTCACACAATTCCAAGAACTGCTTTAAAATTCAATGTACCATCTCGAATTCATACATCAAAATGTATAACAGGACACTTAATAAGTGCGAGTAATGTTAAGTAGTGTCATAAAGCTTCAAGATTATTGCTATAAAACTATTTCACTCTTCTCGAATTCACGTTTCAATCTGCAAAACATGGCGATTCGTGGTGTCATTATTAACCTATTAGTGGTCAGTGATAACTCTGCAGTGCTTGGGATAAGTGACATAAGTCAGTTTCCACAAACCTTTTTGATAATTTATTGACATTTTACACTGGTTTATGTCGATTTGATTTTTTTCTGTATGAATTATTGTAATGGGAGAAATATTTATGTATTTTTTTTCCAAGCGAGCAGATGTTCCGTAAGTTGTCAATAAATTATCAAAAACGGTTTGTGGAAACTGACTTATGTCACTTTTCCCGAGCACTGCAGAACTTTAATTGCCGTTTATTTAAAAAAAATTATAATAAACATAATATCAGGTTGACATTATTCTTTTTTGGGACGGAAGCTCTTCTAGACATATGTTCCCGTCATCTAAGGCACAATTCTGTGGTGTTCGGGTAAAGAGGTATAAGTCATTGTTTTGTGCAGATGGAATTTTGTTCCGCAGATGAACACGAAAGTTAAATTATACAAGTGGGTTTGCAAAAATAAAAAAATACTAGCAGTTGATGTGTTTTGTGTAGAAAATTATTTGTAATAAGGGTTCCAAATTTAATTTTCACTTATATCCGAACTCATTTTTATGACTTATCTCCTTTCACCCAAACACCACAGAATTATTCATATCAAAGTCAAATATCATTGAGTGCAGACGCGAAATTCTGCAGTGATTTTGAGTGTGTCTACATACAGGAAACTAAAATGTAATTACTGTTGTTAAATCTCACTTCATTATTTCACATCTCACTAAAATACATTTCAGAATGTTCACTCAATATTTTAAAGCTAGTTTATGACAATTGTTCTATTGTGGGTAGGCTATATCCTACAGTGTTGTGAAATCATATGGCAACTTTAGTTGCCAGTGAGTACTACGGTATGCAAAAGTTGCGCTCATTTCGTTACACATGTCAGATGATAATTTATTCACTGTCAGCCAGATTTTAAACGCTATAAAAATGATGTCTCTAGTGCTCAGTGGCAACTAAAGTTGCCATGAAATTTCAGCACCCACTGATACCTATAGATTTTTTTAGTATTTTTCTCATTACATGAGTGATATAGAGATAGGTATATGTGAAAAAAATGTATAAAATTAAAACGAAACTAGTTCTGAGCACTAATGGGTTAATACAGTGGAAAACATTCCAAAATTTGCTTTATAACTTTTTACTCCTTCACTAAGAACATAAAAATGAAACATGGACTTTCCTGGGTGTCTGTTTTATTAAAAAGTGTCACAGCAATTAAGCCTTCTTAAAGATATTTAACTCTCCTCTAATTTGAATAGCTATGGAAATGTAAAATATTGTAATTTGTGAATGTCAGAAACATTAGTTTCGAGAATTGCTTTAGTATATTTAGCAAGGCATCCAAATAAAAAATTATGAAACACGGTATTCTGTCTGTATCAGCTTAATATTAAAGTGTCAAAGTTTCAAGAATTGTTTATCCCTTATCGCAGCGCTTCTCAAACTATAGTCCTCGAGGTCTGCCCTTGTGGTTCTTAAAAAAGGCAGAAGAAAAAATAAAATTCAAACGAATTGCGTATCACTCTATAGCTGAAAATCTCAGAGTTTGGAAATGACACATGGCAATCGCCTTTCACTTTTTCTCCCAGTAATAACATTTTATGAAATTTATTACCCTATCCGTCTACTGACTTCCCACTCTACTCTCAACAACAAAAGAGGGATTTAAAGCACTAAGAATGTGGTGTTTGTCTCCATCTTTTCTCTGCACATCTGGCGCCGCGCCTGTAACCCAGCCAGGGACCACCCGAATTCGTAAAAGAGGACCTAACCTCTTCATGTATTGATGACTTTTTAATAGTTTTGCCGACACCCAGTTTGCATATTGAAGTGGTTACGTACTGTACGTCGTACACCAATAATACAACTCTGAGGTCACAATTTTAAACTTACTTTCCAAGTAAATATGATGAATTTTCATGAGTTCGTGATGACTTTCTTTGCGATATTGAAACTATCAATGTTTCATTGAGTGAAAGCGAACAGTTAATTGAACTCTCGAATGGACCGGATTTAAAATGAAATTCCAAGCGGAAGGTAGGTATGGTTAATTTCTGGACCGCATCACAAGTAAAAAGAGAATATAGTGAACTGTACAATGGTGCTTTAGAAATTATAATTCGGTTTGCTTCTACGTATCTGTGTGAAAAAGAGTTTTCATCATTAACTCTAATAAAAACAAAGTACGCTACCGAAATCGACTCGATGTACGTGACGATCTCCGACTTAAGCTTACCAGCATACGTCCAAATATAGAACAACTGTGCAAGAATCAGCAGGCTCATCCATCTCATTAATGTGAGTACCAACATTTATTATTTTTTTTTAGTTAATAAGTTAAAGATTATCCAAACTCTAATACCTTGAATTATTAAAGAAACAAAAATAAATTTTCTTCTATTAACATTAGCTTAATTAGTTAATACTAATATAAAATTAATTTAATTTAATTAATTTTAATTAATTAATTCTTTTTTAAAATATAAGTATACTGGTATTAAAATATGCTACAAAAATTATGAATTTGCTTTCGAAGGGAACAAGAGTAAGATGGTCCGCGGAACTGTTCTGACTTAAAAAAGTGGTCCCCACGTCAAAAAAGTTTGAGAAACGCTGCCTTACCGTATTCATGAAGCTGTGATGCTCGGGAGGTATCTGTGATATTACAATTTTCACCATATTCGGATTATGTATCGTATTCGTTACTCCACAGCAGTGGTCTGTGACAACTCTAAGACGAATGTAATCACATGGCGAATCTAAAAATTTCTTCTTGTATATTAAAACACAAGATAATATACAGGAGTAGAGAAAGCATAGACCCTTTAAGCAAAAAGGATGAAAGTCTCCTTCCATGTCCTCCAAAAAATTGACCACGAGCACAGTGACAAGAAGATCACCTACACATAAGATACAAAGTGATCCATTTATAATTCGAGAGCGTTTACAGCGCACATCGATCCGATAGGTCATCGGCACTTAAGTCACCTCCTCAAGCATAAACTTCAGTCACCCCCACAGCGAACAGCGCGTTATGGTCCTTAGTATCTGTTATTCTAACAAAAAAAAAAAAAATTTCCAGTAAATATGACGTGGAGAATTTTTCCTGTGGAAACATATTTGCAAAATAAAAACTCTGTAAAAAGTGTTTAAGTGCATTAATACGTTTTGTCACAAATATCAGGACTGTCTCACTCTGACAGTATCAATGAATTTTTCCATACAAGTATAAAAATTGTAAGTAATGATTGATGTTGAATCTTGGCAACTCATAATGTTATGTAATATAAATTATCATAATTGTGAACATCTTATCTTTACTGAATAGTGTGGTAGATACCGCATCCTATAAAAATGCAAGAAACATTGTAAAACTTTCAGCCGCATAAAGAGCAGATGTGGCACACCTGTAGTCTACTTCATATTAATGCATTTGCATAAGCCCAACCAGTGGCGGCTTCTTCTAGTCTCTTAAGGTGCAACATTATATTAGTTGAAAAATACCGATTTATTTTCTGTTACGAATATAGACTTATACTTTTACATTAAAAAGTGCAAATTATTTACCAATTTCCTCTCTGATCGGTTTTAAGAATGGTACAAAGCTCAAAAACAAAATAAAATTCTGTTTCTGCCTCATTTATGATTATTTAGAGACATTGTATCACCAAAGTAGTTATTTTGTTTAAGCAGAATTGGTGACACCGAGGTCCTTTTTGTAAGAACACTGATCCCAAGGATTGTCCATGGGGTTTTCTTTGCACTGCCTTATATTTTGGAAACGACTTTGGAAAACCCCAGACAGGTAATCGGTTCAAGTAGAATAATTATAGGCTAATGTACCCCAACAGTAGTTTCGCTAGCTCCTAGACCACAAACAGTAACTTACTGTGAATTTATAAGATATAGTAACCTACTTTATCCAAGCACGTATATTATAATTATACGTACAGTCAGAGTAAGTGAAAAGTCTTGATATAGTATTAGGAGACGGTTTGTCTCCTCTTCTGCGGTGTGTTTTTCTCCTCGTGATTGGTTCTAGCAAAGGATGGGAATTATCAGTTATACACAAAATTTAAAATACTGATAATGTAAACTGTAAACAATTTCAATAATGACCCCTCCCCTAGACAAAATTCTGCGTACACCACTGGTATGACCCATGTTTCATTATAACAGAGGGTAGGTCTTTCCAAAACTTCACAAGTCTTAATTTTTTTTTTTTTTTAAGTTTTCGTTGTTCCGGAAACTTGGTTGATAGTTTTGAGGGATCTCTTATAATTTTGAATTTTGAGTACTAAATCGCTTTCAAGATATGTTAAGGTATAACCTAAGTCTTTAAATGAGTTAACTTGTTCCAATATTGAATTGTTAATTTAAATTTTGCTCGAAAGACCATAACTTTTCTTCCAGTTTTTTAGATTTCCATATTGATATTAAGATTGTGAATCGAGTAACTACTGTAATTCATCCTTTATGTTAGCGAGAAGAACTTGGTCATTTGCTTACAAAAAAGTATGTATGACATTATTACTTTGGAGATGAATGTTTCCATGAACTGTTAGTTTCCAGATTCTAATAATATCATTAATTTATATTAAACAGAATTAGTTCTACTGTATTTGATGTATCGGCGGCATTTTAGGGAAGCGAATCATGGCATTTTAGAAAAGACGGTAAAAGTCATTTTAAGATAAATCTATCATATTGGTTCATTAAATAGGGTGAATGGTGTTAATGACAGAAACGTCACAGAGCAAATTCTTAAGACCAAAGAAATAGAATTCGCCTTTGCCATTTTGCGTTATTTATTTTTATTTAGTGGGAAATCGACTTTGTTCTTAAAATAATTGAACATCGTACTAAGCTCAGTACCAAAATGCCGAAGAATAGAAATATCTCTTCTTCGTAACAGGGTGTTGAAATTATGTAAACAAACATTGCCTACTGCACGCTCCACTGTGCAAAACGCTCTACGCCTCGCTGTACTGAATCCTTTAGAGTGAAGCACGCATTTACATTTCGGTAACGCCGTTGCCAAATATTCATTACTTAAAGTGATCCATTAATAATGGAAGTATTAAAATGCTCTTAAAGCGTAAACATGACAGAAACACTCCGCAAAATGTGTTTTGGAACAGAGAGCTCTAATGTTAAGACGATTATAAAATGTGCATTTCGAACTTTAAAAGGATTGTCATTGAACACTTTCCACCCTATACAAACCGTAGCATACAGAATCTCTTAACTACGATCCGTCACTGAAACCAACTAAAATCAATGTACGAAGAGTGAGTTTCTTCTCTCAGTGTTTCTTGACTGAACTGAGAGTTGAACAACTCTGTGAAGTTTCCAGGCTGATTAGATTAAGTCTGTCGTAGAATTAAACTTCCAACCTTTCCACTATCGCACCAATTGTGCACCGCCAAGAATCAAATTACAATTCCGCCGAAAGTTTCAGCTTTATGGCTGCTGTCTTGAAAACTGTACTGTAAATATTTAACTAGAACTACTCAGCACTGGACTCATAAACGTTTGTTCAGCTTGTCAACGTGTGAACAGGGCCTTATATTAGGAATAGAGTCAACTACACATTTGTGTATCATAATTACACCGCGGAGTAATTCTGATTAGTTAATTGCCGAGCTGTACTGCAATTTTCCGCTGCACAGCAAGTATAGCCTCATTTCGTAAATGGGTCAAAATGTTTTAAGAGGTGATTACAGCTTTAATAGTAGTAATTGCAAGACAAGCGAAAACGAGCATGCAGTTTGTTATGAGAGATTATTGCCAACATTTTGCTAACAAAGAAAACAAAGGCAGAATTTAATTGTATTTTTTATTCAACAATGCTTTTAAATTGTACCTAAGTTACATGACATTAAAAAAGAATGGACGATGATATAATGATAATACAACCAACGTTACCATATGTACGAAGATTCTCGTACGCAACGAGATTTCTTACTTTTTGTACGATGTTCGAAGGAAACCTCTCCTTGTAGGTAAAATGTACGATAATTCTAATATTCCATCCTTTTTTAACGTGTAACATTTATATTTGACCTACACTAATAGTAAAAATTAAAGGATTGCAAGCTGTATTTATTTATCCTAATTCCTGTACAGACGTTACATGCAAAAAATCCCATATTACTTTTATAATGCGCTCGGGCGCGAGTTCGACTCCCGCTTCGGCTGATTACTAGGTTGACTTTTTTCCGAGGTTTCCCCCAACCGTAAGGTGAATGCCAGGTAATCTATGGCGAATCCTCGGCCTCATCTCACCAAATATCATCTCGCTATCACAAATCTCATCGACGCTAAATAACCCAGTAGTTGATACAGCGTCGTTAAATCACCAACAAACAAAACTTTTCTGATACAGTAAAACCTCGTTAATCCGAATCCCGATAAGCCGGACTTCGCTTAATCCGGACAGGCAAAAAAAAGATGAGTTAGGAAAAGTTAAAGAACCTTGTTTTAAGAATTACTTTTGTTCATTACAACTATGGAATTAATATTTTTTAATGATGCAGAGCCAAATCCGTCAACATAATTATGGATGTCATGTATGTATTGCTTTACATTTTACTGTAGCCTGCTCTATAATGTATTTAGACCTATGACATTTAAATACATCATAACAAACGTGCTTTTTTTGCTATAAGCGGAGTTTTAATGCATTTATGCTGCTTTTTTAGGTTATTTCAGTTAATCTAGATTTAGCTAACCGGACGACTTAGCCCCCCAATTAGTCCGGATTAACATGGTTTTATTGTATTTAAAAATATTGAAAGGAGTAAGGCCAGAGCTTTAATAAAGGGTGCACAAAGATTTATAAGATTCTGTAAAACATGACAATAAATTAACATTATATTTACTTAATGGCTTTTAAGGAACCCGGAGGTTCATTTAAGCCCTCGCACAAGATCGCCATTGGTCCCTATCCTGAGCAAGATTAATTCAGTCTCTATCATCATATTCCACCTCCCTCAAATCCATTTTAATATTATCTTCCCATCTACGTCTCGGCCTCCCCTAAAGGTATTCTTCTCCGGCCTCCCCAAAGGTATTCTTCCCTCCGGCCTCCCAACTAACACTCTATATACATATCTGGATTCGCCCATTCGTGCTACATGCCCTGCCCATCTCAAACGTCTGGATTTAATGTTCCTAATTATGTCAGGTGAAGAATACAATGTGTGCAGTTCTGTGTTGTGTAACTTTCTCCATTCCCCTGTAACTTCATCCCTCGTTGCCACCAAATATTTTCCTAAGCACCTTATTCTCAAACACCTTTAACCTATGTTCTTCTCTCAAAGTGAGAGTTCAAGTTTCACAACCATACAGAAGAACCGGTAATATAACTGTTTTATAAATTCTAACTTTCAGATTTTTTGACAGCAGACTGAATGATAAAAGTTTCTCAACCGAATAATAACAGGCATTTCCCATATTTATTCCGTGTTTAATTTCCTCCCGAGTATCATTTATATTTGTTACTGTTGCTCCAAGATATTTTATTTTTCCACCTCTTCAAAAGATAGATTTCCAATTTTTATATTTCCATTTCGTACAATATTCTCGTCACGAGACATAATCATATACTCTGTCTTTTCGGGATTTACTTCCAAACCTATCTCTTTACTTGCTTCAAGTAAAATTCCCGTATTTTCCCTAATCGTTTGTGGATTTTCTCCTAACATATTCACGTCATCCGCATAGACAAGCAGCTGATGTAACCCGTTAAATTCGAAACTTTCTCCGTTATCCTGGATTTTCCTAGGGCAAAATTAAAAAGTAAAGGTGATAGTGCATCTCTTTCCTTTAGCCCACAGTGAATTGGAAACGCATCTGACAGAAACTGACCTATACGGACTCTGCTGTACGTTTCACTGAGACACATTTTAATTAATCGAACTAGTTTCTTGGGAATATCAAATTCAATAATAATAACATATAAAACCTCTTTCTTAACCGAGTCATATGCCTTTCAAAAATCTATGAATAACTGATGCACTGTACCCTTATACTCCCATTTTTTCTCCATTATTTGTCGAATAGAAAATCAGATATTTAAAATTCACTCAACAAGAACAAAAATAATGTATTTCAAATAACAGTGCCGTCACGGTGGTCTAGTGGCTAATGTGCTGGAATTATAATCCTGTGGACCTGGGTTCGATCCCCGGGTACCCCCGGTTTATAACTTGTGTTGGGCAAGCCCGTAGTCAGGTAATACAGGGTTTAATTTGGGAACTACGGTTCCCCTGTGGCATCCCAACGAATCTCCATCATCAGCTCATCTCATTGTGTGTGTAGCGTAAACCAGCCTCTTGTGGCGCATATTGGACGAGGATTCCATCGGTAAACCGGTCTACATAACTGGCTTCATATGGGTGAATGACGAAAATCAAGTACCCTCCATTAGTTAAAAGGAATTCAAGTAACATTTGAATTGTAAGTGAAGCTAAATTTCCAATTAACCAATGAAAGCAAAGTCTACATTGTCATCGACGGACGCAATTTTTTTAATCGGTGCAGTATTCAATCATTGTGCCAGCTGAAGAAATTGAGGTCTGAAGTGTTAAATTTTTAACAAATTTTCATAAATGTGGTTTGTATATTACAGTTATAATACAATAAATTTACTGTAACATGAGGGTTCCAAAATCAGACAGGCTCAAACACAAAACACACTGTACACTGCTACAAGGTATAGAGATGATAGGATGTTGAAGATGAAACGGAGATTCAATTTTGCTATTCATTCATTCATTCTGCCCAAGGGCAGATCTTTCACTGCAAACACAGCTTTCTCCTATTTTCTGTCTTATTCTTAGTCTCCGCATATAAAGGTAAAGGTATCCCCGAAACATGCCATGAAGGCACTTGAGGGGCATGGAGGTAGAGCCCCATGCTTTCCATGACCTCGGCACTAGAATGAAGTGGTGTGGTCGGCACCACGCTCTGACCGCCTTTTAGCCCCGGGAAGGACCCGGTACTCAATTTTATAGGAGGCTGAGTGAACCTCGGGGCCGTTCTGAAAGTTTGGCAACGAGAAAAAATCCTGTCACCACCTGGGATCGAACCCCGGACCTTCCAGTCCGTAGCCAGCTGCTCTACCAACTGAGCTATATATATGCCTCTATCATGTTTGCAGTTTTTCTTGGGAAAGGTAAATGCGATAACTTTCCGTACACCATTGTCTTTCGCATCTTGAAAGATCTCAGGGGGTTCTAGCGTGGATGTGAGGAAGGTGGATTTGACTAATTAGGCCCTCCGGATTTCACATCGAAATTCACCGCAAGGGTTAAATATCAGTTCTGTCAGGGTTTTTGACCCGATCAGAGACTGGGAAATCCCAATTAGCCTTTGCTCCCCATTTTGCTATTAATAAATCATTTTCTCAGCCTAGTTTGTTGAAGTTGGAGTACATACAATTTAGTCATTAAAAGGTACGGCTATTCATTTTATTTAGTCCCAGCACAAAGTTGTGCCAATTTCACGTAATATTACTTATCACAGTGTTTTTAATATAAATATACAATAGCTGGTACGAGACGTCATGCTAGTAAATATAATACTGAATACAGCAATAGACTGCAAGTGCAGGTGGACACAAGGAGAACTCTTCTGGCACCACAGTATTTTCTACTACAAAACTCATACTATTCTACCAGGAATATAACAAGTCCCATTTCGGCAAGGTAATTACTGCTGGGTCAGTAGAAAATACTTCAGAGTACTTATAGCTACATAAAAGGAAAGAATTTCATAGATAATTAAGGGTGAATAACATTAATTAAATTCAGAATTAATGACATAAATTGCATAAAGAAAATTATTAAAAAGTTACGTAAGGGAATAATTCGATAAATTACATATTAAAAGAGTCAAATTAAATAATGAAATAATTATATGAATTACGTAAGGTAAAAAATAAATTACATAACAAAAGAGGCGCACAAATTATTCAAGGGATTGTGAAAATTACGTACTGGAACAATTCCATACATTACACAATGGGAGAATTCCATACATTACATAATGTAAGGATGCAATATGTTACACAAGAGAAGAACTAAGTAAATAACATCCGGAAAAGTTCCTATGTTATGTAAGAGAAAAATTCTATAAGTTATATGGGAAACAACTACGTGGCATGGAGAAATAATTATATATATTACAAAAGTGAAGCATTCTATTTACAGTATGAAACAAGAATAAAATAAGAATAATTATCAACAGTAATCTCACTAGAGGTTTTGATTTTATCGATAAATCTGCGAGTGGAACACAAGAAGGCTTTGTTGATTCAGTTTCATTTTTATTAACACATTTGTATTCCACTTCAATCATCCGGATCCCAGTAATCAATGTCACTTGACAGATGATTTTCAATAAATCTTAGTATTAAACAATCTCTGATACGTGACTATCCACAATATCATATAGTAGAAGCTATAACAAACATAACCTAAATAATATAAACGAGTGTTAGAAAAGTTTTAATTAGGGATGATGAAATAAAAAATAAACATGAATAATTTTAAAAGAAACAATTATTGAAAGTACAATTTTCAAATTTGAATGTTTTAGTTTATTTTTTATTTTATTGGGTTATTTTACGACGCTGTATCAACATCTAGCTTATTTAGCGTCTGAATGATATGAAGGTGATAATGCCGGTGAAATGAGTCCGGGGTCCAGCACCGAAAGTTACCCAGCATTTGCTCGTATTGGGTTGAGGGAAAACCCCGGAAAAAACCTCAACCAGGTAACTTGCTCCGACCGGGATTCGAACCCAGGCCACCTGGTTTCGCAGCCAGACGCGCTGACCGTTACTCCACAGGTGTGGACGAATGTTTTAGTGGTTGATGGTTTAGTTGATGTTATATTGGACGTGTGCGTAAAAGAAGTGAACTCGTTGATGTACTTTTTGTATCCCTCAACTTATTCAGGATTTCCGAATGGTACTCTTCATTTATTTGTAAATAGGGTTTCAGGGAAGATGCATAGCTATGACCAGTGATCTTTATTAATTCTTGTTCTTGAATGGCAATTCGAGTCATATTTTGAAAGTGCTGTGCATCGACTGGAGTGGTTTGTAATTTTCTGTTTTTTGACGTCCAGACTAGTGCAGTTTGAAATGTTGGCAAACAAAGAAACAAATGCTAGGGTAGTGATAAAAATAAACAAATGCTAGGGACGCGATAAAATTAAGCAAATGCTTGGGACGCGATAAAATTGTGCGATAAGCAGCCATGATTGGTTGAAAGACGTCCTTTCGTACCGTTTTATTGGTCAAAAGTAGTGTGACGTAGTAAAAGTGTAATAGTCATATAAATACATTCAGAAACGAACTCCACGAATCACTAAGTGAATAATAATAATAATTAACCCACATAAATCACATGAAAATACATAAAAAGCAATAAATATAATTTACATAATGAGGTAATACTATACACGAAGCAATGAAATAATCCTATATAAAACAAAGGGAACAATTACATTAAATACTGTATATGGGAATAATTGTAACAACATTAGAGGTGTCAGACAGCCTGTTTCAGAGTTAGCCGTGGCTCTTGACAAAGCCATGCGGCTCCCGCGGGGATTGTGGAGGGGCAATAGATCGACTTCGGTTATGTACCGCGGCGCTGCCGTTTTAGCGTCAATTTGAAGCTGACGTAACACTTCGCACAACCGTTTTTAATAATATTAATTAATATGAGCTGCCACGGCGGTCTATTGGCTAGAGCACTAGACTTATAATCCTATGGACCTGGGTTCTATATTCAGTGTACCCCCAATTTATGACTTGTGTTGGGCAAGTCCGTGGTCCAGGTAACTCAAGGATCTTCTCCGGGAGCTCCGGTTTCCCTGTGGTAACCGAACAAATCTCCATTATCATTTAATCGCGGATGTAGCGTAAACCAGCCTCCTACAGCGCACCCTGAACAACGACTCTGTCGGTAAATTGGTCTACATAACTGCCTGCATATATATATATACATATATATATATATATATATATATATATATATATATATATATATACATATACATATATACAGGGACATCATTTTATTTTTACTTCAATTTTTATTGTACCTCAGTTTTTGAATGTACTTCACTCCCACCCCTTCTACTAATGAAGTTCAACCGTCCTCCATACAGATCGAAGACCGCGTATTCAGTCATAGTAGCCTTACCGTCACAGTACGTTCCAAAAATATGTTCGCGTTTTCCAATGACGAAAGAGCTTTCAATATTGCATCATTTTCGCACAGGTACTCTCGTCCATTTGCCTACGTCGCATTCCGGCTTTTCCCACCAGCTGCTATTCGCCTCTCTGTAAAGGCTAGTGGCTGGGCTGTCTTAGCTTTTTTCTGAGAACATTAATTTCTGTTAGGAATTGGACATCTACGTAATATTATACCCATGCAACTGTTTAAAACAACTTAAATAAAAGGGCCTCGTTAAGTAATTAACTGTCACATGATTTCCCTCCTTTCTACGATCCTGCGACCTAACCACTTGGACGGACAGTAGATAGCATGTCTCAGTAATTTTATCTTTTCGGATCGAGCAGAAGTGAAGATTGAATTTACAGTACGTAAGGTACTCTTTACAGAGTAGGTACAGAATTATTTCAGCATGAGTTACTAGTACGAAGGGCGAAACTGGTAATTGGAATTACACACATTAGAACTGAAGCCTGTATCGAAATGAACCGCCACCATTTTCAAAAATGTGTTTAAATATCCATATTATGATTATTTTTCAATTTAACTTCATTCTCTATAGTGTACGCTAATGTGCTATAGACAGTATAATATACACTGCATAAGAAATATGTCCGTATGGACAGCTCAGTTCGTGAGTAAAAACACTCATTATTAATACTGTACTGTATTCTGATTAAACAAAAACCTAATGAAAATTATCAAACTCAAAAGCGCGATATTTCCTAGTTTACGTAAATGGATGAACTACTTTTATTCCCTCCTATACCTAGTAAAGTGATTTGTTTGTATATTACGCCATCGAACTACAGTCGTGGAAGGGGATAGCAACCGTTGATCCAAAGGTATAGCCAGGTTAATATCAGAAATCTTAGTAAAAATAAAATGATGTCCCTGTGTGTGTGTGTGTGTGTGTGTGTGTGTGTGTGTGTGTGTGTGTATATACAGGGTGTATCAAAATACGTGTACAAACTTCAGGCATGGGTTCCTTACACCAAAAGAAGGAAAAAGTTCATATGAACATATGTCCCATAATCCTTTGTTTCCCCGTTATTCATTTATTACTAAAAGTTTGCGTTCAACGGCCTTCGAGGTCCAACCTCAAAACTTCATTTCTTTATGCACTCATTCATAGAAGGCTGTGACTCGTTGTATCAGAAATGGACTGCAAATGGCGAAGTGTTGCCATGGAGACTTGTTTACATGTGCCATTTGTCTGTCTTCAACGTTGCAATTGTGAACGTGGAGTGAGTTAACGTGTTTCGTTCAACCATGGCAGGACGATATTCATTTCGTGAGCAGGCTGACATCATTTTTATGTATGGTCGCGCGAATGGTAATGGATGCGAGGCTGTACGGCTGTATCAGATGGCGTTTCCAGACCGAAGACAACCGAATCATCAAACCTTTGTTGCTGTGTATCGTCGCGTTGCTGAGACAGGAACCGTTGCACCACAGACTGGTGATCGAGGAAGATCAAGAGTTGTTCGTACGCCGAACCTCGAAGAAGACATTTTACACTGTGCCGAAGACGATCCAGGTATCAGTACAAGACAATTGGCTGTGGCAACTGGTACATCACACAGTACAACATGGAGGGTACTTCACGAGCAGCTCTTGTATCCGTATCATATGCAACGTGTGCAGGGCCTTTCGCCTGCCGATTATCCACCACGGGAGAACTTTTGCCGATGGTTTCTAGCACAAATAGTTTGTCTCATCAGTTTTGTTTACAGACGAGGCAACGTTTGGGAGAGATGGAATTACCAATTTCCACAATGAACACGTATGGGCAGATCGTAATCCTCGTGCTGTATTTCAGGCTAGACATCAGCAACAATTTAGGATTAATGTGTGGGCTGGAATTGTAGGTGACTGTCTGGTAGGTCCATACGTTCTACCAGCACGTCTTACAGGTGCTATCTACAGGGACTTTATCCAAAACACTCTTCCAGAATTACTGTACGAAGATGTGCCTCTGAACATAAGACAAAACATGTGATTCATGCATGATGGGGCTCCAGCACATTTTAGTCGCCTTGTTCGAGATACACTGACTGGTGTCTACCATGACAGATGATAGGCAGAGGAGGACCAGTTCAATGGCCAGCACGTTCTCCCGACCTCAATCCTTTGGATTTTTATCTTTGGGGGCACCTTAAACAATTGGTTTATGGAGCAGACATCCCGGATCAAGAAACTCTTCATCGACGTGTCACGGAAGCCTGCGAAACCATTCAACATCATCCTGGAGTATTTGAAAGGGTGCGACAGTCCATGATTCGACGAGTGCATGCGTGTCTAGAAGTAAGAGGAGGACATTTCGAGCATTGGTAATGAGTTTTGTGTGTTGGCATATTATGAGTGTACCAATGTGTTGAACAGTTCCTAACGGGGAAACAAAGGATTATGGGACATATGTTCATATGAACTTTTTCCTTCTTTTGGTGTAAGGAACCCATGCCTGAAGTTTGTACACGTATTTTTGATACACCCTGTATATATATATATATATATACGTATATATAAATTAATACACTATGTATATATATATATATTCATATATACGTATATAAATTAAAATGAAGCTGTGTTGGAAAGAGTGGGTGAAAAATTTGTAATTTGTAATATTGGTTCACTTACCGCTTGCATATTCATTGAATGTAACTTCTAGCCTTATATTATTTTGTAATTTTATTTAGGTAATATGTTTGCATTATTTTACTCAACTTGTGCTTGTATGACTGTATAAATCTTTTATTACTGTTCTTTAAAATTAGTAACATTGTATCCTCTTCTTTTGTTTCTGGCTAAGTGGACGAGAAGACCTGATGGTCTTAACTTCGCCAGAAGAAATAAATTATTATTATTATTATTATTATTATTATTATTATTATTATTATTATTATTATTATTATAAGAAAGAATGGTGCTGAAACTGATCAGGAAGAGGAAAAGGAATTGGTTGGGTCACTGGCTGAGAAGAAACTGCCTACTGAAGGATGCACTGGAAGGAGTGGTGAACGGGAGCAGAGTTCGGGGTAGAAGAATATATCAGATCATAGACGATATTTATAGGATCATGGATCATATGAGAAAACGAAGAGGAAGGCATAAAATAGGAAAGATTGGAGAGAGCTGGGTTTGCAGTGAAAGACCTGTCCTTGGGCAGAACACTAAATGAAATGAAATTTAAATTAATATACATGCATTGAAGTACGGATGTTGTTAAACATTTGTTCACCTCCAGGTCACAGGGATTCTATGAAACCGATATCCATCACCTGGTGTCATAGTGGGGAAAAATGTGTTAACAACCTTGGCGAGTACTAAGCAGTAAGTTTAATTTCATTCCTTATACTAGCGATTGCCGGGTTTCATTTGAACGACCTAATATACAGGGTGGAAGTGAACTAACTCTGCAGATTTTCAGAGCGAATAGCTCATGTTGTAAGTAACAAAAAAGTTTAATACTATATGGTGGAAAGTCCAAATTTTTCTCAGAAAAAATGTTTTTCCCAAACGTTTAACACCCTCTTATTCGGTAACTACCGCTAGTAGAATCAAGAATTTTGTCCATATCGATAGACAATCTAATAAAGAATCATTTATCCGCCTGACGTATTTCAATAGCGTGGACGGTTTTCGTGTAAATTTAACTTAAAACCACTAGTTATAAAACGAGAAAAATTCGTTCCGGCGCCGGGAATCGAACCCGGGTCTCAAGTTCTACGCACTGGATGCTCTATTAATATTAATTGTACAAATTCGTATAGCTTAATGAAAGTATGCTTGTAAATTGAATGAATCTGCTTACTTTGTATTGTATATGTTTGTATAATTTTGGCCGATTAATTGTATATGCTTTAAATTGAATAGTAATATGTATATCTCTATTGATAAATTGTTTGTGTTTGTAATTTGAAGTAGTCTGCATGATATGTATTATCAATTTCTGTATATCACAACTGATTGAATTGTTTATGCCTTAAATTTAATTAACTTGTTTTGTATTATACATATAGGTCACCTGATGAATGATCGTTTGCGTTTGTAAATTTAATAATCTGTTTGGCTATGTACTGTATATTTTTAGTAGAGCCATCGATGTAGCTCAGTCGGCAGACTCGCTGGGCTGCTGATTCGGAGCTGTGTTCGGGCTTGGGTTGGATCCCCCTTTGGTCTCAATGAATGGTTTCTTCCAAGGTTTTCCCCAGCCATGGGACTGAAGCCGGATGGTCTATGGCGAGTCCTCGGCATCACTTCATTTCCCCCTTTGATTTGATTACTTGGTTGGGTTTTTCCGAGGTTTGCCCCAACTAAAAGGCATATGCCGTGTAATCTTTTGGCGAATCCTCGGACCTCACCTCATCATTGTAGAAAATTACTACATTGTAAAACTGTAAAAATTGTAAAATATTGTAAAAATTTGTAAAAATGTAATTATAATATTGTAAAATTTTGACTTGTTTCACATCTTAAAGCTTCATTGCTCATGTAAGATCTATAGAAGATAATAAATGAATGAATGGAATGAATGAATGAATGAATGAATGAATGAATGAATGAATGAATGAATGAATGAATGAATAACCACTGAGCTACACCGAGGCTCAATTCACAGCACCGGATCGAATCTTCTTCTTTCGGTATTTTCCCTTTTCAATGTGTAGGATTATTTCACTTCCACCCTGTATAATACAGGACCTCTTTATTCCTACGCTTGCCCTATTTTTCTTGTTCAGTCAGCTTTGTGTGTTGTACTTACATTTTTACATTATGGTCTGTTTGGTTGGAAGCTTTGTGCTATACTAAATATTTAGTATCACCCTAACTTCATGTTATTCTTTTTTTTTTTTTTTGCACGAAGTGTGCAGACACTCAGATAAGATTACTTGTCTACGTAGAATTATGTTTAAATTACACTCAGAATTAACTGGCACAAAGCACTGTATTTCAGGACAGATTTGTGTAGCTATCTGTGCAGCTGCGAACTACAGTAAGCTCATTGTTGCTCCACGACGTGAAACATGTTCCTTTAAATTTAAAGCAATAAATACTGGTTCCGTGTATGGTCACGCAACGGAACATTGCCCACTTTTTTGTTATTCGTACGTGGGCACCCTCAAAGACTCCAAGCTTTGCGCTACTACATTCATCTGCAAACAAAAGGATTCTCCCCATTCTTCATCGTATTATGATATGGTATTTCAGCTTTTTAAATTGTATCATTGCTACTGTCAGTGTTGCCAACCAAGAAACAAGAAATCCCCCTATATCATATTAAAAATTCCCCTAAAATTCAGAGAAACCCTCTACTTTTTTTAATTTGTACTTGGAAAACCGCAATATAAAAATTAGCAAATGTGATATATATATATATATATATATATATATATATATATATATATATATATACACAATTAGAAAAATATTCACACATCATGCACACTGAATGAAATAGAATAGAATTCTTACAATTTCGTCCGTCCTTGCAGTACGAAACTAGTTGGCTCCTGATGCATCGGGACAACATTGTGTTGCGTTTTGCAAGTATTGCCACAGCACACTGAAAGTCCGTAACACTTGCATCTTGCTGGGTACCGACTTTTACTCGGGCATAGAGACAATTAGTTTCAAACTAAAAATGTTATTCACAGTTCACGTGACTGGCATGTTGCGTATAATATTTAGTATAAAATTAAATCTAATTAAGAAAACATGTGTGTAGAATATAAAAGAAATGAAAATCAGTTGTATCAAAAGTATAAATTTACATTGGGGAAATTGTTTAACTGCATTTTACTGCACACACTATTGTTGTGTAGACCATGACGTAAGCAAGACACAGAGAATGCGAGTACAACGCGACGACGGGCGGGAGAGAGCATCATAATAATATAATACGAGTAATAAAGAGAGCACGTGAGGAGACGCTTGCAAGATGCGATGTGAGCCGAAGAGAGGATTCATGACCATGGTATTCATTGTTCAATTACTCAACACAGTAGATAATTAATTTTAAAAATAACTCCTAATGACGTAGTTTTAGAAAAATGTAAAAAAAAAAAAAAAAACTCTAAAATTTATCTTTCCCCGAAAATTCCCCTATCCTTTTTATTCCCCTCAAACCTCACCCTGGAAAATTATTGTTTTCCCCAAATTTCACGATGGGGGAAAACTCCAAATGAAATAAGTTGTGGCAACACTGGCTACTGTATCATGATCTCAGTCTAAATGCCAGTTCTGATATGTTCAATATTACGAGTATGATCGTTTTGATTTCTCAATTCCAATGTTCCTCTTTCTACTTGCGCAGTAATTTTGCTTTTAGAAACTTGGTTTGTTTTTTTGTCTTAAAAGTACTCCGAGCTTTTCTTTCTTTTTTTTTTATTTAATAAATACAAATACATTCTCTTCTTATCCTAGTTAACACTTTATATATTTGCAGTCAACGGTTTTTTGAACCCAGTTTATTACAGTAATAATAATTCAAACCAATAAATACAACACAAGAGCAAGAAATAAATTGACAATAATGATATTCAATAAAAACATGAAATAATAATACAAAAGGTAAAAAATACATTTGTTAATTAATATCATGAATAATTTTACAAATTAAAAGTTTCAATTTTAAAAAATTTAAAATTTGGAAAATGGTTTGAAATTTTATTATAAAGTCTTGCCTAAATAAAATACTGAATATTTTCACTGTCAGCATTCGAGCGATCTGAGAAAGATAGATCGTCGGCTTCTCACGATGGTGACCGAGGTTCGAAACCCGCGTCCAAATGAAATAAGTTGTAGACAAAGACAATGCCCAGTGATAGCCATTCACGATGTACTCCCTTTTTCTCATCGGCAATCCACCATTGGTTCATGACTATGGGGTGCTACGTGATGACCTCTCATGGCGTACCCAAGACAACACTACGGCGACGGAAATATGTAGTTACGACGCGTCACTCATAGAAGGGAACGCTTTTGTAAAGTCTTGGTTTTTCTGAAGCGACGCATGCGAGTTGCGAGTTAAATCGGGACTACACGAAAGATAGGGAGCGGTTTCTAGAACTGCGAGATGCGAGGTCTGCGTACCTCGCAGCCATAGAAACCACTCACTATCTCTCGTGTAGTCCGGATTTGTGCGCCTCGCACTTCGCAACTCGCATGCGTCGGTTCAGAAAAACCAAGGCTTTAATAATGCAAGTCAAGTATTCGTCATTCGGTAAAGAAGTATTACAATTATTTATTATCATTATATTTTCAAGTTTCGAAATAACTTGCGATTTCTCCAGGTGAAAGCCGTCATTTTTAAACTTTCCGTTCAGAAATTGATAGAAAAACTTTGACGGTAATCTCTTCTGTACGAAATAGCAATTTTGTTCCATATAAAGTTGTACAATTTTGCATTAAAAAGAGGCAAATTGAAGTATTCTGCTACTATTAATGTGTCTAGACTCTCTGCATTGACCTCAGTGAACTTTAAAGCATACACGTAAAAAAAATGATCGTTCATTTGACATGGAACTTTTAGTTCGACTATAAGCATTACACAAAATCCACACAGAAGCGATGCCGAGCCATGGAGAAAACTGCTTGTTTTTCACTATGTAACCGCTATGGTTCACCCCGATGCATCTAAACAGAATACATAACGTTGAGCCAGCGGACGGTTTTGGATCGATGAGAATATGTTGCACAGTTGTAAGAACTGGCAATCTTACATTGTTAGTATAGGCTATGCACGCTCATAATAATCTTAACGACAATAACAAGAAACTTACTTTAAGAGGACAAAAAGTAAATATCTGTTGCACGACATCCCATGGAGGGCCAAGGTCTACAGACTGACTGTTCGTCTCACGACCATATGCCTCAACGGAGATGAACGATCATCTAACCGATATGGGGATAACATGTGGTTAGCATAATGATCCCCCCGTCCAGCCGTAGAAAAAGTGGTCATAAATGACTTGTGAAACAGAGTTTCGCTACTCGCTGTAGCTCCCTAAATTCATCACAATGCAGGGTGGGCACCGGACCCATACACGCTAGACGCCTTAGATTTAGATCATACAGCTACGGCGCGAGACACTTCAAGAGGAACACTTTGTTAAAATATCCATTAAAAATCTGATTCTAAATCTTAAGAGTACATTTAGCATTCGCTTTACAATCGATCAAATTCACACATTCTGCCATTTTTTTTAGGTTTAATTGGATGTCTTGTATAAGACACTAAAAACATAAGTATTTTCTTGATAGATTCCTATTAAAAACTACATCGTTTCTAAGCTTAGGTAAATTTCTATCATAAAGTAGGTCCATTATATAGGCTATGTTTCAAACTTTTCGAAAATAATAAATTACTGGTAAGGAACAAAAGCATATAGGGGAGAGTGGGGCAAAGTAAAAAATTTAAAATAATACTCTGTTTCGTGCTGACATATGTAAGCCCGCCTACGTATTAGATGAGGAGTTTAGAGAGACTTCAGTTTGTGTACAATGAATGAATTTAATGTTGTTCCGTCAATGACTTAACATGTTATACATAAGGTATAAAACTTTTGTACTACATATTTAATTGTTGATATTAACGTTTTCGTCGCTTTTACATGCGACATCATCAGACACCATATTTTACATTCATGACATAATAACCTCTGTTTTGTATACCATTGATATTAATTAAGTTAAAAGCCGAAAATAAATATACACAGTTTAATATAAAATTACAAGTCTTCATTATTTAAACTAAATTAAAAAAAAAAAATAAAATAAAAAATTAAATAATGGAGACTTGTAATTTTATATTAAACTGCGTATATTTATTTTAAGCTTTTAACTTAATTGATATCACTGGTATACAAAAACAGGTTATTATATCATGAATGTAAAATATGGTATCGGATGATGTCGCAAGTAAAAGTGACGAAAACGTTAATACCAACAATTAAATATGTAGTATAAAGGTTTTATACCTTATGTATGACATGTTAAGTCATTGACGAAACAACATGAATTCATTTATTGTATTTCAAAGACTTATCTAAAAAAAATTCTTCAAATTAACTGCAAAATTCAGTTTGTGTAGTATCGTTGGTAAGTGATGTTTGGATTGTGCCAGAGCAAGAAGATTGTTTTTCTACATTCCTGATATAAGTTTCCAGCTGTTTTATTTCTGTATTAATGATGTACTAGTGACTCATATTTTGTATTTGTTATAAATGTTACTTTAACTTACGTATTTTACTACACTGTGAAAGCTAAAACCACATTTTATATCAAATGATGATGGCGATACAAGCTTTTATTTCTTAATGGTGGCTGTGGGACAAAGTGAAATGGAAATTAAATATTTTTTTAAACCACGATTTTTTATCAAATGAATAGAAATTGCAATTTAACTTAATAAGTAATGGTACACCATATCTACAATTCATTTTACATATGCATGTTTTTTATTTGATTTTTTAATGACGCTGTATCAACTGCGGGGTTATTTAGCGTCGATGGAATTGATGATAGCGAGATGGTATTTGACGAGATGAGGCCGAGGGTTCGCCATAGATTATCTGACATTCGCCTTACGGTTGGGGAAAGTCTCGGAAAAACTCAACCAGATAATCAGCTCAAGCGGGAATCGAACACGCGTCCGAGCGTTACTCCGGTTCTGCAGGTAAGCGCCTTGGCCGACTAAGCTATGTCGGTAGTCTAAGAGAAAATGGAATATGTTTTCAGTTTATTATTTTTCTATTTCTGACTTTTAGTTCCAGTTTTTGTATTGAGAATTATTAATTCTCAAAAATATAACGTGATTAATATCTATATATTTTATAATAGGCCCTAATAAGCATCATACTTAATACTGCAACTTTTTTATTTATTTCCCAAACACAAAAAATCCATTTACCATAATTTTAATCCACATATATTCTAAAATTATGCCTTCATTTAAACTTTTTCACTTTGCTCCATATAGGTTTTCACTTTGCCCCATACATAGGGAATCAGGGGTTTGGTAAAAGAAATATACCTAAACAAGTACGTACATAAGATTTTCCTTCGGTGATCGTTGCAAACTATAAAGAAAAGTTTCCTCTACTACATTCAGGATATAAATTTACAAAAGTATTTACTAACAAGCTGTAATTTACGACTTAGTGAAAGGTCTTTCGCTTTGCCCCACTCTGAAAGGCGACTTAATGTTGTAAGTGTTATAACTGATGCCATTACATGTCAATCAAAATAGACCTGTGGTTTGCGACCAAGGAAGGGGAGCAAGGACGTCCTGCTGGCCTCGCGTCTACATGTCTCATCAAAGATGAACTATCATCCAATCAGTACAGGAGTGACGTGTGATTAGCATGAAGATCCTCCCCTCAACCGTTCTAGTAGGCTAATAAATCAAATTTCATGTGATACTTTGAACTGCACAACTTATTGGTTTTGCACTTGCATTCGTTTAATTTTCAAATAATCTCCTATATAGTATCTTCGTTTAATTAATATCTAGCCGCTATCAAAGGGATAAGAGTTTGTTTATTAATTAGTCTGTCTCAGATACCGTCCAGTCAAAAGAAGTGGTAATATATGTCTACCAATGATGCATTAGCATTTTCAAATGACATGTCCATGTCAGTTCCACGTGGAATATTTAAAACAGTGTCAAATCTAGGATGGCGACAAAAAAGGTTAGTATTTTAATTTCAATTTATAGTTAGAAGTCTTATTTCCGGCAGCCAATCATTTAGGTCCACATTGTCTTGCGTCTTGTCATTCGAAACTGATGATGTAAAATGCATTTGATGGCTCGATAAAAATATATAATCGCCCGCCATTTTTGCTCTTTCGTTGGCGTTCGCAGAAATCACACGAGGACGTTATTCGCTGCTCAATTATTTGCTCAATTACAGTGCGACTGATTTAATTATAGGAGCTACGACATGATAATGTTTAACGGTGAAGCAAATAATTCCTCATCTGGTAGTTCGGCAATGAAAGAACAAAAATGGCGAACGATACTACCTACCTAGACTTTATAGAACCTTCACTTCCTAAGACGTAAGCAAAGGGGAGGAGTCACACCGGAAATAACAACGAAGACTATAGATTAAAAGTCGTCTTATAAGCTAACTAAAATTTACCCACTGTAGGATGATAGAACCACATTAAAAGTGTTGATGCGTGCTAAAAATATATATCCAACACAAAGCTTGCCGGTAGGGAACTTAATCGCCGCAGGTTCGATTTGCAACGACTGCAGAGTTAACGTTGCTTATATACCCATAAAAGCAGACTAAATCATTTTAATTTACGGAACTCAAGCCTAGTAGACTTATACAGCGCAAAACGAAAAACAAATTATTACTTAATTATTAGTATAGAGTTTGAAAATCCGTGGCGACAATCGGCACTAATGGCAGTAGGGATGTCAGTTCCACGTGCCCGCTTCTCAACCCCAAGAAAATACTCCTGGTAGGCCTACTCATCTCTGTTAGAGCCAGCGGTCATCAGCACAGTGCACCCTCGGGCTAGCGTCTCTTACCCGCGAATAACAGATACAGTAGCGTGCATCCGTGGCTGCTGGCGAGCATGCTTTCTCCCTCTCCCTTCTGCACGACGGTGCATATTATACCCGTTACCCATTTCAGCAGAAAATCCATGACCCCCATCGAGAATCGAATCCGCGACTTTGCGACTTACAGCTTTTCGTCTTAACAGCGACGTAGAAGTATTTATACCGTATCGTTTAAATACTTCCACTGCAATATGTGGAATATATTTTTAAGAAGATATAAGACCAAGCAGAATTTAAATTAAGCAGTTGCACAAGTGAGGAAAAAGTAGGTAACACTTTCGCCATTTTCAGGTTACTTCTGATGGATAACAGTGAATTTAATTTTCCTACTTGGCTTATCACATGTCTCGTTAGCAAACCAACGATGACGTTATACACACGCTGGTTGTTATCGTCAATGACACTGACCTCTGAACGAAAGTCAAGATTCTCGTAACATCGATTTGTTTGTGTAAGGTCTCATGTTTACTTAGTTTACGCGGCAAAGTCACTGCTTAACACCGCAGTAACCTATTTCATTATACACAAAGTATAGATACCACACTCCATCAATTCACCATTACAATGGAAGACACAACTTCAACTGATACAAAATATACAATAACGCCAATCAACTCCTGCAGAATATTACCAGTCCAATAGGTATGCAGAGCGGAAGGTCTTCAATTAGAGTATTTTTAAGGGATAAATCCTTAGTATAGTATGAATGGAAAAGCCCTCTACCATTTTTTCTTCGCAGTTTTGTTTCCCAGAAATAATAATTTTGTTTGATAATGTTTGATCCCATTATCTTTTAAATATAGAAATATATATTTTATAAACGTCTTTACATTAAAGTTCTCAGTTTCAAATATTTTGCATAACTTTCCTGCCACATTTACGGTTTAAGGGTATTTTAATTCTTTAGTTAGCGATAACTCACTTTAAGTAACGGATCTTTGCAACGCTGTTACCGAAATGTAGACAAGTGCTTCAGTACCGTTGGGCGTAGACAGTTTTGTAGAGCGGACCGTGCAGCAAGCAGTGTTAGTTTACACAGCTTACACAGCTCGTATCTTCCCTTCACTGTTGCGGAGGAGAGATGCTTCCTTCGGTTGGCAAATACTATCGAATTTATTGTGAGTCTGTATTTATTTCTAGAAATGAAGTCGATTTCCCATTAAATAAAAAGGAATAACGCAAAGGATTTAGTCTGTGACGTTACTGTCATTGAACATCTTCCGCTCTGTATAATTTAACTAGCAACACTTAATTATTATTTCAGGCATTAGGAATTGATAGGTTCTCAATTTTTATTCGGTTATTTAACGACACTGTATCAATCGTGCGGTTATTTTGTGTCGATGGAATTTGTGATAGCAAAACAGCATTTCGGATAAATGATTCCGAGAATTCATCACGGCATTAATACCTGAAACTGACTTAAAAGTAGGGGCAACCATGGAAAAATTAAACCAGGTAATTTGTACAAACTCAAGACCAAACGAACTTAGTATATTGCTATATTGTTAATCTCGGAAGTTTAATTTTAAATTATGTTTCACGCACCGAAGAACAGAAATTAAGAAAATTACAGAATTTAAAATAATGAAAGTTAGGATATACATAGTTTTGATCAAGTATTTTGGATCCTATGGATCTACTTAAATACTTTTGTAGGCATAGAAGAGATAAACTCTGCATACTTACTTGTGGCTTTTAACGAACCAGGAGGTTCATTGCCGCCCTCACATAAGCCCGCCATTGGTCCCTATCCTGTGCAAGATTAATCCAGTCTCTACAATCATATCCCAGCTCCCTCAAATGGTACAATATTCTGGTCACGAGACATAATCGTGTACTTCGTCTTTTCGGGATTTATTTCCAAACCTATCTCTTCACTTGCTTCAAGTAAAATTCCCGTGTTTTCCCTAATAGTTTTTGGATTTTGTCCTAACATATTCACATCAACCGCATAAACAGATAAACAGTGCATGCTGACAAAAATACAAACCGCATTAACTGCTAAAAAGCCTGTCATGTAACATACTCTCCAACCGATCGCATCTCTTACATGACACCGCGGCAGCAATATTGCGGACTAAAACGTCACCCACCCCTCGGTCTGAAAACATATTAAAGCCTCAGACATCTCCCCTATCTTACACACCACCTGAACCCTGTAAGGATTATGATTCTGCTCCTGACGCCGTTGTCAACAACGTGCACGTATTCAAGGGTAAGAACGGGTTTCTTGTGGAAGTGCAATATTATCACACTCTCGAAGTTATTTACATTCATGAAGTGGCAAGAAGCTCGACAGGAAGAAAAATATATTTAAAAGGCACTCAAGATCGACCATTAAGTTCATATTTTAAGAAAGTATCTTATGAAATGTACCTAGGTTATAATATAAAACAATATTGAAACAATTATACTGATTAAGACAAAGAAAAAAACAGACATTGAGCTCATCTTACAAGGCAACATGTAATAAAATCAAATGAAAATCTTACTAGAAATTGTGAACATTAATAGAGTATAAAGCCCTTTTTCAGTCTATTACTCAATATGGCATTAATGTTTGGGGTGGAATTACAAAAACTAATATTTCATTCATTTATTCAGTGTTCTGCTCAAGAGCAGGTCTTTAACTGCAAACCCAGCATTCTCCAATCTTTCCTATTTTCTGCCTTCCTCTTTGTTTCCTCATATGATCCATATATCTTAATGTCATCTTCTCCCGTTCATCATTCCTTCTAATGCATCCTTCAATAGGCAGTTTCTTCTCAGCCAGTGACCCAACCAACTAATCTTAAGTCATTACATTTATTACAAAAAAAGTGATTATTAAAATTTGTTTAAAGAAACGTTTTGATTATTCAACTAAATTAATTTATTGTGTAACAATTAATATTAGAGGAAAAAATTCGCTCCGGCGCCGAGGATTGAACCCGGGTCCTTGGTTCTATGTACCAAGCGCTCTCACCATTGAGCTACGGCGAAGTCCAATCCACAGCACCGGATCGAACTCCCCTCGTCCAGTGTTTTTCCCTTTGTAGCCTGACTCCAAGTTGGGCATGTATGTTGACATTTTATTAAGTCAACTGCCATTATACTAGGAGCGCACTCAGTTGAGTGACTTGGTGGCCGGGATTCCACAGTAATATGCACAGTAATCTGTACAGAAATACATAACAGATATATTCTGCAGGACAAAAAAAAATCTTTAGTAATTTATTGTGTATTTAATATATCTCAAATTGAACAAATAAATGTTGTTAAAATTTTACCATAAAAATCATGGTACAAACGAAATATAACAAATGATTTGCCATGCTCTGTTCTACACTCTTTGAGGCATATTTCACCCGAAATGGAATAGAATACGAAAACTTTATATGTCAGTTATTCTTTTGCTAGTTTAAACATCAATTTATAACAATAATACAGTTGTTAGTATTATAAAATAGAGAGTCAACATACACCTTAAAAATTAAGACCGTAGGTGAAGTATCGAGATTTAAATAAATATCGATAAAGCTTGAGAGTCCTGTGTTATGATCTCGATATAAATATGCAGAGTATAGAAGCTCCGTATCTACTTTTAGTAGGCCTATCTGAATTGTATTTCAAGAGTTTGACAGATATTTCCGTTCTCAATTTTTAATAAAGTTTATACAGTATAAATACATCCCAACAGTCGTGTCGAGGAAGCCAATGGCATAGCTCAGAGATATTTTAAAATTGGGTTTTATTTAACGATGCTAGCAACTGCCGAGGTTATATCAGCGTCGCCGATGTGCCGGAATTTTGTCCCGCAGGAGTTCTTTTACGTGCCAGTAAATGTATTGACATGAGCCTGACCACACTTAGCCTAAATGCTATCGGCCTGGGGCGGGATCGAACCCGCAACCTCGGACACAGACGGCCAACACTCTACCGACTGCGCCACCAAGGCCGACATAGCCGAGAGATAAAAATATATTCTCCTGATCAGATGTTGCGCTCGGAAGTGAGTTCGCATCCCAATTGGACAAATTACCAGAGATTTTTTTCAAAGAATCCCTCAACAGTAAGGCAAATATTTAGAAATTTGCGACAAATCTTCAGTTTTATTTCGCAAAAATACCACCTCGCTATTACATACTGTATTCCATCGATGCAAGATCGATTCACAATTGGTACAGCGTTGTTAACTAAACGTTTAAAAACTTGACAAGGATACAACGATATCAGTCACCGGCGTAGCTCAGTCGCTTGCCTGCCGATCCGGAGTTGTGTTCGGGCGGGGGTTCGATTCACGCTTGGGCTGATTACCTGATTGGGCTTTTTCCGAGGTTTTTCCCAAACATAAGGCAAATGTCAGGTAATCTAAGGCGCATCCTCGGCCTCATCTCGCAAATATCATCTCGCTATCATCAATCCCATCGACGCTAAATAACTTCGTAGTTGATACAGCGTCGATAAAATAACCAAGTAAAATAAAAAGTACAGACATGATATTTGTTTAATTGTATTTAACAATCCACATAAATATGCAAATTATCAACGGAAATAATGGCAGACTGTAATACCACAAAAGAGACGTAGGATTAAAATATATTACGAGAGAAAACATCTAACTGTAAGAGAAACGAAAGTTTGCATACGGAGCTCAGGGACCTGTACCAGAATACACAAACGACAAGATTATTAATTTTAATCCTGTATTTCACAAAAGCAATATCAGAATTGGGCGTGTTTGACCGATAACCTGAGTGGGCGTAGACTTAATACTATTTAAATATCAAAAGGTCAGGCAGAGCTCATCATAAGATAGGTAAGAGAGTTGTCAGTGCCCCAATACATCGATCGTTACCATCCGGACACACCTAGCATAAATTTTGCAATACGGTATTCCTTACATAATTTAGACGTTTCGGCTAAATGCTTATACTCTTACTTTGCACAATCACACCTATTCGTTAATTTAATAGGTAGTACCACGTCACTAAGTAGGCATTATCGCTACATTATAGCATTGATAGTACAGATTGAAGATCGCTTGCCTCGGGTTCATCTCTCGGAGATGGAGTTCTACGAGTATTTGTGGTGACTATTACACTTTTACTACGTCACACTACTTTTGACCAATAAAACTGTACGAAAGGAAGTCTTTCAAGCAATCATGGCTGCTTATCGCACAATTTTATCGCGTCCATAGCATTTAATTTTATCGCGTCCCTAGCATTTGTTTATTTTTATCACTACCCTAGCATTTGTTTCTTTGTTTCCCAGCATTTTAAACTGCACTGGTCTGGACGTCAAAAACAGAAAATTACAAACCACTACAGTCGATGCACAGCAGTTTCAAATATGACTCGCATTGGCATTCAAGAACAAGAATTAATAAATATCACTGGTCATAGCTATGCATCTTCCCTGAAACCCTATTTACAAATAAATAAAGAGCACCATTCGGAAATCCAGAATAAGTTGAGGGATACACCATGTACATCACCGAGTTTACTTCTTTTACGCACACGTCCAATATAACATCAACTGAACCACCAACCACTAAAACATTCAAATTTGAAAATTTTACCTACTTTCAATAATGGTTTCTTTTAAAATTATTCATGTTTATTTTTTATTTCATCATCGTTAATTAAAATGTTTCTTGTTTATTTCATCATCCCTAATTAAAACTTTTCTAACACTCCATTATATTATTTAGGTTATGCTATAGCTTCTGCTATATGATATTATGAATAGTCACGTAACAGAGGTTGTTTAATACTAAGATTTATTGAAAATCATCTGTCAAGTGACGTTGATTACTGGGATCGGGATAATTGAAGTGGAATGCAACTGTTTTAATAAAAATGAAACTGAATCAACAAAGCCTTCTTGACCAGTAACCGTCCACAGAGTTCAATGAAGATTCCATAGTTGGCACACCTGATAAGAAAACAGCTGTTCATAACACACTACTGCCATCTATTAGCGTAATATTTATAATGTTGAGATGGTACAAATTTGAAGACAGTTTTGTATTTTCGTAAGTCAATTAATATTTTATTGTACTGGAGTACTTCGTTACTTCTAATCTTTATATACTTTCTTCTAATCGTGTAATAGTCAATTAAATCCCAATCGAGTTTTGATTTTCTCTAGATAAATCAAAACCTCTAGTGAGATTACTGTTGAAAAAAAGTCAAGGTTGTGAAGAATTTTCTCGGAGTTCTCCCATTTCTTCCTCGTTATTCTATCAACATTCTCCACAATACTCCTTTCATTACTATCCCCGTCTCGAAAAATATGGTATCTCCTGCGTCTTCGTGACGCCGAATCGTCCGTCCGCCATAATGGGTGTTCCTCGCGATTTATCCAAAAATAAAAGGATCCTAGACGACTCATACCTCTGCATCAGAGGCACCGAAACCCTCCAGGATCTTACCTTCCTCCTGGTAGGTACGTGACAGTATAAAGTTGTAAAATACGCCGGACTAGCAAGGTACGGTATACGGATTTGAAGACAAAAAAGGAATGCGAAGCATGGCGAATGGTGGGACCGGCTTAGCCAAGCAGCACAGTCGGCACATAATTTATTTCATCAAGGATTCACAAAACGCTTACTGGATTGAAATGAATAGGAATATCTCATGTGCAACCTGATAAGAACCTGCATACCTCGATGGCTATACTACATCCCAGTATTGCCTCCAAGAATCTAACCTAATGCAGTATAGTTTTTAAAGTCGGTTAGTCACCCTGGTTATCTAGCGTCGATGGAAATGGTGATAGTGAAATGCTGTTTTGCAGACACATGGATTGGATATGGAATCATGATTATCACTATCCTATTCATCTACAAGGTTTGGTCATTGTACAGACTAGTGTAGTGCTTCAAGTGAAATGTTCAGAATTGTTACCTAAACAGTTTTTATTTATTCCTCGTGGTCTTACTTACTTACTTACAAATGACTTTTAAGGAACCCGCAGGTTCATTGCCGCCCTCACATAAGACCGCCATCGGTCCCTATCCTGTGCAAGATTAATCCAGTCTCTATCATCATATCCCACCTCCCTCAAATCCATTTTAATATTATCCTCCCATCTGCGTCTCGGTCTCCCCAAAGGTCTTTTTCCCTCCGGCCCCCCCAACTAACATTCTATATGAGTTTCTGGATTCGCCCATACGTGCTACATGCCCTGCCCATCTCAAACGTCTGGATTTAATACTCCTAATTATGTCAGGTCTTACACCAATCGATTTATTCTGATTATCCATATGTTCCTTATTGGTAATTATTATACAGAGTGTTTCCGAGGTGGTGTTACAAACTTTCAGGGATGATGGGGAAGGGCACATGTATCAATTTGAGATAAGGAATCCTGGTCCGGAAATGACCGAGTCGAACGTTACAAGCAAAAATAGTTCTGTGGAAATGAAATAATTTTATTCCTCTGTACACCTTATTTATGTGTATTTATCTGTACATCTTACACATACTGTATTCATCTGACGTCATTTACGTTGTCTACTTACAGTATTCCATTCAATGCGCTGTCTGAGGGATGGGGACAGGAACCTACATTAAAGCAATGCAGATAGCGTAATGTGTAACGGAAATGGTCGGTCCTGATATGCACGTCTGTAGACAGCAGTGTATGTGTATAAATTGCAGTGTCCAGTCGATCAGTCCTAGTGAAATAGACGAGTACACGAGAGCGGAATAAGCAGACCTGATTTTCGAATACGGATGAGCCAATGGGAACAGTAGACAAGCTCACAGATTGTATCTGGTGAAGTACCCACGTAGGAGACATTCGGCCCATATCATTTTTCCACGATTGTTGCAAAAGTTAAGGGAAGAAGGGCACGTGGTGCCAAATTACAATTCCATTTCCACACAACTATTTTTGCTTATAACTTTCGACTCAGTCATTTCCGGACCAGGGATCCTTATCTCAAATTGACACATGTGCCCTTCGTCATCATCCCTGAAAATTTGTAACATCACCTCGGAAACACTCTGTATATAAAAGTTACAACATGATACATAACTTATAATCTGAAATGAAAAAGAAATGGAATATCGATCAACTATTAATTGTTACCAGGCAAAGGCTGTGACATTTTTTAAGGTATTAATTTTTACTGCACGTCAACATATTGTAAGCGTAACGTAGAAATATTTTAAAGCCTTAACTTATTAGTGTGTCAGTTTCATTTCCTTATCCCTAACGAGCACATAAATCGCAGCTGTATTATGAGTTTCTCTGTTTATGCTGGCTAATGGAAGGCCTCAGACAAGTAAAATATAACATAGAATGAACATTAAAAAATGGGTTTCCACAACTTCCTAGTTTCCTGGCAGTAAGCACGGCGAAAATTTCTTCTACAGCTACCGTGTGAGTGGGCGGTTTTCTTTGGTTTACTATACAAAAACGAGTATTTATATTTGTTATGTGCTGATTATTTCAGCTACACAACTGTAAAGAAAAATATTTTCAGGTGTCATCTTTGGAAGTTTCAAGAGACCGTGGAAAAAGTAAGTCTATAAATTAAATGTACCGGATTCACTATTGTACAAGTTGATAGTTTTAATGTATCTGAAGACAGGGGAAAGACATTTAGAATTTATGTTGCAGGAAAGCTCGAGTTCTCATATAAGAAAGCTAACGCTGTTTATGAAATAATCACAAGTTAAAACAGCAAAATCACCTTCAAGGTTCGTGAATAAAAAAATAAAGAATCAAGTTCATGGCTTCTGAAATATAAAATGTGACATTAAAGTATTCACAATTTTTCTCATAATTGTCCACTGGGCAAAAATCTAAGTTTATATGAACGTAACGATGTGAATTTTCGTTGGATAATTTATAAATTTAGCAGAATCTTTGTTGTAACAGAATTCTAGACTACAGATGCATAGGTACTCGAGTTTTGAGCTCACTAACGACCAATTATTAGAAGTGAATTAGGAGTAAAGAATGAGTACGTTATTGTACTATTAGACATAACATTTTAATTGCATACTTACAAATGTAATCTGCATGCTTGTAAAAATAAACTTTACTCTCAAAGAATACTCTAAGAGCTTTAACAGAATCCCTTCTGTTAATATGTATATTTTTTAAGATATAGTTGAATTCAAGGCAAGTAGTTTTCCTCACAATGGATCACCACATTATTCTTGGAAACATTTTCATGCCACTGTCTTCAGACGACTTTGCAATTGCGTCAGCATAATAATAATAATAATAATAATAATAATAATAATAATAATAATAATAATAATAATAATACCGGTAATTATAACTGTACTAATAATTATAATAAAGGCAAAAACCGTTTTACCTTATTTTTACCACATTAATCTTGGAAATATTTTCATTTCACTTTCTTCAGACCACTTTGCAATTGCGTCAGTATTATATTAATAATAATAATAATAATAATAATAATAACACCGGTAATAATAACTGTACTAATAATTATAATAATTGCAAAATAGTACATTATGCAACGAGCCTATAATGGCAGTAATTAAGACGCGAGTATGTTTGTTTATGAAACGAGAGCAAGCGAGTTTCATAATTTTCATACTAGCGTCTTAATTACCATTATAGGCAAGTTTAATACGACTTTTTATGCTCGACCATATTTCTAACTTGAAATTATTCATAAGTTTTTATGTTATGGTTATGTAATGACGAACGGAACTGACCTGAATTGTGAGATGTGCGCAGACGCGAAAGAATTGATTTTTTCCGAGGCACAAATATCATTGACCTTGATATAACCTAGAGAACATTAGTCTTGATATAACCTGGAAATTGATTTAAAATTGAAAAACGAAATGACAAATTGAATTTATTTTAATATTATTTACAATTAACGCTAATTATTATAGTAACAGAACATAACCTTCTGCGACAGTATTGGATTTCCAGCCTCCGTGACTTTTCGCTAATTGTCTTTCGATTGCATATCCGAGAATAATCGATACTGGCGGGTTTATAACGGTACAAAGGTGATTTGTCATTGGCTGAACAACTGAATTATAATGAATAGGTGTACTTTAATGAGGTGCATTAAAGGGCTGCTACCAGGTGTATAATTACTACATTTCGGCATGGTCGAGCATAAACAGTTTTACCACATTTTTACCACATTAATCTTGGAAACATTTTCATGTGACTTTCTTCAGACCACTCTGCAATTGTGTCAGTATTTTATTATTATTATTATTATTATTATTATTATTATTAATATTACGGTAACAATAACTGTACTAATAATTATAATACTGGTAAAAACCGTTTATTAAATAAAAAAATTGATCCAAGATATCCTTATATCGCATTATGAGACAATCATCCGAAAATTCGAACCTTCTACTGCAGAAATCGTAACACCATTTGGATGTGATTACTCTAAAATAACAGCGGGAGACAAACTAGAAACAGCTTGCATCACTGAGACCTCAGAAATTGATAATGAGACATAGGCTACGAAAATGTCACAAAAGTAAGAAATAGAGGAAATCACCTTCCAAAAACGAAAGGTTTTCAAGGTTTGAAGAGGGCAAGTCTGGTTCCATCGTTATTATATCATGATGTGTTGTCACAGAACGAGCATTCCAAATAGCACAGAAAATTATTTTTCAAATAAATATTACATATTTTTTAATTTTGATGGACACGTGTTTATTATTTATAAGGAATCATTCAATTTCCTTGAACTCTATGCATCCGTTGTGACTAATTTATGATATCGAAGCTTTAATGTAGGAGAAGAATCAATGAAGCGACATTGCAATATCACTGTGTTACGGACACGATATTAATAATCCTAGAGATGATCTACAACCCCCACATCAGAAATACAGCCTAGCCACTCACTGACAATGTTGACACCGAGCAAGTTAGGGATGATGGATCGATAATAAATGGGGTCTATGTCTAAAGAGCACACACATGTATCGGTACGCCTGCTTAATGCGAAGCCCAGCCATATGCAGGTCTTGTTCAATTGATAATTAGATAATTAGCATAGCTAAAGTGAGTATAGCTATTCGGGGACTGATTATAATGTATCTACCTTTCTAACTTCTAACATATTTATAAGGGTGCTATATTTTGAGCTCCTAATTAACCACTTGCATTTTGCAACATGACATTTCTGAGGGCCATTAAATATGCTACGAAAAGTGGGGTTACTTCGGACATGCGGGGTGATTTCGGTCTCTCTGCATAATTATAATAAACGTATTTATTTTAGTGGTTGCTGAGAAGCAAATTAAAACAATTACATACTATTTTATTCCTACTTTCCTGCAGAACTATATTCCTCCACTGCTGAAATATTACCGCAGCTGCTGCATTCGAATAATTACTCAATATTAATTCAGCGCGAATTTAATAACATTTCAGAAGGTATAGAGAAACCTCCAAGCTTGGAGTCATTATTGTGTTTCTGGCTGTTGGTGAGTAAAAACGTTATTGGATACAAGCGCACTGTCTTCGTCCATTACAAATTCCACTTGGACACACCGAGTTTCGAACCAGAGAACACTGATGCTCTATGTGTTCGGCTAACTTAACCTACATGTCTATTAGCTATTTGATCAGGAAACACTATGAGGCGCATAAAACAAAAGACTATCAACATATTTACTAGAACTACTTTTTTATATAGGTATAAAATTATACCACAGTCTAGAACATACAGTCATGAAGCTTGAGGTGATTTTTTGTATTTCTCGCGATATAATGCTCCAAGCGGTTAGCAACTGAGAGAACTAGGAACAATAGGCTGTACGATAGTAGCGATCCTAGTAGCTAGCAACTAAAGTTCAACTGTCATTGGATGCATATTCCCTACGTATTGAGTTGCACTTAAAAATTCTGAATGATACTATATTGTACTAAAGGATCCATTTTCATGCTGCTGGATTATTTTGCCTTGCTAATATATTATTATGATGTACCAAGTACAATGATATTTCCGTGCAGAAATTCTGCGTCATCATATGATAAAGGATGAGTGGAACAGAGAAAAATTCTCTCCGGCACCGGGATTTGAACCCGGGTTTTCAGCTCTACGTGCTGACGCTCTATCCACTAAGCCACACCGGATTCCCATCCCGATGTCGGATTGAATCCTCTCAGTTTAAGTTCCACCTCTTGGGTTTCCTCTAGTGGCCTACTCTCATGCACTGCGTCATAGATGTATGACAGTGGCACAATATCCACACATGTGCTGATGTGCATTCGTTATGAGTGACTAAATGGCCGAGATCCGACGGAGTAAACGCTGTCTTAAATCACTAAGTGATTATTTTTCGCATGTCATATATTATTACGATGTACCGAAGTACATATATGATATTTCCGTGCAGAAATTCTGCGTCATCATATGATGAAGGATGAGTGGAACAGAGAAAAATTCTATCCGGCACCGGGATTTGAACCCGGGTTTTCAGCTCTACGTGCTGAGCTCTATCCACTAAGCCACACCGGATTCAAATCCCGGTACCGGAGAGAATTTTTTTCTGTTCCACTCATCCTTCATCATTTCCTTGCAAAGGATCGGGAGGAGTTGGATGTGCAAAGCCAAGTGGGTCACTTTTATCTCCTTGCAAACGTCGCAGCTCCAAGTAGTTTTAATTCTGCGTGGAAATCGCACCATAGAGCTTCACGTAAGCAGTGTAGCCAGTAAAATAAATGGAGCAGGGACACTCCCTGAGGGGTGCTAACGTAATGCAGTGGATACACGGGCAAGACTAGGCGGCCTTTCGGAAGGAGGCTGAGCAAACACGAGCCTGGACGGCAGCGGTTAACAATTCACTACAGACAATCCACACTGCATACAGAGTGAGGTCAGAAAATAACAGCGCAGTTACATTCTTAATTATTTCAAAATTCCACACACGAAGCTCGCGCCCAGAATTAAGTTTTTCTCTCAAGGATAATATCAAAGTCATTTCAACCGCAGCACAGCCTAGAAGTCGGGAAGATCCTGATTCGATTTCGATGGTGGATATTATGGTCCGCCCTACTTCAAATTCATCATCATCATCATCATCATCATCATCATCGTCGTCGTCATCATCATCGACACAGCTTGGGACGATCGGCCCGTTACCCATAGGAATTCGTACTAAATTACGTGATCGTTTTTTAAATCGAGTTTGTAATTTAAAGTAATATATTTATATAGATGAATGACAGTCTAAAAAACAAAGAAAGAGTTGGAGAATCAATTTAAATTATCTGTGGATACAAATATTTGATATTCTCGCCAGTATTAAAGAAACAAAAAAGTTCCCATATTAGGCTACTTTCCCCTTTACATCACAAATAGTTAAACTATTAACTTGTTCGATTATATCGGAGTCCTACTATTTTCGATCTTTTTATGCTTAGTTCCGATAAAAACAATCGTTTTAGTTTTCCGTTTTACTTGCATAGCAAATTCTGGAATAGGAATGTTGGTCAAAAATTGATCACTCTCAATTTGAGAAGTTTCGTTCGTTTCTTTTTCCCAAGTGCAGAAGTGATATGAAGGGTTCAGAGCGATAGTGGGCCAAGCGCCATATATTAAAAATGGAGAAAGTGAGGGTTAAAATTAAGTGAATATCATAATTCAATTAAATATATAGCAAGTAATATAAAGTGTGCACATTAAAACTAAATTATATATCAATCTTCATTAAATTATGGCATTCACTTAACTTTAACCCTTGCTTTCTCCGTTTTTAATAAATGGCGCTTGGCCCACTATGGCTCTGAACCCTTCATATAAGCTATGAAAACAGCATCGGTTTCTTGAATCTAACTCGTGTCTAAATCATATTAGCGGGCAGTAATTTTTACCACCAAAATGAGGACGAGTCTGTATAATTGAGGACGGTGTTCGCATAATTAAGGACGTGTTCGCATAATTAAGGACGTGTCAGCATAATTGAGGACGTATCAGTATAATTCAGAACCTGTCGGAATAAATGAGGTATGGTAACCTTAGGCTGGCTTAGACAAAGCCCCCTGCGGTGGTTGAGTGGTCAGACCTTCAGCCTGTCACTTCGTGTCGAAAGAACGTTTGTGAGATGGACAGTAGCATCTTCCCCTTCACTGATGGTGAACGTGTAAGCAAAGGGGAAAGACCTATCAACCAATCTGAAATGGGGAGTACATCGCACAGAAGCCAGTGAAGAAAATAGATGTGCCTCCTTCAGTGTAAAACTACTGCCCTACTTCACGTTTGAGACATTCTGTTTATTTTTAATCTATAAAAATGCTGAATTTTAAAGGCTAAGGGGGCCTATTCATAGATATTTTTAGCGCGGGCTTTCGGTGGATGATCAGCGAACTAACGTTTTTCGTATTCATAAACCAGTGTTACCGATATGATATGATATGAATCCTGTTTAGCACGCTCGTAGCGCGGGCTAGCGAAATGTCTATGAATAGCACCCTAGAAATCTAAAATGTGATGTTAGGTCTTCTACACTATTCCCTTCTCTTAAAATTAAACACGCAAAGCATCGTTCACTAACACAAAGTACATTAGATATACATTTCCACTTGAAACAACTGGACTGCAGTAAAATCATTCGTGTGTTTTCCATATTTAAGACTTTGGATGTGGAGTCATTATATGGGTGATATAGCGCTGTGAAGGCTCCCACACTTAAAACTTCAGCAAGCAAAGAAGCAATTTTTGACAGCTCCGTAACGTACGGTATATTTTTTTAATTCCCACCAACTCTCCCGATCCCTCAGCCAATAGGAATTAGATTCATCACTCGCATTTCTGGAGCCAGACAGGAAGTAAACACTACGTAGTCACACAGATATATTCTCTAACTTTTCTTCTGCGCTTATCTGTCTGCCCGTCAACCCGCCCGCCATCCAGCTGACTGCCATCGGACAAGGAAAGGAGAATGCTGCTGGTTGCAAAATTGCACTCTGGCCCTATACGTTCCACTTGCTTTACTAGAGACATAAGAATTCGACTCCTCCTCCGCGAGCACTGTAGTATTAGTTATTTGTTATACAGTGTGTTTCCGAGGTGATGTTACATACTTTCAGGGATGATGGCGAAGGGCACATGTATCAATTTGAGATGAGGAACCCTGGTCCGGAAATGACCGAGTCGAAAATTACAAGCAAAAATAGTTGTGTGGAAATGAAATAATTTTATTCCTTTGTGTACCTTATTTATGTGTATTTATCTGTACATCCTACACATACTGTATTCATCTGACGTTGCTTACGTTGTCTACTTACAGTATTCCATTCAGTGCTCTGTCTGAGGGATGGGGACAGGAAACTACACTAAAGCAATGCAGATAGCATAATGTGTAACGGCCATGGTCGGTCCTGATATGCACGTCTGTAGACAGCAGTGTATGTGTAAAAGTTGCAGTGTCCAGTCGATCAGTCCTATTGAAATGGAGGAGTACACGTGAGCGGAATAAGCAGACCTGATTTTCGAATACGGATGAGCCAATGGGAACAGTAGATAAGGTCACAGATTGTATCGGGTCAAGTATCCACGTAGGAGACATCCGGCCCCTATCATTTTTCCACGACTGCTCCAAAGGTTAAGGGAAGGAGGGCACGTGGTGCCAAATTACAATTCCATTTCCACACAACTATTTTTGCTTATAACTTTCGACTCAGTCATTTCCGGACCATGATTCCTATCTCAAATTGATACATGTGCCCTTCGCCATCATCCCTGAAAGTTTGTAACACCACCTCGGAAACACCCTGTATTTCTTTTCTCTCTCTCGCTAATAACTGTTGCCGTGAATTTATCTCGTGCCTACTTCATCAAGCATGGGCAATATGCAGATGTCCGGTTCGACCGGTCACTCGGGAATTTGGACAGTGTTCTGCAAATTGACAACGCTGTGTGCATTCCACGTCAAGACGATAATTCTAATTGATGCGTTCCCTGGAATAACAATTTCGTACGTTACGTTCATTTCCCGTTTCCAGTGTATATTCAATCCTCTTGACAAAATATTATTGCCCTCCAAGAAACAAACACAGTGCCTTTAAGAAACATTTGAACGTCATTCTGCGCAATACTGTTATATCAGAACTGCAATACCTTTATATATACATATAACTTTTGGCCGTTAGTATATATATATATATATATATACATACACTACCGGCCAAAAGTTTTCGATCAGCTATGAAAACTATATACTTTATTTCTAAGTACAAACACATCGTAAAAACTAAATAGACCAACAAGTTTTCGATCCCTTTTCACAACTTGTTGCTTAAATCATTTCAAGACTGGTTAAATAATTCTAGAATGCATGTACTAGAACTTTTATCTAACATGAGAAGAAATTCCTTAGCTATGAAAGCAAAGTTCTAAGATTAAGGTCAGGCTAAATAACCGCATGGACCTCCCATGACGAAAGTATGAGATCTGCAGCGGTTTAGCGACCTGTCAACAGCTTCTGATCTGAAGTCGAGTGAGGGATAAGACCCAAACTCACGATAAGAAGATATCCCCGGGGGACTCCTATCAAAGACGAACTGTGCGCAGGGAAGAGGCGAAAAATTCAATTCCCACGAGATGCACGTGACTCTCACAGGCATAAAGCCCTCCACGGGTGATTTAGAATCCTTCAACGCGGGAAAGGGAAAAATAAATCGAAAATATAGAATTGTGAACAAAGGGAGTAGCGACGAGGTTGAAGTGAAGTGGAGTTGGAGGTGAGGTCACACGTACTGTCACTTCCAGCTCGACGGAGGAGACATCGGCAGTTTTGCTGTTCTTCTTCCAGTCCTGGATAAGACTCTTCCGGTGCCAAGCTTCGATGTCATCTTTATATTGGTACGTGTAACTTTTCCTTCAGCCAGTAAGTTCATATTCTACAGACTGCTTTGGAATCTGAATGTCTCGTATTCCATAAGAAATTGTTCAGCTTTCTCTATATTCTGTTCATTATACTTCATTGTCAACATTTAAATTCTTTTCTTACTGCTATGTTTATTCTTTTCTTGTAGTTCACATCCCTTTATTTTTACTAGATTCGTATTTTAATCAATTTCTAAGTTTTCGCTTGTCATTACACAAAGCATAACGTGAAACTATTTTCATGCTGCAGATTTTCTCAGAATACATTTTAGTGAGTTTCTTCATAAATAATTTTCTTACATAAGCAATTTTGAATTTATAAAGTGTCCATTCATCATCATTATCAGCCTTTTCCACCCGTGTTGGGCCTATTGACCCGTTACGCTCTCCTTCTAGCTCTTGCACAGTCTTCCCGAAGATCTTGTCTCACAAGGAAGGTAACGAAGAATTTGCCGTTCTGTCCATTCTTTTCGCATTTTGAAGCCAATTTTGTCTGTAATGCTTTACATATTCAGCTATATTTGGAGCTTGTGTAAAACTTCCTGATTTGTTTTCTGATCGATTAAAATAAAGCCAGCAGTCGTAAAAATGCCATTGTATGGTATTTATTTACATTCCATGGAATTCATAGCTAGAATATGGAATATGTAAAAAAAAATCTCAATAGTATTACAAAGTCTTAGGTATAGTCACACTCTGGTTGAAATATATACAGAACAGTTTTACAATTATACTAGTACAGTATAAGGGGTTAGTATCGATACTTAATACAAGACAGAAATATTCATGCAGCATTGTTAAACATCATAAATTCACCTAAGAATAGAAGGCGTGAGAAATTAGGTACTTCTTTAATTTGACCCTAAATAATTTATGTTCTGACTTCAATTTTTTATATTCAAAGGGACACTATTAAAACTTTTTACTGTCATATAACGTACTCGTTTTTGATAGCACGACAGACTTCTCGATGGAGTATGAAATTCATTCTTTTTATGAGTATTTATGCTATGAACTGATGAATTGATTACAAAGTTTTCACAATTACATACGAGGCAATTTATTAATGACAAGCCATGGGCATTATTTGTAGTTTTTTCAAAATGGTCCTACACGATTCCTTAAATTTGGCATCTACTATTGTTCTAATCACTCTTTTTGTAGTAGGAATATACTGTTGTTATCTGTAGAATTTTCCCAGAACATTATTATAAAACTCATTAGCGAGTGCAAGTAAGCAAAGTATATTGTTTTTAAGGTACTGATATTTACTACCTCTTGCATAGACCTAATAGAAAAACATGCTGAATTTAGTTTGGGGGTAATTTATTTAAATTTGGGGGGTGATTTCTTTTATGGCATTTCAGCTGTAGTAAGTGATGTTCGTCTTCTTTCCTAATGGTCTGTTCTAACCAAATATTACATGCATTTATCCTTGTATGAATTTGTACTGTGTTTGGTCTGAAAATTTGATTAATAATTCTGTGAGCTCTATTAAAATGCTGAATTTTGAAGTCAATATCATGTTCTTCTAAATAAGATAGGTCATGTCACAGGTATTTGAAAGAACTGACCAGTTCCAATATTTTACCATCTACACATATCTTACTGCGTACTGGAAATTTTCCCTGAAATATCACGACTTTTGTTTCCTCAGTTGATAATTTCATGTAAAATTGTCTTAATATAAGTTTTAGATGTTGCATCAATATGGTAGCCAGCAATACTTGAACATCTGCATACAACAGGGTATCGATTGTGTTATTACGCAGAAGCATAATATTTCCATGTACTGTTAATCTGCACTGCCTGGTAATGGCGTTGGTAGAATAAAATATTAAATGTGCTGAAAGCCAGTCGAAGCCCACAATTTATAGATGTACAGAGTGATTTATATAGAATTGACACATTTCTTTCATTAATTGTTTCAAAACGAATTGTGCTAGCGACAACTTATTATACCTAAAATGTAGAGGAATTTTGGGAGATTAAGTAACCCCATAGAAAGAAGTCCGGCGTTGTCAAATCCGGAGATCTCGGTGGTCACAGGTTCCTGGACATTATTCGGTCGTCAAAGAAACTTGCAATTACTGTAGTTCCATGGATTCATTTGATGTATGGCATGTAGCGCCATCTTGCTGAAAATATCCTTGACTCAGCTCTACATCGTCCAGTTGCTCAACAAACTCAAAGACAAACGTCTTAATGATTTTTTGGGTGACTGCTCCAGTCGTGCTCTTACGTCAACAACAACCGTGGGAACCCTAGATGAACGATGCTTGCCCTTTTCACTCACCAGAGATCCAGTTATTTCCAATTTGTTTACCAGTCCCAGTATTGTGTTTCTTTTGGGAGGATTGCGAACACCAAATTCTATCTGGTATGCCCTTTGAGTAGCTGTAATTGAATTCGTAATCCAGTATTGCTTCACAAGGAAGAGTCGTTGATTTAATGTGTACTGCATTTTCACGTTGACACAAAACGTCGAAAACAGCTGCCAACAATAGGAATAAAACATAAACATCTGCGCATCTAGTGACAAGGAATCGAAACTCCAGAACATTCTGCTTAATTTGGTGCTAAAATTGGGTCATTGAATGAATTTCCAACGGAATAATTAAAGAAAGAAATGTGTCAGTTCTATATAAATCACTATGTACATAAATGTACATTCATATCTTCATTACAATTCTCTGATTCAGGTGTTCTCTTATAAAAATTACAGGAGATTCACAGAATTCCGATAGTTTAGTGAATACGTCTTCGTTTTAGATTAGATTAGATTTATTTATTTAACCTGGTAGAGATAAGGCCGTCAGGCCTTCTCTGCCCCCTACCAGGGGAGTGTTTTGGGAGTAATTATTTTATTTATAACAATAGCAACAGCCTTCATAGAATATGTCCTCCCATGAGGAAAAATATTTTGAGGAGCAACAGTAATTACAAATTTATTTCACATTTTACTATCGCTAAGGATGTTCATATATTAATACACTTATTTCTATATGCTTACTGGCTATGATTCGCACCACACTGTTAAGAACGCAGCCCTACTTTAACGTCAATACATCTGTGCATTCGCAATGCACAACCAGTAACTTCAAAATATTCAGAGAGAATTTACACTTTTCGCCTGTAAGCGCAATCTTGTAAGGAAAAAAGAAAGGCTTAACATCTACAGTACGATTATTTAGTCCTGACAGTCGCCGGAGATGTGCGCGTGGGACAGGCGAGTCCATTTAGTTACGCCAAGGGGTGTTTGGGTTATTCACTCGCTTGCCTTTACCGACAGCTCGCCCTATCTCTACTCCGGAACTCTCCCCACTCCTCCTAATACTTCCCCTCTTTCGCGTCGCTGAGCTGTCAGGACTAAATAACAGGTCTGTACTAAAGTAGCGGGAGCATAAGTTTGTTCAATTTTGGAATTGTTTGTAGTGGAAAGTTACATTTTCCCATTTTGTAAATGAGTAAATCCAGAATTTTTCTGGAGAACATTTCGTCGGCTTACTTTTAACATCACGTCAGTCCAATTTTTCTTTAATGTTGGATTACGTATATTTTCAATGCGTATCGTGATAAAACCTCGTAAGTCTACAATTAATGTTGTTATATTTTATAAATAACAAATCAGTAACAATAGTATACAAAATAAGTTATTTCGCTCGCCTGTACAATTTTCTCAAACGGAGCTCCGAGGTTTTAGTAGCAAGTCAACGATTTTCTAGTTTTTCGTGTACATTTTATCCAATTGTTCGGGTGCTGAGCTACGTTTTCCCCTATCATGAACTAAAATGAGAATGTGTACAGAAAATTTGTTCCCCTGCACTTTCGAAAGAAGTAATCACAGCAACGAAAAATAACAAAATGTGACCTGATATAAGTCATGTTGGTGTCAAAGGTGTCATCCTTAAGAACATTCTTAGCACAGAACTGCAAGTTTTCTCATCTTCCAAAGAGAAAGTACTGTTTACAACTTTATCAAGATGACCGAGTTGAGATTCATTGTTGCAGAGAAAGACTATAGAAACATATTATTAATATTTTGAATAAAACAGACTAAAACAGGTTCTGACGTAAATTACGCATCTTTAGGATCTATAAAATTAGCACCGTTGCTTACAACAACCCATGAAATGTGTTAATACAACTCAATATCCGTTTCTCTCTTCATGAACAATAATATAGGTTTTTACTTAAAATCGTACGTCTAGTTATCATAAGTAAATATACTTTTGAATATAACTAATTCAAATGAAAGTGGTATTTTCAACTGTGAAAAGTATGCTATAATTTACAGAAAATCAATTTTGGAAATAAAAGCCAATCTATAGTGTAATGTGTACACTATTTAGCCCACACCTGACATAATTAGGAACTTGAAATCCAGACGTTTGAGATGGGCAGGGCATGTAGCACGTTGGGCGAATCATTGGGAGACCGGAGGGAAAAAGCTTAGGGAGGCCGAGAAAAGGATAATATTAAAATGGATTTAGGTTGGGTGTGATGATAGAGAGACTTATTTAAATAAAGCCATTTGTAAGTAAGTAAGTAAGTATTTCATTGCTTAAAAGGAAATTTTAATATGAGACTTATTTAAATAAAACTCTTTGGAACCAAAGTTGCATTCTCAACTTTTTAATCATTTCATTTTATTTTATGTGGTTTAGGTCATAACTTCCTTGACAGTATCCGGTTTCTTGCAGAAAAAGCCAGGTGCTTATAAGATAATGCTCGTCGCATATTCTCTTGCAACTAAATTACACAATACTCGAAATAATTCAACACGCGTACGCTTTGGCATGCGTAGTATCTAGAGGAGAATGCTTGAACTTCACTTTACGCTAAAAATGTCAGATTTATTATCAACTGTATCTTACGTCAAAAATCAACTCAAATAGACTGTCGCCGAGAAGTTTAACTATTAGAAAATGTCTACATGAATTGTAATAAATCACTGGTGAGATAAATATATTCCATATATAATTCTACGGCAAAGTAACAGTAACCGCAACTAACCGCTGGATCTAATACGTCAATTAAAAGAATTCAAATAACACGTTATGTATTATTTTCCATTTTAATGTAATTCCCAGCAAGTCTGTGTCATATAAACTCTCAATAAAAGCCTTATTAAATATCAGCTCTCTCATCTGTCACTATTAGACATATACGTGGTTAAAAATATTGTTACATAAAATTTGTTTCACTTACTACTTTCTTGGAGGTTGGAGCTCTTTTGGACTTCATGTCTTCCTATCTCTCTGGATCCAAAGATTGTAGTAAAAATATTTCCCAGAGAAATGGATAGCATCGTTTCCTTTACTGATGAACTACTCTTCTTTCTTTATCTGAAAGTAAAAACAGAAAAAAATAATATTTCAAAATTCACTATATTTTTAAAACCAATGTCTGAACATTTTAATTAGATAAATAAATAAATTAATTTAAATACCGAAATTTGATAACGTGTAATCACAGTCCAATTCATATTTAGTTCTTTTATTAAATAAAATTACAATTTTAAACAGGTTTCGTTTTACGTTGGAAGACAGTATTGGATCCTGCTTTATTTCCTTACCACTGAGCGGAATTACTTCTATAGCGGTATTAATAGTTTCCCAAACACGCCTCGCGATGTGTACATTGATTAAAATCAAATAAAATATAATAGTTATACATTTACTGCAAACACTCAAAATATTCTAAATAAATCATGCCTTCATTGAACCTTTAAGACAGAATCAGCAAAGATGTAACTAGTGTTTATTTATTTTTTTTAGATATAAGCTCATTTATTAAAAATATGCATTTGTATAAATTTGCAAAATCTATTTATAAAACAAGCCTGGAACTGACTCTTGAAATTTCCAAGAAGAAAACAGTACAATATTCATTACAAATTTCTTTCAGAGACTACGCACTTCAAGTAACATAAGCACAAATCGGTGATGAAATAACATTCATTTTTATTTACACGGCTGAATTTTGACGATGACCTTGTGACGGATTTATCTCTATTTTTATCATCATCATCATCATCATCATCATTATCATAACCGTTCAGATAGAATACTTATGGGTACTTTCTGATATTACAGTCATGTTGAACATAGTGTCCATTGAAGTCCCTCGTACTTTCTCATGACACGAAATATAAACAGACAATATTTTGTAATGAATAAAAAAAAAATTCCAAAATATTCGCGGAAATATAGGTGTTCATTATATCTAATATCAAAATATTAATCTTAATTTTACTATTTAGATCTCTCTTACAACTGTTCCCTAAAACGTGGGTCCTTTGAAGAACGAAAAAAAGGCACGCCGCCTGAATGTCATGCACGCCGCAAACCACGTCTGTCAGAGAAGTTGCCGCGAAGTGAAGGGGAAATTTTTACACAAAAAGACAAGCAGTAATACCAAAACGGCTATCACAACACGTAACAAATGATCTGCAACTGATTGACAAAGCCCTTTTAAAAAAATCCTTTTTAACGACTGACACTTGAATACCTACAATAGAAGTTTAAGTCTAGTATTCAAATCTTACAATTTGGTATTGACTCCTTTAAAATACAACTTTTCCAGCAAGAGATCTTCCTTTTAACCTCTGGATTTTGACAAAACAACGCGTAATAAATAATATTTCAGATTAACTTAGCGTTTAGTCGAAGAGAAAACTGATGTACGCAAACAGTTAAGAATTTCTAATTTAGGCTTTCGTGGTTATTGCGTTTGAGTTTTACACGGTGTGTATGAACATAATTATCCGCAACGTTTCGTATTACTTATAGATCAATCTTCGGAGTAATAGGTAGAGACACTTAGTCCAAACCACAGTTAACTAGAACAAATCTAGCTTGTCCACATCACAGCTTCGGGCGTCAACCTCAAGGTTGACATATACGAAAGTTGTGGTAGTTGTTAATACCACTGATTAAGCCGAGGTGTTCAGTACCTTATTATGCATCTAAAAATGAAAGGATAAAACTTAACTTTCATCAGTGTGATAAAGTAAAATATGAAGATTTCATCTATAGAATGCTTAACTACTAACTTGATTTAAATGAAAACATATATAGGCCGACATAGTTATTCAAACAGTTTAACTCAAATCGTATTTTTATTTCTGTCCTTCCACACCAATGATTATCCCATCCCCATACTGTCTTCTTAACAGTAATGAGAAATACAAACTTTGGCAACAAAACTGGAATTCAATGGGGATTTATGCAACAATTGGAATATGTGAATTTTGCTGATACCTATTCTCCTAAATTTTCAGAACATGGCAGTAAAAATATTCAGGTTGCAAGAGGGTGGTATAAAACTGTTAATCCTGATAAATATTAGTAAAACAAAGGAGATGAATGTAAACAATAACATACATCTAGCAGAAAATTACTTATAAATGAAAGAAAGGTTGAAACTGATACCAGAATTTACATATCTGGGAAGCATGGTGGTGCCCGTACTGATGTAAAAAGCGGCATGGAAAAGGCAATCGCCGCTTTTGTACAGTTATGCTCGGTACGGAGTTCCAATGATATTTCTCTGCAAACCAAATTCAAAACATTGAAGAAAATGTGAAAGCGGTCCTCTTATATGGATGCAAGACAAGGAAGGTAACTGTAGAAATAACCAGAAGTTTCAAACCTTTACGAATCGCTGCCAACATTGGGTAGCCGAACAGAATTACAAATAAAGAGCAGTTGAACAGAAAGGAAGAACAACAAATATAATTGCAAATCAGACGAAGAAAATGGAATTGGACTGACCACAATCTTAGCAAGGAAATTCTATTGAGAAAGAAGCTCTAAAATGGAACTTCTAAGGTAGCAGAAAGAGAGCAAGACCAAAACAACATGGATAAGAAATAAAGATGGCGAAATAAAGAGCGCAAGAACATCATGAAACAAGATAAGCAAAATCTCTCAAAACTGAAAATGGTGGGGAACTTTTGTTGAGGTAATTTGCTCTAGTGGGAGGCACATGAAGGAATTAAAGTAGCTCCAATGATAGTTTCTTTAGGAAGTTTTAGTTTCGTCGATTGTAACAATCGAACCATTTCGAAACAATCGATATGTATGTAATTATTATAATCTAATAGTTCGAAGGCGTTTCCTTCATTATGCTCATCAATATGAAGACAGTTGAAACTTCCACCGCATGGTAAGTAGCACCAATTTGATGAAAAGATGCACAAATCTCAGCATCGTTTACCACAGGAAAGGTGGAAGATTGACTAGACGTGCGTTGTTACTTCAGTTGTCGTCTAAACACACGCTTCCGAAACCGAAATTTATTCTTCTAATATTTAACCTGGCAGACGCAGTGAAAGGAAGTCAAATTAAGTACATCATGTACAGAGGATGATGCTGAATAATTTTTTAAAGATATTTAACAGGAGAAGAGGGACGACCAATGAAAAAGTGGAACAGATTTACTGTAGGTCCTCGGTGCCAGAACATTCTAATAGGCATACAGAAAAACTCGTGAAGCCGATGAGAACTTTTTAAATATTGTGGTGCACTCAAAAAGTCGGGAAAGGCTAAGCTTAATCATTGACTCATGACTGTGGTGATAATACGAAGTACAATAGATGGCCGGTACTGATGAACGTAACTGTTGAGGAGCTGCATGGTCGTGAGTTTGAATACCGCTCAGGGCCTTTATGTCTGTCCGTTGTCAAAGCGATGTCCTGTAGACCTATTGTCACACGTAGAGGCTCGACAACATGTCCTATCCACGTCACGCATGTTCAATATTGTGTTGGCTTACAGAATTCTCATGCCTAGAAAAGGATACTATATCATGAATTGAATCCTTAAAATGGTCTTGTCCGTACGTAAGATTCTCCTATTAGCGGTACAGCGGAACTTCAGTTCGCTAACTTAATTACTAAGGAGTGTACGCTTGGAAACAGGTTTCGCTTAGTACGGCGCAGTTCGAAAAGTAACACAGGCAAGTAATAGTCCGCTTAGCGGTGATTCAGCGGTCATCTTTCGGTAATAAAATCTCGAGACTTATACTTTACATTGCAGATGTTATTGGCTTATTTATGATAAGTGCAGGAACTGTCGACTACTGGAAGTATAGCAGAACAATTTTTGCATCATTTCTTTGTAGTATAGACCTACTATCATAAATGAAAAACCGTTGTTCTAATGTGTATTCCATTACCACGAATTACACTGAAATACACTGAACGAAAGTCACCTGTATATTAATGCTTTAACCTTTCTGGCTATGTTACCTGTCCATACTACGCAAGACTAAACCTTCCCACGCTCGATCCAGGGGAAATGTACACACTATTTCCTCGGCACTTGCGTTCGATCCAAAACAGTAAAAGACCAACGGCATTTATCTGAGCCAAACCTGTTTCCTGGCGAACGCTCTGTATAAAGGGTATTAAAAAAAAAATTAAATATTTTGGGAGGTAGGCTAGTAATATTCATCAAAACAAGACTAAACAGTCTATTAAACATGGGTTCTAAAATTAATATCATCCACCTTTCCCGACTGAGACAGTTATGTTTCCGACCGATACGAGTAGACAGGAAGGTAAGCATCGCTGAGTGACGGATTGTATAAGGCAGGCATCATAGCTTTTACGAACTTTCGGCTCTCGCTGGTCGCCTAAAATCCAACACTGATACAAAGTGCTTTACTGTGCGTTTGTTCTTAAAGCGGTGCAAGAGAAAAGGGCATGAGCGAGGATATCTCCTTTCCTTTTCCCTTCCCTTTATGCCCAGAGCTGGATTAATCACTATCGTTTAATTACTGGAAATTTTTAGGTTAAGTATCTTAAACTGCAACAATTCCCGGAGAAAATTTGCAATTACTACCACATGTCGATTAAGTCAGAACATACTTGATTCTACTTTTTCTTTTCCTATTCTTATCTCTGCAGTATTCAGACGAAGTATCTTACAATTCTGGTCCATCAAAAATCAATAAAATCAATTTCTCCACTTCTATTTTCATTTAGCCTGAACATACAGCAGAGAATACTAATTTCACGTCCGCTCTTTATCGCTCCGTCTGTCAACTTTAATAAACAAATGCATATCGCAGCATGGACGGATCACGTTGCGACATGAGGGGATCATGGAGCTACATTTGCACGTCCGTGCATCGGAGAACGTGATTCTTCACTAACCTAAGAGTAACATAACTGCTACCACACAAATTGCCTAATCTCAATATTCCGAACATTTTGTAAGGTATGTATATTAGTTTCCTATTTATCAGATAATATTTTTTTGTCTCGTCTATAACTCTTGTAAATTTCTCACGTTACCCAGGTTTAGGGTGACCAGATTCACATCGATAAAAAAAGAGGACACAAAGCTTCATTGTTCGAAAAAAATAGGGCAGAAAATATGTACTTAGATTTAAGCTTAGGCCTATATTATACTTACAATTACGTCATTACAAAATATTTACAGTACAGATTTAGGATTATATCATGCTTAAAAGTATGATATCTATTTTATTACAAAATAATTACGAAAAAACTTAATAATAATGAATCTACTAAAGATGTTATTAATTGGTCCAACAGAATAATATCTGTTATAGTGACAATATTTGAGGAGAAAAATTCGCTCCAGCGCAGAGAATCGAACCCGGGTCCTTGGTTCTACGTACCAAGCGCTCTGACCACTGAGCTACGCCGAATTCAATCCACAGTACCGGATCGAACTCTCCCCTTACAGTGTTTCCCTTTTGTGGCCTGACTCCAAGTTGGGTATATACGTTGACGTTTACATTTCAAGTCAACTGCCATTATACAAGGAGAGCACTCAGTTCACTATAACAGATATTATTCTGTTTGACCAATTAATAACATCTTTAGTAAATTCGTCCAGCTAGCAGTGCATGATTCTGTACAGATTGCTGTGCACTTTACTGCGGAATCCCGGCCATTAGTCACTCAGCTGAGTGCGCTCCTTGTATAATGGTAGTTGACTTGAAATATAAACGTCAACGTATATGCTCAACTTGGAGTCAAGCCTCGGCGTAGCTCAGTGGTTAGAGCGCTTGGTACGTAAAACCAAGGAGCCAGGTTCGATCCCCGGCGCCGGAGCGAATTTTTTTCCTCAAATATTAATTAATAATAATGATTTTACAGTTAGCTACATACGAAAGTCAAGGGAACTGTAATTATTAAAGGTAACAGAAAATATATATTTAGATTTATATTCGCATCTCGATCTCTCGATTTACTAGCTACCTGTGAGCAACGACCATAGCAAGGAGGAGCAAACAGAGTTATGATCGTTGGCAAACAGTATATTCCGTCGATGCTGCTGCCACCTACAGGCAAATTACTTGAAAAAGGCGTCAAATCAGATAATTTTAAAATATCAGGTATACAAATTACGAAAAGGAGGACATTTCTTGATTTTTAAAAAATCCACCCCGACCCCGGACAAAAGAGGACGTCTGGTCACCCTACCCAGGTTGGGAAGCATTGTACTTGAAAAAAAACATGCGCAAATTCTAATGCTAATCATCCGTCCCAGTTCTCTCCCCCTCCCCCCCCCCACCGACGAAATGTCAGCTGACCCGAGCTACGACTCGACCATGATCTTAATAAAGACAACGGAAAACTGCTCGTGTAACTTATTCCACTCTCTCACTGAGCCACTCAATTTCCCATCAAGCGCTAGACGCATGCCCTGTTTATGCCGAGGGTGAAAGAGAAGGGAGTCTCCCTCCACTTCTAATGGTAAGAAATAACGGTCTCGCTAGCACCCTAACCCTCCGGCAATGGAACTCCCCTGTTTTCGAAACCATGTATTATGCATCTCAAGAAGAAATACGGGAACTTACGGCGTTACATTCGATATTTATTTCATGTAAGGTGAACGAGGGAACTGCTAGCAAGAAAAAAGGCTGTAAATGCCACACGGCCGTGTGGCTAACGTATGGACTTCTAAAGTGTGTCTGTATCTCAAATACTTGGGACGGAGGAATTCCGAACTTCCTCTTGATTCGTATACGACATAGACATTTCCGGGATATAGCAATGCCATTTCGAAGTTCATTGTGCACTCCAACAGACCTTAATCCTCCTCCAGTTTTAAATATAATCATCGATGATCGGCTTGAAACTAATTGGTTTGAAATTAATTTCAAACCATCTCTGCACGAACGTTCATGTAGTCTACTGTAAAATAATTTACTAATCATGTATATTGAAGATTTAATTAAATGTCACAATATAATTTTGTAACCAAATAAAGATAAGCATGAAAACAAAAAATATTAGTGCAAAAAGTGCGTCTGTGCTATTCCAGTGGATAAAAGTAAAGCACAACTATCTTAATGTGCATGCTTCACTGTGGTTTGAGATTGGTTTACACTTGATCCGCAAATTTTTCTGACCGTCAGGAAATGGTTTGATGACGGCTTGACTTGCCGCAGGAACGCCAGCAGTAGTCGAGAGTTTCAAGTTATCGCTGCACTAACAGTAAGCACTCTTCGTTCCGTCCCAAAATAATTTGTCACTTCGTCGAGAATTTATCTCTATTTTAAATGAAGTCTTAAGGAGTGCAGATTTGCGGAAGTAATAAATTATGCGCACCATTCTTTCCAGGTGCAGTAGTGCAATTTTTCTCGATTGCAGTTATTTAAATATCTAAGAACCGAATCTGTTTCCGAAGTACAATTCAGGGATTGCAAAGTGACAGATTGTTAATTATGTTATCAAATAAGCTTCCCGGATGCCCAAAAGGTGCAATACTACCTAAAATGTTACATTTATACATTTTTCCCCATAAATTTATCGTTGAAGAGCAAGAGGATAAAGAATATGAGTTTTTTAACGAAATCAACATTGACTTAGTGAGCTATTTATTAAATTAGGTTCTCATCGTGATAGTAATGACAATTTAGAGAAAACTTACCCCTGGAAAAAGTCGTGGCTGCCCAAGAAAGCTTTTCCATTAGAGTAAGTATGAAGTTGAAACAAAAGTATTCCAGAGAATTAGAGTTTGTATACAAAACAAATGTACTACCTGCAACTATTATATAAAGTTTCAAGAAAATCTTTTAGATATGAGAAAAGTTAACAATTTTGTGTAATTGGACCCCCTATAAGGGGTAATGGGAGCTTGTATACAAAACATATATGCTACCTGTAACTACTGTGTAAAATTTCATAACCTGTTAGGTAGCTGAAAAGTTATTAGTTTGTCCCGCTAAATTTGCATTCTGGACAACTGTGTTGTTTAGTCAACTGTCCGAAGACAGGTCGGCACCTCACAAATGATACCACGAAGGCACAACTTATAAGGCAACTAGGCCAGGAGATAACGGGATAGGGTGGCCAGTTTCTTTCCTCCTTCATTGTATACATTGCGTTGCTCCACAAGGTCGTCTGTGATGATGGTTGGCCTCCCACTGCGCTCCTCGTCATGCGCATTTTGGCGTCTTGCTGAAAATTGTCTACACCAGCAACGCACTATCTGCTTGCTCATGACGTTAAGCCCATAGACCTGGCACAGATGGCGATAATTTCAATCGGCGCTATGCCCTGTGCATTCAAAAAACTTTATCACTGATCACACTTCACTCGCGGCGAGAGCTGGAATAGGAGCGTCCATCTTCAACTAATGAAACGAAGCTACTGGGAGCACTCGGGAAGTTCCGCTAGCGTATGCGCCATGCCAGGACATTACTCAATCACGTACATGCAGTCGCTTCGCGCAACATATGGTTTGCTAGCTGTGAGACAAGTAGGAAAGTTACTTTATGGAAGCACCTCGTAATAGCGTGGAAGTACGATGTAGAGAATATCCGAATGCTGTCACTAAAATAATAATATCCGCTGCACACCAGCCCATGGAGGGAAAGGCCTATCAACTGACTGCTGATATCACGTCCACATGCTTCAGCAGACTTGGATAATCATCCAACCAGTATGCGGGTAACGTATATTACCTCAAATTATATAAGGTGCTTTAAAAGCGTCAATTTCCAACAAAACAATTGGATATATAAAACGAAATTAGATACTTTGGTTTTCAAAATACAATCTTTTATCACCCTTAAGCGCAAGACACTTTATGCTCTTTACATTATAAACATTTGCGGTCGACGAACGTCATGTGTTAATAAATGAAGCAAAACTAAGCCATTTTAATATACTCAGTCCTGAAATGTCATACAGAATAGCTAGAGTGTACCGAAGTTTATAGTTCCCCTTTAAATAGGTAACCCACTGCACATTGTAAAGCACTATATTTATTTACAAGGACATTTTTACTTTTAACACTGGAGTGATTGCATGGCACCGACACGTTTCACGTGAAATGAAAAACAAATATACTGCTTATGACATGTACTTCCGTTTTGTTATTGAAGGTTTATTGTAAAAGCATTGTAAGCATTTGAAGTCTCTCCCTTTTCTGCACAGGATTTTTTCATTTAAAAAATCCAGCTAACATATCATCGTTATTTCTCAGCCACCGAACTATGTAGGATAGAAGGGAACGTATGACATTCCTTCTTAGGTATTTTTCTTATAAGTACGACGAGCAAAAATACTGTAGCATCTTTTCCCTTTGCGGAAGGATTTTAAAAAAATAAATAAATCCAGTGTTAGGCCTAACATTTTGACTACGGATGGCGTGAAATTGTTGAAAATAACGAGTTGTTTTTTGTAGGATAATTCAGACAAGCTATAAGTTTCAGTAGTAATTTAGTCACAATACAAGTTTCGATTAATCGTCTAAAAAGGAATTTGAAATTTTCAGTTGTCAATTTGCAATAACAGGTCTATAGCAATGGAAAGCTGCCAACGCTGCAGTGGGGGCTTCACAGGATTACTCTCACCCTTCTGCAAATACGTGAAGGAGTACGTACTGCTTTATATCCTCTGAATTGTTGCCGTATGTTGCATTTAAGTTTTTCGGAAAATTGAACATTTTCAATACGTTATTGGTCTTATCAGAACCATTATTTGGAAAAAAAAAATGCTCTTAATGGGTTGATCTATAACTCGGGTGAATTTGTAGCACTTTTTTTTCCATTATGTACTTAGAAAGGCACTATACTGTAGATTGCAACTCCCACTAAGGTAGTATTTCCAGACGTGGGTTTACGTTAAAATTACTTTTCCTGTTCTCATCCATTATGTCAAGAAATTTGTCGGTCGTATTTTTCTACACACTGTATACATACATGCATCCATGCATACACACATACATACATACATACATACATACATACATACATACATACATACATACATACATACATACATACATACATACATACATACATACATCCATTACATACACACATGTATACAGAAAACTTTTAGAGCTGGTAGATGGAGTCATAAGAATAAATTACAAAATAATTATAAAGTCAGTATTTTATAATATAATTATTGAAATGCGGAGGAAAACTTCACAACCCATACAAACTCAATTCTGAAGAAAACGAACATTGTGGTGCTTTAACGCTATAAAACTTACCACAAGTTATTGTATGATTTGTCTGTTGGTTACATAAATTTTTGTCATGAAATTGCTCAAACTCTGTTACTTATGTGGGATATCTAGTTTTTCCATTACTCTCTAATAAGGACTGCACAGTACACATATTTCGAAATTTATGTAAGATGTTGATCTTCGTACTAATCTCCTTAATTCCCATTTCTTTGTCTACAGCTGTCATGATAAAAATTACAGTTATCAACTTTTTTCTTGTGCTGTAAATATAATGATTATATTTTAACAACATGGGCATAGATTTGCCATCCTCTATTACCGATAGTTTACGTACAATTTTTCATGATCAAGTCGGTTGTGCAGTTATCTCACTTCACGTCACGCTTTTTGAGCCCTTATTTCGGCATATTTTCTAGTAGAAAACTTCAACAATGTAACTGAAGAGGTGAATTCCAAACTGGCCTAAGTTAAAATGACAAGTTATGAGAAAAATAACAAAAACTGACAAAATAAAAGTGACGCCATAGTGTCTGCATATGTTTTTTTCAAAGGGATCAAATTCAAGATTTAGGAGAGTCTGTTAAATAAACTTACACACTAAATAAACTTATAGGTTTGAAAAAAATAAATCAAAAAGTGAATAAAACAAGTTAAAATCTAAAAAAAGTACTTAGGACACTTTGTAATTCATCTCTTCAACTTCAATCACTGGTTTCGAATTAAAGATGTCACAACTGTACACAGAAGAAGCATTGCTCGAAAACAACCCCACTTCCACTAGTTTCTGCCTTCATTTGTATAAGTTAATGAAAAACTGCTAAAGTCAACAACTCTATGCAGCGCTACGCGATAACATATCTATGTACACAATACCACGGCAACAACACCAACGTCGATAATTTTTTCATCTAGTTTTTTGCATTGATGAAGTACGAGCTTTCTTTGTGTTTCACCAACAAAATTATCTTTGTTTTATGACATTATCTTAGTTTATATTTTATCCGTTGAAAAAGGATTATCGAAGAAAACTAGCATAGCAGAAAATGACACGTCGGTAATAATTATTGGAATACCTGGTAAGCATGAGGAAAAATGATAGTGATGACTACGACAACATAGAATTCAACACACGTTTCAAGCTGTCTGAAGTTGGAGTTCCCAACAGACAGATAAATATTGTTATCTTTTTATGCAAAATAACACAACTATGAAACAGTCATATTAACTAACAATTAAATTTCTTGAAAATTAAAGCTATTTGATTTTTTTTACATTTATTTCTAATTTTGGTTGCAACTCCAATTTTTGTCTTCAATTACATTATTTTTTTCTACGAGTTCCAATGATAGATCTTTCTCTTGTTATGTCCTGTTAGGCCTCTTTCTTCTTTCATCTTTATGGTAGCAAAACTATATTCTATAACACAACGAGTGCTGATAGTTTTCCGGTAATTTAATTGAGCTTAACGAATCTTTGTTGTCATGTAATTATTTCGAGACCGAAGGTCGAAAAATAATTACCTAATGACAGCAAACAAGAGTTTAAAAAGTGAACTTAAATTACCTGAGGATAACTATTATCACGAACTGTATTCGGCAAGATAATTCCAATGCTAACAACAGTAATTCTGAACAACTAAACATTCTAGGTTATAATAAGAGTAATAATATCCAGAAAAACAGTCGAATCGAAGCAGAGAAGATAAGAATAAAAAGCTCCTTAGAATAAAAACAAATGAACATTTGATATTATAACAACACTTATTTTAAACTCTTTTATCATTGCTTATCTATAATTTTCAACATATTTAATTTTATTGCAAACATTTTTACTTACAGTAATTAATTGTGCAATTATTGTAATTAATTTATTTTATTTTATTGGGTTATTTTACGACGCTGTATCAACATCTAAGTTATTTAGCGTCTGAATAATATGAAGGTGATAATGCCGGTGAAATGAGTCCGGGGTCCAGCACCGAAAGTTACCCAGCATTTATTGTAATTAATTAATTATTTTTTCATGTTGAGACTGTGAGTCTCACGTAATTGCTTGATTGCTGATGCATCGAAACGGAGACTATACAAATAAAAACAAATTTACATAGGAGGAAAAACGATCACTTATTAATTTTGAGTAGCATACTTTTAACTATCAGTGTAATTCGATTCCCATTGGTCAATCTAGCGCCAAAGAGCTCGTTCATTGGCTGAGAGACGTTCGCGTGGAATTATCTTTATAATTCAACTACACCATCGAGATATTCATATTCATTTGTTCTTACGGTTGCATTAATCAAGAGCTCGTGTGGTGTTAGCCTCGTTTCAAGCAATATCAAACAGATGGTACTGTTTTCAAGATGATAACTTTAAGCATCAATGTGAAATGAAACAAAATCTACGTTTTATAAAACTAAGATGACTATTTCGTTTATATGACGTTATTCCATTTTCGCCCAACGAAGTGTAATGAAATTTTGAATTTAAACCAATCACAATCAAACATCGCGATAATTTTTGCAGCTAGATTTATCGCTATCAATTTATCGCATGGTCGTTCTTTTGTTTAGTCGGTGTCGCCAACTGTTTCCCCGTAAATTGATGAACATAAATACATTAAGATGCAACTACACGGTTAAACTGTTCTTTCAAGTTTATGCATTCAAGCAATGAATGTAAGACTGATTGCTAATATTAATTAATATATTTACGCAGTGAAGACGATGTTCAAAACGGTGCACCATGTAGACACAAAATCTTCATGCATCTTACTTGAACGTACGTTTTAAACTTGATCATTTCAATATTCTTCCCAGATTGCATGCATACGCGCATGGAAAATTGAACTGTGTAAATGCAACTTCAGTCCCGTTACACACTACAGCGAGAATGAGTTTGTCGATCTATGGAAAATGCTTTCCTGTAGCACGGAGTAACGATCAAAATAAGGCACAGCTGACACATGGTCCCGCGCCCACAGGTAACTAACCTAATTGTAACCTATAAAATCTGTATTACGTGAATGAAATTAAACAATTAATAGAAAGTCAAAGGTTCAAATTTATGTAACATCAGCGCATACCAAACCTAAAGACCTTGTATATTATATACAAACTGCCTTCTGTATGGCGTAATAAAATACGTGTTTTAATTATCTATACAGAGATGGCTTCACTGTTTAGCAACATATGTCTCGCTGTAATGTGAATACATAAGCATTGCTATATAGCTGTTTCCACACAATATTACATAGTTCTTAGTTCTCGGTGTAGTGTGTAATGTAACGACGAAGTACTAAATAAAGTGTGAAATTCTACTTCCACATCTTCATCTTCTAATTCCATGTCCATTGTAGGCTATCTGAAAAAAATTACACTACTTCATTTAGATTTGATAACTGCGTTTTCAACAATTCTTCATTTAATTAATGTATTAATCAGGTTATTTGTAATTATATTACAAAATGTTTAAATTATATTATGATTTCAGGAGATAATGAAAACGTATTTCTGTTATTATTATTATTATAATGATAATAATAATAATAATAATAATAATAATAATAATAATAATAATAATAATAAGAGAAAAGTGCAGTACATGTAATTAACATTGTTAAACCTGTATTTCGCTTTCCGCAATTGGCATTACTGAATAACATCCAATTTCTTTATTGCAGTAATCGATATTCAATCTGTCTCAACTTCACAATGTCTGAATAGGTTAAGTATTCGTAAATATACAGTTATTAACAATTTGTGAGCGAATTTTAGGGATATATTATTTATATTTTTATTCATTCACGAAACAGTCCTAATAAATCTCAGACCTCTTGTGACATTACTACAGATAAAAGGAATCGTGAACACAGAGTTGAGTATTATCCGAGATACTGTTATTAACCGAGTTTCAGAAAACTAAGATAACAAGTAAATTTACCGGTGTTGGTGAAAACGGCCCTTAAAATGTTCGTCACAGAATATTCTCACAGCGTTCAACTCATACCCTGATTAAAAAGTGTGACAAACATTTTCTCTTGTTATTTTATACAATAGGCCTACTATATGCTGTGTTGTGATCATTTTTGTGTTGAATTCTAGTAAATAATTCATGTAATTCATGACTTTATAATAATCATTACCCAGCATTCCGCGTGGCTTCTTTCCTGAAGCTTCCAGTTATCATGATTGTCAGTAAGTTTGGCAGGTGTTAAACCAATAGCAGAGGTAAATAAGTTGATACTGAATGGAAATGTAGCATACAAATGTTGTAAATTAATTAGTGAGTTGGTGGTGATGGATTGATTGAATATGACAGAAAGGCAACAGCATCAAGTGACGATTTGTTACTGTCACACACGCTTCCCCCTCAGCACACATACGGCGGTGTTGCGCTACATTGCACTCGCCATTCCTATTCAATGCCTACGCATACATTTTTCAATGCGGAGGTTTAAAGAGAAGCATTTGCCATGACGGCTTCGAGTGTTAAAACCAAATATAAAGGCTGGTCCACAATAAAACGCCAATTGGCTTGTCGTCAGCACGACATCTCATCCTGCTCTAGGTTTTTCCGTGGTTTCCCTTGAGCAATAGACAAATGTCGGGATGAGCCCTAAAAGAAATGGGCCACGGACCACTTCCCTTCCCCCACTATTTCTCTTCTACTATCACAAAGAACTTGCTAATTTCTTAGTTAACAACCCTGAATTATGATAATAGGGGAACATAAATATATTGTAAGTTCACAGGGCTAACGGCTTCGAAGCTGGGTACCTGGTTCTAATGAAGTGCACTGATAGCAATCTAAACATGGGGGCACGAGATAGTTACTCTGCCTGCCATTAAGGTAAAAAAAAAAAAAACGAGAACGGAAACGACAACAAGAACGGAAAAATTGTTAAAATGAATACATTTAAATGTGAGCATTCACAATTAACGAGAAGCTTGCCCGAGCCCGGGAACGGGAACGTGAACATTGCCGAACAGTTAACTCTGTCGTTCTCGTTTCCGATCACAGCCTACTAGATTTATTCTGTTGTCATCAAAAAGCTATGGTCGTTGTATATTTTGTAGCAAGGAGGCCGTGACATAATTTATTTTTCACCCACTGCTTGTAACTAAAACAGAAATTCAGTAGAATCACTTTCAATATATGTTACGTGTATATGTGACGAATATATTGAGTAAGCAGTCGCGGACAGCCGATGAGGGGTGGTCCTCCAGCTTGGGAGTTGAGCGAAGGGCTAACAACCCATCACCGTAAAAAACAGCTTGTTACGAATCCTTTAACCATTAGGGAGGCCGAGACGTAGATGGGAAGATAATATTAAAATGGATTTGAGGGAGGTGGGATATGATGATAGAGAATGGATTAATCTTGCTCAGGATAGGGACCAATGGCGGGCTTATGTGAGGGCGGCAATGAACCTCCGTGTTCCTTAAAAGCCAGTAAGTAAGTAAGTATATGTGACGAGAGTACCACGTAAATCGAACTCTTAAATATTGCGCACCATAAATTTTTAAGTTGACTGACCTGTGTTTATGTTGCTGGCTTGTACTGATGAAAGAATGCATTTGGTCAATTATACACAAATAACATCAGAATATCGACTTTACATATCTTATTGACATAATGCATAGACGTTTCCGTTCTCGGTTTATTGTGAATCAAAAATATTCACGTTCGCTTTCTTCACTTCCCGTTCTCGTTCTAGTTCTAGTTACCGGTTTATTGTGAACCAGCCTTAAATTGTGAAGAAAAGAGAGACATCTGAGCATGGCGCAAAACTCGACACTTCATGTACTGGTTCAAAACTTTATAATGATGTGTATAGAGCCCGAACGTTCATTTAACACATAGGCAGTGTCAAAGTGGGCGCTTCCTTTTCAAGAGATAAGATAAGAGTTTGTTTATTGATTAGGTCTTCTCAGATGTCACTCTAATCACAAGAAGCAGTAACACATGTCTACCAATGATGCGTTAGCAATTGCAATTTATTGTAATTGACGCTCTCATATCTACTCCACGTAGAGTAAAAGCCAATGTCGTATCTAAAGTTGACCGATGACAAAAAAGGTTTGTAATTTTATTTCCAATTTAATTAAAAATAGTCTTATAGCTTAAAATATATTCACTGTGGTTGGTGGTGGTAGAAATCAATGTGTTGATGTAGGTATAAAAATAATTATTGTGATCAGGAATAATCTATGCAACGAAAATGTGACAACAAAGATTGGCATTACAAGTACTGATGCGTGCAAATACATATAACACAAAGCCTTCCGCCTGGGTATTAATTGGACGCTCGGATTATACCTCATTTTTATATGTTTTACTTCAGAAAGTTTAAAAGAACATTTTGACTGAAAAACCACTGTTTCCTCACAATATTTCAGCGAAGGAAGAAATTAAAATTAAAGTTCTTCTTAGGGTTACCATATCTTTAAATGTAAAATTGAGGATACAAAATCTGTTCTGTTCCCTCAACTTAATAAGAGACTAATACGTATTTATTTAAATAAGCATTTCGATTATCCAAGAAATCTCATATATATAAAGATTTAAAATATATAACCATTAAAAAAATTAAGGTCTATAAACATATATCATGCATAAGACCTAACATATAACCACAAAAACAAAATCAAGTACTCGTCAAATTATCATGCTTATTCCACAAGAAGATATTATGCTATCTCTCTCCCACTAATTTAACCTAAATAGAATACCGATTCTGGTCTGAGGTATAGCTCCAATTTTGGCTCATTAATAACTACCCAAATTAATAATTTTGGTTTCTAAAAGGAAGTTTATAAATAATTTTGGAAACTTTTCTCTAACAGGAATATGGACTCTTAAGAATATTGCCTTCATTTTTATATTACAGTTAATCTTAACTTATTTTATTTGGTAATGTAAGCTGTTTATATTTTTATTTTATCTTAATGTATATGTTTATTTTTTACTTTTCAAGAACACTTCCGAGCACAAGCTTCAGCTTTTTCGGCAGAGCTAAATATACATTACACAATTTTTAATTGTAAAACTGCTCAATAAATCATTATTATTCTTTATATGCGAATCGTTGATACAAACAAAAGGACCTGCATTTCTAATCGAAATTACGTTTTTGTAAAGCTACAAGAATGTGGTCCCTTTTAGGGAATGAAGGCCGAAAGCTGTTGATAGAGAACATTTTTTTTTTTACGGATGTACTATGCAAACATAGAAACTTCACAAAACACTGCTCAACAACACAAAAAAGCAACCCTTTGTTTTGAGCATAGTTAATGTTTACACGCACTCACAGCAAGAGGTTTAGCATCAGATGTTGACGCACATCTGTGCTACCTGTTCTCGTAACAATGAGAGAGTGAAAAGAGCAAAGTAGGGGTTATAAAGGCTGGCAAGACAATGTCAGCCATGGTGACAAAAGTACAAAGCGCACGCCCTGTGACGGGGGTGGAGGGTAGCTGATGTATCAACAAGGCTTTATATCGCAGGTCTAATACATCCACTAATAATATATTGATCATAGAGAAGCCATGAGACAAGGTTGTCAATAGACAATGCCGTGGGGTTTTGTGAATTCAGTTCAGATATCTATCGCATAGTGTACTCTTGTATGTTGACGTACTGTACGTTATTACCGATATACACGGAAATATTGAACCAATAATAACAGCATGATAACAGCACACTCAAAAGACAAGCTCAAATCCTTCGTTTTCAGAATTATACTGTAGTATAATACTTCATAATTTTTTTTTTTCTAGAGGCAAGAAGGCAGGTTTGTAATCCTTGCCAACAGTTTAGTTTTGAGTACTTCACCCTTGGTGACGAAAATTAGTATCGTTTCACTGACAGTTACTTAGCGCTTCCAAGTGGCGGTGCTTTCTGGCTAATTAATTTCATTGATCTCTTTGTGTCAACAACACCCAAGCAGCATATTCCGAATCTCAGCGAACCGGTGGACATCAATGACGTCACGCTGCAGCGAAAAAGGAACAAAACTGCTGGAAGGTTCGATGGCTATCATGGCGGCTGTACAAGTTGTCTGTGCTAAGCTAGCAAGATTTTGCGAAATTTCCATACTGTCATCTCGTTCAAAGGAAAGAGCATAAACAATTTATTTCTTGAACCAGTAGTAATAACTGGTCCTTTGACATGTTCGCTCATAAGCCATTAACATACTGTTTTTACGTTGTGCTCATTACAAGCAATATAGTAGAACTAAAGCAGAACACACCGCCATGACACAACAGTGTACGATGTCATTCGTCTGCTAATTCCCGCCCTATACAAGAACCAATCAGATTCATTGATGGCAGCTAATGGAGACTGCCACCACCTCTGCAAGCTGATGGCACCGGTGCGACACCGGTGGAGCATCAGTGACGTCATCGTTGAAATTCGGAACACCGTGATCCCATCAGATTGTTCAGCGCTGAGATTCGGAATACTCTCAAACCATTGGAAGGTTCAATGGCTATCATGGCGTCTGTATGAGTTGTATGCGCTACGCTAGCAAGATTTTGCGAAATTTTCATTCTGCCATCTCGCTCAAAGAAATGGTATGGTATGTTTTATTTAACGACGCTCGCAACTGCAGAAGTTATATCAGCATCGCCGGATGTGCCGGAATTTTGTCCCGCAGGAGTTCTTTTACATGCCAGTAAATCTACTGACATGAGCGTGTCACATTTAAGCACACTTAAATGCCATCGACCTGGCCCGGGATCGAACCCGCAACCTTGGGCATAGAAGGCCAACGCTATACCAACTTGCCAACCAGGTCGACCGCTCAAAGAAAAGATGTAACATTGTTACATTTGTTCGGACCAAATTTCTGCACATTTGAAGGACAAAACTAAAATTCTTTCAATCATTTATTATGATAATAAACTGCTCTCTTAAACTGACTGAGCATATTTGGAATTCAATGCTTTCCTAAAACCCGCTATGAAAAGTTTCATATAAAACCATTTTTATCTCAAACAGGAAGCAAAAAGGAGCAAAACTGTATTAATCTTTTTTGTTTAAAATATCTCAAAGAATAACCCCCTTACTTACGGTTCACTCTGTAGAGCTATATGAACACAAGCGTAGAATGCGTTCTTACATGGGCCGTTTTCCAACGTGAAGGACAACAGGTAGGTGAATATGTGGATGGACAGACAAGTTGGTAGACAGATAAGATGGCAGGTGGATGAGTAACACGAAACTGACTCTCGATGTCCAAAACTGATGACTAGAAAATATTAAAATTCCCCAAGTAATGAACAGCAAGTTCAAAAGCGATTCAGTGACTTACCGGTATATTAGGTGCGACGCAAAAACATTCACACAAACTATCACAAACTGAAGACTAGAGTGTATTAGGAAGAAATGACCTTCTTCACAATGTGCTGGATTATTGCAATATATAAACATTTCTCGTTAAAAAAAAAATGGTGGATTGGATACGTATTACAAAGACTACAAAAGGCACAAACACAATGAAGGTTATGTTCCTACATGACAATTAATCATGTTCATTCTAATGCCCAACCTATGCCATTAGACACAAAAACATACTGCTGGAAATTCAATTTAGGTGAAATCGATTGCGCTACAACAGGACGAACTTACAAAGTTTCCAGGCTGAAACAAGTGGCAAAATCAACAAAAAGACATATATTCATATAGATTACTACATTTATCTTTTCTTGATCTCTTTTCGTGAAGATTCATACATAATTTATGGATATGCAATTTTGGTTTCCTAGAAATATAAGCATCAGTACTTTTTAATATATCAACTGTCAAGTGAGACAAAGGTTTTGACTTCTCTACTACTATACTGTTAAGGGGTTACATACACCTTCAACCCTTACAAATTTAATATGAATTTGATATGTTTTATACATTTTATTCCTCCATATCCTTAAGCCCTATTTCGACTAATTTTTAATAAATTATTGATGTCTGAAAATGACTCTTCGATCTAAAAGAAAAAAAAAAATAATAATTGTTGACATATATATTTCTTTAATTTTGAATTTTAAAAGTTTTCATATTGCGATTTGTAATTAAAAAACTACTCCCAAGATTTAAAATATTATTTTTAGTAATTCATGTTTTCCCTTAAAGATAAAATTCATATTAACAACCATAGCAGCCACTGGCGTAGCTCATGCGGTAGCATGTTTGCCTGCTGACCCGGTGTTGCGCTCGGACGTGAGTTCGATTTCCGCTTGAGCCGACTGGTTTTTGGGTCGACTGAGTTTTTTCCGAGGTTTTCTCCAATCGTAAGGTGAATGTCAGATAATCTATGGCGAATCGTCGGCTTCTTTTCGCTAAATACATCTCACTATCACCAATTCTATCGACACTATATAACCTAGTAGTAGATACAGCGTTATTAAATAATCAAGTTAAAAATGAAAAACAATTCTAGCTCAATGATACGAATAACTACATTGCAAGATGAAGAAATAACTTTCTTCATATCATATATTAAAATTTTTAAGAAATCTTTCACTGATTTTTTTTTTTTTTTTTTTTTTCTGTAAAAGATAAGTAAAAACTTGAGCTACAGTTTGTTTATCTTTCTACGAAAGAGAGTCATGCAAAATATTATGCAATTATAATATAATAAATTGTGAAAGATATGATTTGAACAGTTTTGAGAGAATGAGCGATAAAAATAATTATATATTGCTGGCTGATATTGCATTTACATGATAAGGTCATACCGTAATGCATAATTTGGGTAATTTTATAGGAATCTTAAAATTTCTTTTACAGATATAAAGCTGAATGTTCATATTAAATTACTACTGCAACAAAAATGGAAAATCATTTTCTTTTATCCTCGGAGGCGTATGTTTGAAAACATGAGTGATGCACATTGCTGACTAGTATTGTGTTTTCATGGCAGGGCATTTTAATGCCTAACTTGGCCAATTTTCTAGGTACTCTAAACATTTCTTTCACGAATACAAAACTATCTTTGTTATCTATCCGGTTTCTGTTTCGCTGTGACTTGAAAGTAATGTTAAAATTCCTCATGTCGGGTTACTAGTCAGATGAGTAATCCAGTGGTAGGGTTGCTACCTTTAGCCCCCGGACGATCTTAGAGAACAGGATTAATAACACTTTTTAATATAATTATGGATGACATATTTAGGCACTGGCATGAAAAATACAAGCTGGGAATTAAAAATTTCATATAATACAAAAATTAACACCATGTTATTTGCTGACGATCATTTTGTGATTGCTACTTCTGAGGATAATTTACAGAAAGGTTTATTTACATTAAATAATATAACAAATGAGTATGGTATGAAAATTTCTCGAAGTAAAACTAAAGTCATGGCATTCAGAGCCACAGATCCAACACGTAGCAAAATAGAAATCGAAAATAATATTTTAGAACAAGTTAATAACTTCTGCTATCTAGGATGTAATACTCTTATGAAGGTGAAAATGACATAAACAAGAAAAACACAAATTTTTTGCAAATATTAGGACTCTTAAATTAAACACTAAAACCACATGTAGTAGAAAAACAGTCCAAATTAAAATTGTATAAAATACCAGCTCTCCCGACTCTCCTATAGGATATAGATATGAAAGTGAAATTTGGATTCTGAAGAAGAAAGACATCAGTAGATTTTTAGTAGGTTATTTTATGACGCTTTATCAACAGCTTAGGTTATTTAGCGTCTGAATGAGATGAAGGTGATAATGCCGGTGAAATGAGTCCGGTGTCCAACACCGAAAGTTACCCAGCACTTGCTCATATTGGGTTGAGGGAAAACCCCGGAAAAAACCTCAACCAGGTAACTTGTCCCGATTGGGAATCGAACTCGGGCCACCTAGTTTCACGGCTAGACGCGCTAACCGTTACTCCACAGGTGTGGACCCGCATCAGTAGATTAAGAGCTTCTGAAATGAGATATATGCGTCGAACAGCTGGATATACTCTGCTCGACCACAAGAGAAATGAGAACATATTAGAGAAATTCCATATGAAGAGTTCGCGGGAAAAAACGATGAATGTCACATTTCTGTTAAGGATTAGATAATGATCTAATTTAGTCTATAACTGCAAGATGTAGTGCTGTTTCTACAGAAAATAAAGGAAAGGATTACTGTATTCGTGGTGATAATTCTCCTTTTTACCATTTTTCATAAGAACAACATTAAATTTCGCAGTGATCCATTGAATGACATCAACCTTAAGAAAACTGTGACATTCATCGTTTTTCCCCTGAACTCTTCATATGCAACCATTAGAAGGCAAACATTTTCTATTACAGAGAAATATGGCTCCAATATGTGTCACGAATGCCATCAACTACAGTAAGATACCTAATGCTGTATTGCATTACCATCTACAAGGAAGACGTCGACCTACCGTCCACAAAAACCACTCTTAGACCCTGTCTAGCCGAGACCAAAAGAGGTAAACTTATGGTCTAAATTCGTGTTTTGTGAATGATGATGATGATGATGATGATGATGATGGATATAAAACTATGAGTTTATATAAAATTAATACATACAAGAATAATGCAAAATCAATTATTTTTTTACCCTCGAAAGTGTATGTAGTCCCTTACGTCCTCTACACTATTTTCGGTAGTGATTTATAAATCTCAAAGAACAAAAATGAATTATTCAGCGTTGTAGAGTGACATTCTATAAAATACGAAATGGTGTTGTTTAAGACTTAGGTTAAGTCTGTGCTAATGTTTTTCTATTTTATGGCTACATAAAATTCTATGTAATAGCTTATGATTGTGCAGTTCATTACCAAACGAATCTGCATACAATATAAAGTCGCAAGTAATTAAATTTTGCAGTTTCATAGCATCTTAATCCCTAATCCTCAAGGATGACACAGACTTCTCCGATGCAGGTCTTTCTAACTCTAAGCTGAATGAAGTCATAACCCTTTAACATCTTAATGGCGTCTCGGCACTTCCCATCAAGTTGGAAGGAAGCTCAGGAAACAACATTACCGAAATTCACTGAGAAGGGCCCGCCCACACTCTGCTATTATGATTCTGACGCAACACAAGGCTGCGCCATAATTGTATATAAAAGCAACTTTCTTTACGTGCCACGTTATGAACGAACCATTATGTCGCTGTTGTCACATTGGCTATGGAATTGACGTTGGGGCCTCGATCCCTTTCAGAAGAGACCATTTCTTCCGTGTCACTACGTCTAAAATGTCTAGCTCAGAAAGCTGTATTAAGCAATACACACATTCTTATCAAAGGTATTTTGCACAACGAGACTATACAGACAGAAGCTATTCCTACGTGACATGAAGAATAATAATTGTGTAATGGAGAAATGAGAGACAAAACTAGGATTACACCAAGGTAAGAAAAAACAAAGATAAGGAAACAAATAAATGGAAGGAACGAAAAAAATGAAATAAAAGGGGAAAAAATTGCAAACGAGAAAGAAATGAGAGGAGAACGTAAGAAAGGCCGTAAAATGAAGACGACGACGGAGAACACAATGACATCAAGAAAACAAAGAAGAAGGCAGTGGAAATGGGATGTTGAATAACGAAATAAATGTTGAGAAACGAAGAGAGTTGAAAAACGAACAGAAGGCTTGAACTAAACGAGGAGTTGAACGAAACGAGAGTTGAAGAACGAAGCGAGGAGTTGAAGAACGAAGCGAGGAGTTGAAGAATGGAGCGAGGAGTTGAGAATAGAAACGAGGAGTTGAAGAACGAAGCGAAGAGTTGAAGAACGAAGCGAGGAGTTGAAGAACGAAGCGAGGAGTTGAAGAACGAAGCGAGGAGTTGAAGAATCGAAGCGAGGAGTTGAAGAACGAAGCGAGGAGTTGAAGAACGAAGCGAGGAGTTGAAGAACGAAGCGAGGAGTTGAACCAATCAGAGTTGAAGAACGAAGCGAAGAGTTGAAGAACGAAGCGAAGAGTTAAACGAATCGAAGAGCTGAAGAACGAAGCGAGGAGTTGAAGAACGAAGCGAGGAGTTGAAGAACGAAGCGAGGAGTTGAAGAACGAAGCGAGGAGTTGAGGAACGAAGCGAAGAGTTGAGGAACGAAACGAGGAGTTGAACGAAACGAGAAGTTGAAGAACGAAACGAGGAGTTGAACGGAATAAACGAGGATTGGAGAACGAAAAGAACGAGGAGTTGAAGAACGAGACAAGCGGGGATTTGGAGAACAAAACAAACGAGGAGTTGGAGAACGAAACAAACGAGGAATTGAAGGACTAAATAAACGAGGAGTTGAAGAACGAAACAAACGAGTTGAATAATGAAATAAATTAGAAGCAGAACGAAACAGACGAGTTGGAGAACGAAACAAACGAGATGAGGAATGAGACAAACGAGAAGTTGAAGAGCGAAACAAACGTGGAGTTGAAGAACGAAACAAAGGGAGAGCTGAACAAAACAAACGGAGAGCTGAACAAAACAAACGAGGAATTGAAGAACGAAACAAACGGAGAGTTGAATAAAACAAACGGAGAGCTGAACAAAACAAACGGAGAGCTGAACAAAACAAACGGAGAGCTGAACAAAACAAACGAGGAATTGAAGAACGAAACAAACGGAGAGTTGAATAAAACAAACAGGAAATGAAGAACGAAACAAACGGAGAGTTGAAGAACGAAACGAAGAGTTGTAGAATTAAAATGAGTTTAAAAGAAAAAGGTGTTAATTAATGAAAAGAGAAATTAAATAATTAGAGCGGAATAAAATGAACCCGAACAGGAAAGATGTGACATATGAAAGAAAAGAAAAAATACGAAAAGTGGATAGAATATAAAAAACAGAAAAGGAATCAGTAATGAATGGAAGAAAAATGAAAGAATATAGTAATGCATGTAAATAAAAAGGAAATAATACAGAAATAAAGAAATAACAGAAGAAGAAAATAAGATAAATAGACGAAAATGAAAGAAAAGAGGAACAAATGTACAAAACAAACGGGAAGGAAAGTAAACTGAATAGAAAACAGAAACACAGGAAGAGAGAATACATGAAATGGACAAATGTGAGAAAAAAATAAGAACGAAATAAAGAACTGAAAATGAAAGAGTGAATAGAATGAAAGAAACAGAGAAAGCAAACCGAAGCTGCGAACTACTTTGTGACATTTGCGTCAATTTTGTAGCACGTAAATTATTAATGCTTGAATACATACATTACCAGATAAGTATACATTTGCCCATGTTAAACAGCACAGAATTTCGTAACGAGCTCTTTGCGTTTTGCGGAGCCAAACACTAGAAAAGCACGCTGTTACAGCTAGGCACGCCAGGGTGATATTCGATTTGAAGCATAATTGAATTACGATATTGGGCATGACAACGTCGTTTTCCAATTTACAACCCATTGTGACCTTACAGTTAGCAATTTACCACAGGAGTTTCGTTTTAGAACTACACTACAAACAAATGATTGGATTTGTGGTTGCACACATAAGGATCGTCCTCAAATTGTTTATCACATTTCATTCAATTAAGTTAATAAAACATGAGAAATCGAACTAAATGTCAAATCATATCCGTGTTACACATTACACACACATTCCCAGTCGACCACACTACACAGAAATTCACCTTTCTAGGCCAAATTTTAAAAATTAATTAACTGAATGAGTAATTATTATGTGCAATTTAGTTATCTATGTATTTTTATTATTTCTTGAAAATAATTTGTATAAACCAAGCAGTAAAACACTGCTGTCCGCCGAGTACTGCTCTTTTCAAAATATAATTATAGTGGCAATGTCATTAAAATTGGCAGAAGCGTTTAGGCCTACTTAATAACTACCTAATAAATGATAAAAATTGTAATACAGTATTGTCTGCGGTTGATCAGTGTGTATTTAGCGAGTCCGAGGATGAACTTCAAATAGCTGCACATAATCTTGAGAAAGCGAAAATAAAATAAAATTTGGCAATATCAGGTACAAAGTTCAACACAATGGATTTCTGAGGTAAAAACCACATAAGATATAAACTATTGATAAACAGTAAATCTACAGAGAAAGTTAAAAATAACTACGTTGGAACTAATGATCTGTTACTTCTGAATGTACGATCAAATGTTAAATTTCTTAATAGTACATTATGCAACGAGTCTATAATGGTAGTCTTAATTACCATTATAGGCAAGTTTCATACGACTTTTTATGCTAGACCATATTTATAACTTGAAATTATTCATAAGTATTCATGTTATTCTTATCTGACTGGGGAGCGGAACTGACCTTGTGCAATATCTCGTAAATTGTGAGATGTGCGAAAGTATTTATTTTTTCCGAGAAACAAACGTGATCGACCTTGATATAATCTAGAGAGTAAAATTAAACATTAATCTTGATATAACCTTGAAATTGATTTAGACATTGAAAAACGAGATGACAAATTGAATTTATTTGAATATTTTTTACAATTAACGCTAATTATTATAGTAACAGAACATAACCTTCTGCGACAGTATTGGATTTCCAGCCTCCATGACGTTTCGCTAGTTGTCTTTCGATGCATATCCGAGAATTATCGATACTTACGCTTTCATATTGCTACAATGGTGTTTTCTGATTGGTGGAACACCTGAACTTTAATGATTAGGTGTACTTTAATGAGGTCCATTAAAGGGCTGCTACCAGGTGTATAATTACTACATTTCGGCATGGTCGAGCATAAAATATATTTTGATGATTCTCTTTCCTGGGGAAATCATATTGATTACTTGTTAACACGGCTGTCTAAAATCATCTATTTAATTAAAGAATCGCATTCCATTTCAGTACATGACAAGCGCATACTTTGCCTATTCTAAATCAATTTTATTAGATATCGAATTACTGTCTAGGGTATAAGAGAATGAATAAAATTTTACTGTTACATACGAGAGTAATTCGTATTAAAAACTGTAATGATCAAGTTCCTTGTAGACTATTGTTTGTAGATTTAGTTATTTTAACAGTGTCTAATTCATATATATATATATATATATATATATATATATATATATATATATATATATATATATATAGGATGTTTCAATTTTAATGCATAATTCCTTAGATCATTTCAGTTTAAGAAATGACCAACACAGCTGTAAAACAAGGTTTAGGAATAAAGTTCATCTCCCAAGTTTTAAAATGTCAAAGTAGCAAGAAATAAAACATAAAACAACAAAAGGCAATTTACCAATATCTAATCGATCTTATACGATAACGAGATAAATTCTTCCAAAAAGAAAAGGAAACATACCTCGCTACTTCAATCTTCCCGACGAAATTTTTACTGTAATTGGAAAATGTTTCTCTGCTTGCATTTTCTTAATGGAGAACTACTTTCAACGGCATGCTGTTGTTCTTATAAATGAAGTATAAACAGCCATTAAGGTGAAAAAATGGGTTCCTTAAATGTCCACGTATTTTTTACACAGAGACAAATAGGGATTATCGAATTCCAATAGAAGATTCTCCGAGGTTAGGGAATTAAAAGGAAAGCAAACATCCCAACCCCTAGAATCGATAGAATTGCCTCCAAATTGTGTCCATAGCAACGGAGGGGAAAAGTTTCTCTTTGCAGAAGAAGAAATATTACGAGAAATTGTAGACATTGAAAATGTAGACACTTTCATATTATGGCAACTTACACGCGTAAACATAGTTCATTGAATGTAAGTTATTAAATTGAAAAAAAAAAAAATTATTTTATTGGGTTATTTTACGACGCTGTATCAACATCTAGGTTATTTAGCGTCTGAATGAAATGAAGGTGATAATGCCGGTGAAATGAGTCCGAGGTCCAGCACCGAAAGTTACTCACCATTTGCTCGTTTTGGGTTGAGGGAAAACTCCGGAAAAACCCTCAACCAGGTAATTTGCCCCGACCGGGATTCGAACCCGGGCCACCTGGTTTCACGGCCAGACGCGCTGACCGTTACTCCATAGGTGTGGACTTGAAAAAAAAATATTTTTTTGAAAATATCATCATGAACAATAATAACCACCTCCAATCACTGGGCAATGAACCTCCGGGTTCTCTAAATGCCATAATTAAGTAATCAAGTTGTTAGTAGAAACCATTCTATTATACCAATGACAACGATATTTTATAAGCAAGAACGTGCATTTACGACATCAGGATTAAATGTAGTGAACAGACTGTGAAGTCACACTGAAATACATTCTACTTTCATTTGACACAGATATATGAAGAGTCCACTGCAAGAATGATGGATGTCATTTGGAATACATTTTGCAGGAGAAGCAATTGCAAGTTTGAAATGCTTAGCGCTCAAAGCTTAACTGTGATTTTCCGATCATTACTGGACAATGACTATCAGTGTTAATGCCATATAACTCTCTATGTACATTCTATGTGTCTTAAGCTATGCACTGACAGTCTTGGTTCATTTTCGACAAGAAAGTGACATCCATCTTCATTATAAGAATTTTCATACAATCTAATGCAGTCTCACTGGCTTCGTGAGATTGACCTTTCTGATGACTTCCACTACTCCATGACACATCCTAGCCGTTCAATAGCTCAGTGATTTCACATTCACACTTTACTTAACTTAGTCATAAAAGAGAATAACGATGTGATATTCTTGTCATGTCCATACCCTGTAAAGTTTGTGTGTATGCTGAATTGTCGGCATATGCATATCGTATGTAAATTTCACTTCGTGATTAAATCCTATTCAATAAATCCAGACACTACTTGGAAATTCTATTTCTGATACTAAGGTCTGTCTTATTCAGCCCGCATTTTTCTGGCAATACGAATGTAACTGGGAACATAGTACGTTATAAGGAAGCTGACTCCCGGCTCTATTATTATTATTATTATTATTATTATTATTATTATTATTATTATTATTATTATTATGAGTAGTAGTACCAGTCGTAGTCACCGGCGTAGCTCAGTCGGCTAAGGCCTACCGATCCAGATTTCCGCTCGGGCGAGAGTTCGATTCCCGATTGGTCTGATTACCTGGTTGAGTTTCTCCCAGCCGTAAGGCCTCATTTCGCCAAATATCATCTCGCTATCACCAATCCCATCGACGCTAAATAACCTAGTAGTTGATACAGCACCGTTAAATAACCAAGTAAAAAAATGTAGCAGTCGTACTGGGTCGCACGGAAGCGTCACGATTAAGGCGTAACGCTGTAAACCAAAAGGTAGTGGGTTCGATTCCCGACAGACTCATGATTTTCTCCAATCACCTAATCCTTCACCTTCAATTACTGAAAAATTAAAGGACCCTCTTTACAGTCTGCACAGATTCTTGAACACTAATTCTTCCTTGACCTTTGAATATGACTGCTTCAAGGGTTCAGTAACAAGCATGAATAGAATCTACTACTATCAAGTGTTTAAAACTTTCTGCACACCATATTGGTCAACTTGTAACTAGATATAACAATTGCTTTAGTAGGAACAAGTTAACGTACAAAACAGAACGATGTTACCCTCCAACGACCCAATCAAAATTCGAAGCCCGCGAAAGAAGAATTCTCCGCCAAATCTTCCACCTGCACAGACACACCAGAAACAACACAGTTACACTACGACAAAAACAAAGTCACTCTTCACACATCTAAACAACATAAACAGGAAATACACACATTCGGCAGTAAATCGCGTATATACACAACACATCTTCGCAAATCCACCGAACACAAAGAACAGAACAACACTGGAGAAACTCCTCTACAACTACCACCAGGCCCAACCACCAAACTAAAACACACAAACAAAACCGCAAACACGTGTTGGAAATTTGAATACTGTCTGAGAGGACACACGACAGCAACAGAGAGGCAGATCAATAAAATAACTGTACTCCATGAAAGTCTCCATAACCATTCAGACGCTTCTGCCACCGGAAGGGGAAACTTTAAAATCTCAACAAAAAATATGTATGTAGTAAATATCTATCTATGCATGCTGCAAACCCAGCATTTTTCATTCTTCCCAAATTATTTCTTTCCTCTTAATCTCCCCATAATAATACATTAACGTTGTCCATCAGGTGATATTTTTTTTACCCCGAACTCTTCTCCCGTTCACCATTCCTGATATGTACCATATGTATATTATATTAATACTAACTAGTCCCCTACAAATATAGCAAATCAACAAATTAGGCCTACACAAAATGAAAGGAATCAGTCATTGCACTCACACACTTACTGGCATTTATGCCAGAAATAGTTTCATATGTGTAAATATATTTATATGGTTATTTATGTACAATGGCTGGAGAGGGCATCCTGCGCGTGTAAGACTCTAAATCGGCCTCTGGCTCAAAGCCAGAAATGTCAATAAACGACAACACATGCTTGAAAAAATATATATTATTATTCATGGTTGCTGTCTGCATTTATTCAGAATTCCATCTCATTTCATTCGCATTTTAGATTTGAGATCACTGAACCACTAACGCAATGAGGGAAGTTTTGGGGGTAAACCCCACCAGAGTCCCAAGAGAAAAAATAAAAGAAATGGTGTTGAAATCTACAACATTGTAACAGTGATTTACTTCCAGTAACACACAACCTGTTCACAATAATGGAAACACTCCATGTAACTACTCGTACTTCTAAAAGTTCTTCATTCAAACTAATTGACGCATTAAAGTTTTGTCACCATTTGTATTACAGTCAGTTTTTTTATTTAAACACACCTCAAAAACCAAAGTCTATCAGGTTTTTAAAACATTTTGAAACCCCCCCTTCAAAACAAAATTCTGACTACGCCACTGACTAAACTATTTGTAGTAGTTATCATGGTTGGTGATATAGATATATGCTATAGCAATGATAGAATAATAACTGAATCGGTATCGTAAGCAAAATATTCATAAAAAAACTTGCCTCACGGACGTTTTCTTCTCACAGGGAAATGAACCCTAGTTAAGTTTGGCAAGAAGTGCTTACATAACTGAATGAGCCATGTGCAAGGCAAAATTAAACTTTAAAAAGCCTAGCTCGTTAAAATTCTACTCTCCCCATCCTCAAAGATGAGGAAAATTGTAAGAAACCAGTAATTAAATTTTCCTTTCACTTTATTCAGAAGCAAAATCTTGAAGATAGCCCAACAAGCTGCAAAGGTAAGCAAGGGAATAAAAGAGAATCGTGATAGTGCATCAATATAATCTACTTTACATTTCATACCTCGGCTTGCAAGTCCAGGGAAAAGTTCGAAGCAGCGAGACTAGACTCAACTTCCACTAATATTATTAGCATCAGATTCACGAGGAGGTATTAATGCAGGTCCTCACTTCCTCTTTCACCCTTCGATCCAAATCTGAAGTGCGGAAGGTCAACAAGTTCGTTCAGTCAGGCAAGATGTGCCATAAAAACAGCCATTATGGAATATAAATTACGTAATTAATAATAATAAATAAGCACTCTCAAAGATTTTGCTCTAAAGTGGAGGTATTAACGCCATGCAGATTATAACGCCATCTAATATTTTATAATTAGTTACGTGAAAATCTGTGTTAGCAGCTCTAGTCAGAGGAACCTTTCTCAAGCATCTAGAACCAACAATGAAATAATGAAATGGATATAATATATTTTTAGTGTGAGTTTAACAACCTTTAAGTTAAGAAATTTGCGCTTGAGCTGATGGTCCAGTGATGTGAATATTGAATTCTGTATGAAGTACAGGGACATCATTTTATTTTTACTTCAATTTTTATTGCACCTGAGCTTTTTAATGTACTTCACTCCCAACCCTTCTACTAATGAAGTTCAATCGTCCTCCACACAGAACCAAGGTCGCATATGCAGTCAAAGTCGCCTTACGGTGATAGTAAACAGTATTGAGTTAGTGAGTATAGTACGTTCCAGAAATATGTTCGCGTTTTCCAGTGAAGAAAGAGCTTTCAATATTGAATCATATTTTCACACAGACACTGTACGTCCGTTTGCTTACTCCACATCCTGGTTTCCCCCACTTGCTTCTGCTCGCCCCTCTGTAAAGACGTGGTTGGGCTCTCTTAGCCCTTTTCTGAAAACATTAATTTCTGTTAGGAATTGAACTTCTACGTAACATCGTACAACTGTTTAAAATAAATTAAGTAAAAATGCCTCGTTAAGTAATTAAGTGCCACGTGATTTCCCCCCTTTCTACGATCCTGCAACATACTATTTGGACGGACAGTAGATAGCAATCTGAGTAATTATATCTTTTTTGGATCGGAAAGAAGTGAGGATTGAATTTACAGTACGTAAGGTCCTTTTTTATAGAATAGGTACAGAATTTCTTCAACACGAGTTACTGGTACGAAAGACGAAATTGGAATTAGGTACATTAGTCTAAAGTGAGATAATATGCACAAAAAAAATGAAGCTTCTATCGAAATGAACAGCCAAGATTTTCAAAAATGTATTTACAATAAATATCCATATTATGATTACTTTTCAATTTACATTCACTCTCTATATTGTACGCTAATGTGCTGTAGACTCCTATTTCGCTATCAATAATTACATCGCCAATTTATGACCTGTAGTTGATAAATCGTTGTTAAGGGGTTAGGTACAGCTTATAGCAGTAAAATGTTTGGAAATATTAAACTTTTTTTCCTCCATTACTGTATCTTGTACAATAATGAAAATTGGTATGTGTAAAACACTGTCCTTCTGCTATACGAAAAAAATATTTTTACCATTTAAAAACAATTATTATATATTTCTATTCAAAATTCAAAATAGTGGCAGTTTACTGTACAGTGATGAAGCGTTTCCCTCATAACTCATAAACTTGTTAACTTTTTATGTTCTCTCTCTTTTATTTTATTGCTGAAACTCATGTTTACAATATCATGCTCTTTCAATTACATTCCTTAATAAATAATGTTTTTTTTTATTTTGTGTTGAAAGAAAATACTGATATTTGGCCATTTTTTAAATTAATTTATTTTTTATCAGACAATCTATCACAGGTAGAGAAGTGATCTTGCATCATATTGTAGATATGACATGCATAAATATACACAAAAGCTTTCACCACAGAATGCTGGATAGTTTTTTAGTTATGTGAGAAACGCTTCATCACTGCACAGTGAACTGAATTTTGAAAAAAAAAAAAAATGTATTTTTTTTTTTCAAATCGTAAAAATATTCTTTTCATATAGCAGAAGGACAGTGTTTTATACATACTAATTTTCATTATTGTACTGGATACAGTAATGGAGAAAAAAAATGTTGATTATTTCCAAAACAACCATACTTAAATAAGATAAATCACATAAGTTTAGGTACAAAATAAAACTATCAAAACCTAAATTCAACTTCCAACGTATGACGTGATAAAGAAACAAGTTTCAAGCACAGAATATGTTTCGTTTGAGTTACACAGTAAGGTTGGCAATAGATTTAGTATGGATCGTAAATTTGTCGCCGTTGTTATCAGGAAATATGATACTTGTAAATAAGTTCAGATCCGGGTATAACTCCTAAGAAATTGTATCTACCACATTTGCATTTTGTAAGCAAGTGCAATGGAATTTAATCATTTGATATTAGCCTATACATATACACAAGAGCATAAAAAGCCCAGGAACATATTTACACGTATGTAGAGGTATTATTATGTTGACTATTACACTTTTACTACGTCACACTACTTTTGACCAATAAAACGGTACGAATGGACGTCCTTTCAACCAATCATGGCTGCTTATCGCACAATTTTATAAAGGATTTGTTTAATTTTATAAGCATTTGTTTATTTTATCACTACCCTAGCATTTGTTTCTTTGTTTGCCAACATTTCAAACTGCACTGATCTGACGTCAAAAAACAGAAAATTACAAATCACTCCAGTCGATGCACAGCACTTTCAAATATGACTTGCATTGTCATTCAAGAACAAGAATTAATAATGATCACTGGCCATAGCTATGCATCTTCCCTGAAACCCTATTTACAAATAAATGAAGAGCACCATTCAGAAATCCTGAATAAGTTGAGGGATACACCATGTACATCAACGAGTTCACGTACACGTCCAATATAACATCAACTGAACCACCAACCACTAAAACATTCAAATTGTACTCTCAATAATTGTTTCTTTTAAAATTATTCATGTTTATTTTTTATTTCATCATCGTTAATTAAAACGTTTCTTGTTTATTTCATCAACCCTAATTAAAACTTTTCTAACACTTGTTTATATTATTTAGGTTCTGTTTGTTATAGCTTCTGCTATATTATATTATGGATAGTCACGTATCAGAGATTGCTTAATACTAAGATTTATTGAACATCATCTGTCAAGTGACGTTGATTACTGGGATCCGGATGATTGAAGTGAAATGCAAATGTTTTAATAAAAATGAAACTGAATCAACAAAGCCTTCTTGACCAGTAACCGTCCACAGAGTTCAATGAAGATTCCATAGTTGGCACAACTGATAACAAGAAAACATAATCATAAAACACTACTGCCATCTAGCGTAATGTTGAGATGGTACAATAATACATTTGAAGACAGTTGCATTTTCGTAAGTCACTTAATATTTTATTGCATTGGAGTACTTCGTTACTTCTAATCTTTATATACTTTCTTCTAATCGTGTAATAGTCAATTAAATCCCACTCAAGTTTTGATTTTCTCTAGGTAAATCAAAACCTCTAGTGAGATTACTGTTGATAAAGTTTGATGATAACGATGATAAAGTGCTACACCATTTACTTCCAATGAGAATTCTGAACCCAAAATAGACATTGACACAGTATCAGAACACTCTGGTCACGTCGATCTAGCAAAGCCCAAAGCTACTATTTAATAAATGCGACAACAGAAAAACAATGCCAGGATAAGACAACCTGTTTCGCGTCCCACATCGGGAAACAAACCCGAAAATGTTTGATTTCTTGCTGGATATTCTACTTATAACAACAGCAGTAGCAGTAGTAGAAACACAACAGTGGTCGACTTGACACTTTATCTGTGGGTTCCGAAACTGTTTTTGTGCGAGATCGTGCGTATTTGCTCGGTTTCCGCACAAAACCAATCCGCGGAAAGTCTAAAATTCCACATTCAGTATTCCCAACCTAACACAAATAACAATTTCCCTCTTCTTACCGCTTAAGCGCGACATTCATTTTACTGCTTTAGGCTTTTAACATATTATTTTTAGAGACGTTCAATATAGTAATAATTATAAATTGGAAACTTACCACTGCAATTTCACCTAAATTGCAATGTTAATTATTGTTTTCAAATATTTGCAAAAATTAAGTAAAGTCTACTACTCCACGAAACTTATTGCATTCCTGATACAAGTAACATTAAGGAAGCCGTGAAAAAAATCAACAAGATTCCAGATGCCGATGTTATTACTGCAATATGTTATATAAATAATATTGTTAAAATATTAAAATAAAAAGTAAATCATTACATAACCTTACCGTTTGTTTTAAGTTCGCATTTATAGACTGGAGGGAAAAAAAAGACAGACGTATATCACGGCCTGCTGGAGTATAGTAAACTCAGAAAACATTTTATAGCAACAATGTTGAAGAAAGATATTTTGGTTTTCCGAAGTTGCCGTCATTAAACAGAAACCAACATGGAGATTTCATTGCAACTAATTAGAAATTCGTCTTTCAGGTATGTAATAAACGATCTTCGCACAAAATAATGTACGATACACGAGCGGTATGTTTGTTTTCATGTTCTCGGAAATTAAAAAAGCTCAACTACGTTTCGCTTTTTCAATCTTTTCCTCGACCATGAAAACGTCAACATACCGCTCTTGTAACGCATATTACTATTGTGGAAGATAGGACTAAGAGACGTGCCTTCCACTCATACTACGAAGCCTGTATGTCTTTTGTTTGCCTTCGCAAACGGATCCTTGCACGGCTTACGTTCGCAAATTGTCATCTCCATACTCTGTAGCCTAACTTTATTATTTAACTTGTATTATTGCAAATTGTATCAGTTTTTTTTTTGTTTCTCGCTAACAAGCAAACATTCTGATGGGGGCAGATAAAAAAAGTTAATTTTTTTTTCTTCCACCATGTTAATAATGTCAAAATTAATGCTTATACAAATTTTGGCCACTCCACCGCAATTACGAGGTCGTCCAGAAAGTGATTTTCTCTTGGGTCGTTTATAGGAAAAAAACATAATTTCATGGAAAGATTTATTGAAACAAATACATCAATTGCTGCGCTATTTTTCAACATATTCCCCACTGGAATTGAGATATTTGCCATACCGTGGGGTCAATTATTGTATCCTTGTATCGTAAAAGTCTGCTGCCTGGGATCCGAACGGTATGACAAATGTCTCATTTCTGGTGGGGAATATGTTGAAAAATAGCGCAACAATTGCTGTATCTGTTCCAATAGGCTATATCTTTCCATGAAATTATGCGTTTTTTCTGTAAACGATCTAAGGGAAAATCACTTTCTGGACGGTCTCGTAATTGCGGTCGAGTGGCCAAAATTTGTATAAGCATTAATTTTGACATTATTAACATGGTGGAAGAAAAAAATTTAACTTTTTATCTGCCCCATCAGAATGTTTGCTTAAGTATAAGAGAAGGCCTGATGGCCTTAACTTCGTCAGAAAAATGATAATAATAGTAAATTATTATTATTATTATTATGATAATAATAATAAATTATTATTATCCTATATACGATAATTGTTCAAGCCCAATAGCTGATCTCGATCACATTCGTGAACCCGACGCTGACAGGTGGGTCATCCTGCCTCTACCCTGACAGATCCATGTTGCAACCCCAGACGAGTACCTGATAAGTCCGAAGTTCTCCCATACCAGCACTGGAAACCAGTACAACCTCAAGACTTCACTCCAGCCTATTTTTATTTACTGCAGATGATAGATGAAATGAGACCGAAATGGGAGTACCCCATCCCTTCTGCAACGTTTGCTTTGTCCACCACGAAATCCATCACGGTCTGACTGAGAATCGAACTCGGGCCGATTGGATGGAAGAAGACCAGAGCACTAGTGTCGATCCACAGACATGGCATCAGCCTATACTGTTAAATAATTCGAATTCCCTGACACTGCAGTGACTGTATGTACAGTCACTGTACCTGACACAAGTTTGTACTGCTATCTATCGGTGGTGTCCTTACACAAGATTGTTTACTGTTTACACGGAAGTTAAAATTTATGGCGTGATGCTGGAAGATGAATGAGCAGATTTACAAAACAAATAGTACATACTAGCTCTATGAATGAAGGTAAATAGGTGGTGCAGACGTCATTTTGTAGCCACATTCCTTCATGTTGCAAATATTAAGACCTTCGAAAAGAGAAGAAGATACTGAGAAGGAAGAGAATCTTCTTCTTCTTCTTCTTCAGTTGTAGGCGTAGGTGGCTGTTCTTCCTCGCCTTCATATGAAGTGTTTCTGTAGTATGTCAACACGTAAGTAGGCCTACTTATTGATTTGCTGCGAACAGCGGCAACAATTTTTCCTACAGTCGGGAAGATTTCAAACAATTTCCTTCGAATTAAGTAACAACTAAATTAGTCTATTCTACGTAGGTCTGTTCTTTTCTTCTGGAGCACACTTTTTTTGATTTGGAATGTTTTACAACTATTTTCTTCAACGTTGGGCACATTACTCCTGTCACAGAGCGTATCCCGAATCTCAGCGCTGAGCAATCTGATGGCATTACGGCGTTCCGAATTTCAACGATGACGTCACTGATGCTCCACCGGTGTCGCACCGGTGCCATCAGCTTGCAGAGGTGGTGGCAGTATCCATCAGCCGGCATCAGTGAATCTGATTGGTTCTTGTATAGGGAGGGAATTAACAGACGAATGACATCGTGCACTGTTGTGGCATGGCGGTGTGTTCTGCTTTGGTTCTGCTATATTGTTTGTAATGAGCACAACGTAAAAAAATATGTTAATGGCTTATGAGCGAACATGACCAGTTATTACTACTGGTTCAAGAAATAAATTGTTTATGCTCTCTTTTCTTTGAACGAGATGACAGTACTGAAATTTCGCAAAATCTTGCTAGCGTAGCACAGACAACTTGTATAGCCGCCATGTTAGCCAATGAACTTCCAGCAGTTTTGTTTCTATTTCGCTGCAGCGTGACGTCATTGATGTCCACCGCTCCGGTGAGATTCGGAATACGCTGACAGCTATGAGTTTGCAAGTGAGTCATGACATTGTCCTTCTCCCTTCCTAAAATATTTATACACATTTTGAATAATTTTAGCCGAAAGTGTATGTATGGCTTCACCGCGTCCATTCGGTAACACACAACGTTCATTTTCATCATCATTATCAATATTTCGACACAGATTTTCAAAGACATCACATGTTAAACTAGTTTACATGTCAACTAAACCGAGCACAAAACTTAGTTTCAACTCATATGCGAAGAATAGAATATTGAATAGCCTCTTCTTCAAATAAAGTGTTGCAACAGCGCTTGGTTTCTTGTAACTGTCGCATACTGATACGCTTCACTGGCTACAACCTGTACAGATACTACCCCCTTTCCAATGGCTGAAACTTCAGTGAACAAACAGTAGTCTTCCATCGTTCTGTCCATAATGGCATACCAGGTAGAAACTAGAGTCGAGATAAATTTAATCTGAATTAATTTGTTGAAAGGCCGTTAGCATGACCTACGATAAGAAAAATAGGAAATACAGTAGGTACCATATAATTCGTGTAAGAAATTAAATCCATTCCTCTAGCAAACACTATATCAATGCAAGAGTCTGATTTGTTTAAATTTGATATTAGATCCATATAAAAGTTATCTTTAACGTATAATAGGAACCTGAAAATTCAGGATTATTCATAACAGCTGTGTTAAAATCATTGGATAACACTATTGGCATTTCCCCGTAGATTCCATAATTTCGAATATCTCAGTAAATCTACTGGTGATGAACACAAAACCGTTTCTTTTCCATCACAGAAGAATTCTATATTTATGTACACAGAAAAAATAATCTTACTTAGTTACTAGTGACGTCAGAATAGTATTGTCGTTGGTAAGCAATAGTGTGACGTTGCCGTTGCTAAGCAAGTAACGTCAGACATACCCCAACAGTAAATGCCATCATATTATAAACTACTTTTAATGTGTTATGACTATTATCAAAATTACTATTATAGACTACAATCTTTAATACATTAATGCAATTTTGTATTAATGAACTGATCGATGCAATGAATAATAACACATGAAATATCCAACGTGATTTTGTTTATTAAAGTCATTGATTCAACAGAATTATTGTTGTTATTTAAAAACCGCGTGCGTATAAGTTTGGACCCTTGATGAAAAGCGTACTGTGTTAAAAATTAATTACACTGTTAAGAAAATATAAGTGTGGTTATAAACAAAGTTTTTTTCAATGGGGAACCTGAGATGGTTTTCGTGAAGTAATGTAAGTCATCAGTCATCAATGACTTAATAATTTAATGCACTTATAGCTACGATTCAACCATTTTCTGACTTTTTAAATAATTTCGTGTTTTACTTTTCTCATAAGATGTTCGAAACTAGACTTTCAAATATGTACAGACAAAAGGAAGAATTGCGTCAAAGCGATGTCCAGCAGACATACACACAATCTTCCCGAAGGATGTCAGCCTTATCTGAGCTAATTTACGATAGTAAACATTAATACAGTACGTAATTACTTATTATACGAGTATACTGATGACACAAAGTAATTTTTGGTAATTTATTTTCCACTGCTTTGAAATATTAGAGTTGCGGTAATACACCCATTTTTTATCACAAGCAACAACTCTCTGATAAAACTACCATCCACAGGATTAGCGATAGGCTGATGATATATTACTCGTATATCCACTCTGCGTTGAACCTGTTCACGTGTTCATTCATGAGGTACATGTCTACAACTTCTGTACCGGATGTTTTAATGTGGCGACGTATTGTATATTTTGAAGCGCCAAGTTCTTTTGACAACCTCCGAGTATATTTTTGATAGATGATATAGCGTTGTTAGCAAAAGAGAAGATGATACTAAGAGACATGCTACAGGAGCTAAATGAAAGCTGTGAGCAGTATGGGATGAAGATAAATAGAAAATAAGACGACGACAATGATCATAGGAAGAAAAATAAAGAAGGTAAGCTTGCGAATTCTAAATGAGATAGTAGAGCAAGTGGATAGCTTCAAATACTTCGTCTGTAGTATAAGCGGTAACATGAGCTGCTGCCAGGAAGTCAAAGAGAGGATAGCAATGGCCAAGGACGCTTTTAATAGAAGAAGGAGCTTCTTCTGCGGACCTCTGGAAAAAGAGCTGACTTAAGGAAGAGACTAGTGAAATGTTTTGTATGAAGTGTAGCATTGTATGGGGTAGAAACATGGACATTACGAAGAAGTGAAGAGAAGCGAATAGAAGCATTTGAAATATGGATATGGAAAAGGGAGTGTGTGAAATGGACAGACAGAGTAAGAAACGAAGCTGTGTTGGAAAGAGTGGATGAAGAAAGAATGATGTTGAAACTCATCAGAAAGAGGGAAAGGAATTGGCTGTTTCATTGGTTGAGAAGAAACTGCCTTCTGAATGGTACACTGGAAAGAGTGGTGAACGAGAGAAGAGTTCGGGACAGTAGAAGATATCAGATGATAGACGACATTAAGATATATGGATCATATGCGGAGACATAGAGGAAGACAGAAAATAGGAAAGACTGGAGAATGCTGGGTTTGCAGTGAAAGACCTGCCCTTGGGCAGAACACTATGAATGAATGAATAATAATCATAGAATTTGCAACTGAATATACAGATGACCAAGATTACCAAAACTGTTTGTATAAAATAACGTAAAAATATCGACCAGAAGTAAGAAACATGGCTATTTTTAAATTTATAAATGTAATCCAATACTATAATGAAAACATTTTCACTAATAGACGATAGAGAAGTCAAAGGTAAAAGGATTAATGCACTCCACTTTATTCTGTATCTTCAAGTTATCACTAGCAAATTTGACGATTTTAATGTATGAAATATTTAACAGGAAAAGCTGTAAAGACTTAACGACACAAGAACTGATAGCAGTTGCACAAGGAGACATACTGTATAACTCACGTGACAAAGGAAGTTTTGCTAAACTGTTTCCGAAATCATAATGCCAATTTATCACCAGCTTACACTTCACTTAAATCCCAGCGAATCATTCAGTTCTTCTTCCAGGGCTCTTCGCGTAACAGTGTACTAGCTAACTCTCTATCCCACACTCTCATATTGCGATCTGTAAGAAAAGAAATCATGTCTTATCGGTTTAAAATCTGAAAATCAACAATACTAGCTAACTCTCTACTCCACACACTCATATTGCGATCTGTAAGAAAAAAAATCCTGTCTTACCGGTTTAAAATCTGGAAAGCAACAATGGAAAACGCGCAGCCAATGTCTGTGTATCCTTGACGACTGCAAAATCGATCCATAGAACTTCAATAATTGAGAAATACTCATCTCTCCCTTCGAAGAAGGCTGGCTAGTAGGTATAATAAACGCCGACATCCTAAAAATCTGTAATTTTTAGGTCTATTTTTTTTTTCTTTTCATTTTTGCCATTTTCTGGTTTTAGGTCATTTTTAAAAGCTATAAATAGCTATAATATGACATGTCATTTTAGGTCTTTTTATTTTTTTCAAGTTTTGTGTCAATATGTTCGTCATTAACGAGATTTCATAAATGCAATCTGCTTTCTGCATTATATTTTGTCATATTTACATTGATAAACTGGAAGAAACGGACAGAAACATACCTTAATATACGATCATATCGCGTCGAGTTTTTCCATCTGCTTGCTGCGAGCGGAAATGAAAGAACAAAAATGGCGAATAATTATACCCAGTATTTATCGAGCCAGGAAGTGCATACTGTCTACAGCAGCGAATGACAAGACGCAGACGTTTAAATGTAGCCGATCTGCAACGTGATTGGCTGCCGGAAATAAGAGCGCCGCGACTATAATATATGAATTTTTCTCTTATGTCAGACTTTACAACAATGATATTTATAATAATTTACAACAATGAGACTTATTCCTTGTTATGCGTACCCGATTATGAAACCTTTTAACCTTCAGTTGCAATAAGGTTTTCAGTGAAACTTCCAGTCACAATATTTTAGTTACCGGTACTGTTATTTTTTTCATAAAACATTTAAATAAAATTATTCGGCTACTGTAATCCAACATTCCAAGTCCTTTTTTTTCTTTCGTTCTTTACAGAAGTTCCAAAAAGGGAAATGATGCTCCGGCACTGTAGACTTTTAATTAATCATTCAAATTAATTAATTGAACTAATTTTGTTCTTGTTTTCTACTTTTATAATTGTAAAAAATTAAGTATGTGTGGCTACTAATTCAATAATCTTTACTCCATAACTTTTGTATAGTGCTTTAGTATAAACAATTATTAATTTTTAAAAAATTCAAATTTTTAGGTCATTTTTATTTAATTTTAAAGTCATTTTATAGGTCTTTTTTTTTAAGAATTTTTAGGTCATCAAAATCCGGGCCATGAATAAACTTCGCAGCGCAGTTCTCGAAAAGGCGCCTCGCAATATCTATTCTCAAGAAGCTACTTCATTTTTATATTACTTGATGGAAATTTTACTTATTCAAAGTCTCTCTTCAGCGAACAGACATTAAAACATGCGAGATGATGCATCAAGAGCAATGGCACAATGGAAACGGCAGGGAAATCAAAGTATTCAGGAGAAAATTGCTCCGCAGTCCTTATTTTGATGAAAACCACACAGAATCTGCCTGAAATTGTACTTCGGTTCCTTTTAATACCAGTTAATCAATAGACTGAATTAGTGGGTCGTTTAATATCTTGCAAGCAAGGTTACTAAACTGGAAAAAAAAGAATAGTAATTTGTTTTTAAATAACTTCTTTCAAAGTTTCAATAGATACGTTTTGCAGCACAAACGTATTGTCTCTCTTCTTTTTCAATTTGCGTTAAATACTGCATTAGCTGTTAGACTAGAAAATTGTTAGTACTGTGACTGAAAACGTTCAAGTAAATTACAAGGTAGGAGGATCGTAAAATGTTCTAAGTAAATGTCACGGAATTTTCCTCATGGTAGTAAAATATATAACAATGGATAATGTTTAACCTAGACCAAGAACAACTGATAAGAAATCGAAACGTCTACCTCCCGCATAAAAAGCTGAACACCTCTACAGTGCAGTAGGCACATTAAACTTTCATTCGAACTAATAAGAAAGCTCGATACTTCGGCGAGTTTTTAAGTGCCAAGGCCACCTGACGAGACTCGTAACCTATTTTTCTATATAATATTGCGTGTTCCGAGTAGGCTAGACGCAGGTAGCGTGCTGGTCTGGTATTCAGGATACCAAGTGTTCGATCCAAAATACCGATTATTCTGAATTAAGTTTTTCATACTTCATGGTCGTCTTTCTCAATGGAATATGAAAACCCTGCGTTTTTTTATGGAAGATGGAGCTCCTCCGCATTATGCTCTGAGTGTCAGGGAGTGGCTTTATCAGCATTTCACAGTGGAACGCAAGGCGTGAATCTTCCCTTCCTACAGTCCAGATCTGTCACCTTGTGATTTCTTTTTGTGGGAGTAGGCAAAAGAGGTAATTTATAAAACATAACCCCAAAATATAGACAGCATTACAGAAGCAATAAAAAATGTGCTCTGTGCATGTTGCAGGCAACAATTAAGGCGTCAGCTTACAAAATCCTTCCTTCCAGTTTCTATCGTTTTCCATGAACCATAAAACAATTTTGTATGGGATTTGATAATACAGTGAAACTTCTCTAATCTGGACACGTATGGTTCAATAAAAAATTGTCCAACCTAACGGGGTTCTTCAAGACAGAGAAAAGTATATTTTTTTAGCATGCAAAGGAAAAGAAATTACTGTACATGATGTTAAGGAACTACAATATGTCATTTAGTTCGCCATTAACAGTTTTGAAAACTCTTTTCCTTTCCCCATTGCAATTTTGTTCTCATGCATATAATACTGAAATCCTATTGTTGTTAATGTTTGAAACATACTTTACATACACAAGTGTTCTGTCCCTGGGTAGGTCTTTCACTGTAAACCCAGCATTGTCCAATCTTTTCTATTTTCTGCTTTCCTCTTAGTCTCCGCATATGATCCACATATCTTAATGTCGTCCCTCATCTGATATCTTCTTTTGGCCCAACTCTTTTCCCTTTTACCATTCTTCCAGTGCATCCTTCAGTAGGCAGTTTCTTCTCAGCCAGTGACCCAACCAATTCCTATTTCTCTTTCTGATCAGTTTCAGCATCAGTCTTTCTTCACCCACTCTTCCCAACACAGCTTCGTTTCTTATTTTGTCTGTCCACTTCACACGTTCCATTCTTCTCCATATTCACATTTCAAATGCTTCTATTTGCTTCTCTTCACGTCGTTGTAATGTCCATGTTTCTGCCCCATACAATGCCACACTCCGCACAAAGCAATTCACTAGTCTCCTCTTAGTTCTTTTTCCAGAGGTCCGCAGAAGATGCTCTTTTTTCTATTAAAAGCTTCCTTTGCCATTGCTATCCTCCTTTTGACTTCCTGACAGTAACTCATGTTACTGCTTATAGTACACCCCAAGTACGAAGCTGTCGTATTTGAAGCTGTCCACTTGGTCTACTTCTTCATTTAGAATTCTCAAGTTTACCTTCTTTATTTTTCTGCGTATGATCATGGTTGTTGTCTTATTTGCTTTTATCTTCGTTCCATACTGCTCACAGCTGTCATTTAGCTCCAGTAGTATATCCCCCAGTGTCATCTCTTCTGCTAACAACGCCATATTACATATACCAGCAAATCGTATCCACTTTATTCTTATACCCCGCGAATTTCGGATCCCACTATCAACTTACTAGCCACTAGACTCATCCAGGGCGACAGGGAAAGAAGAGTCAATTTTGCAATATGAAGAATGATGTCTATCAAATTTGTTCCCAGAAGAGTGGCAATAAAGAGAGAGAATAGGATGAATGAAATTTATGGAAAATAAGGGGCTGCTGTCAGCAATGTGAACGTGAACAGCTGTATAATTATAATCGGTAAAATTAATTATTATCGAATCCCAGTGGACGATTTAATAATGACCCCATTATATTAATTAATACCTCCACCACCAACATTTCTTTGCTCAAAATGACCTTTAGAACTGATTCCTAAAACTCGGGTCACAGAATCATTCTGCATAAACTTATTTCGTCCTTGTTTTTAATTGGTTATTTTACGACGCTTTTCCAACTGCTATGATTATATAGCGTCTGAATGAGATGAAGATAATGCGCCAGCGAAATTAGTCCAGGGTCCAACGCCGAAAGTTATCCAGCATTTGCTCTTATTCAGTTGAGGGAAATCCCCGGAAAAAACATCAACCAGGTAACTTATCCCAACCATAGCCCTTGTTAAGATAAAAATATTACCATGGTCAACGTGTGGGCAGCTGTATATTAAAGAACTAGTTCTAATCACTTTTGTAAGATATACATGAATGTAACGTCCTGTATACTGTGTATTATCCACCAGCTCTTCCTTCGATTATTATGTAAACACAGGAGCACATGTCAGACTTACATGTGACTGACAGACTATCGAAGAGTTTCTGTAACACGTCTAACGCTAAAGAAAATTCTGTGCCTTACAATTAAATTATCTTGCACTTGCTTAGAATCAGAAAGATAAAACCAACAATCTCCAAATAAGAAAAAAAGTATTTAACATAACTATGCATTATTTTCACAGTAGAGCTATTCCACTGCAAATGACTCCTATCGAAGCATTTCCTGTAACAACTATCGCTAAAGAAAATACTATAGGCTCAGACATACAAAGCGGGCTGCCGCGGCGGACAGCGATCTGTGCTCGCAACGAGAAGGCATTTGAACTGTATTATTAAGATTTTATCATCCCTGTCAAACAAAAGGCTGGCTGAAGGGCAGCAGATATAGTGAGGGTCACATAAGAACAGTTCCCAAATAGCAAATATTGGCGTCTTGTCAGTGTTGCCAACTGTTACCAGATATCACACGATCCTTCGTACTAAATGACATTTACTTACGGTACTTTATGTTGGTAGGTTATTCTAAATACGGTAATTCAATAATTTGTAACATGTTTTCGTAGGCAAACTATACGAGGAAGACATCAACATGTCAAGTATTTTGTCTGGCATTACGAAATTCATTGATTTGGCTAAACAATTGATTCACGAAACCTAACCTAAAAATGTATTTTGTTTGAACACATGAAATTATTAGTACTAACTCCGAAAACTTACCTGACTATAGTCTTGAATTATAACCACAACGCAACACAAAAAATAACTATTATGTAGACCTATTAATGTTAGTATTGATATTACTTAATTATTAGTATGTTCAAATTTCACTAGTTTCCAGTAACAGGCTCAGAAATCTAGTACAATTTTAATTTCATAGAACTCCAGTACCGACAAATATTGTCGATATTGTCTCAGCTGCCAACATACTAGTTACAAAATCACTACCATTTGTAGTATCGAAATTCTAAACGAAGTTGGCAAAAGAAAATTGAACCTGCAAACTAGAAAATCACCACAATCCACTAGCATATGTAGTAATGGGGGAAAAATGGTTAGGTTCCACCCTTACGGTATGAAGTAAGCTGACCCGGACTATAGTTTGTGTTATGAGTAGACATCGGATTTTTAGGCACTAAAAATTGCAGTTTTAGGCGCCTAAAATAAGCTCAAAATTTGTAAAATTAGGCTCTATTTTAATGAAAATAGGCATTTTAGGCACATCAAGGTATCATACTTATTTCTTTCACTGAAATTTTTAGTTATACACTAAAATACGCACAAAGAAGTATGTTTAAACATTAAAAAAGAATACTATATTATATTTATAAACAGAGCTGCACAAATTTAATATATTGAAACTAATGAAATAATGATTATTGATATCAAGATTACTCATTTTAAGTTATTGAAATTCAGTTCCATGCTCAGACTTTATTATAATTATCTGCACAGTACAACACCAGAATTTTTTCTAAATTCTCCACAGTTAACCTTTGCCTTTTGTCACTGAGAGTCATTTTGAAAGCAGAAAAACTTCTTTCAACCGAAACTGATGCGAGAGGCGCAAATTTTAAATTAGGTATAATAGAAACATCAATACTTACTGGAACATTTACACTTTCCCCCGATATCACCCTTGATACTTTTTCCAACAATGAAAATCCTACATTCTTATTTAATACGTTGTTCCACTTATTTTTAACTTTTTCCCAGTTTCGCCCAAAGCAGAATGTATGTTCACTTGAGCTTCCTTTACTATTGCTATTTGGCTACAAAGAGATTGTTTTTCACGTTCTAATTGTTCAATGCTTGCAGGTATGAAAGAAAAGTTTGATGTTATGTAGGCAATATCGTTTTTCACTCGTGAGTCATTCAGACAATCTTTCACTGCTTTCACACACGCTGCACTATCAGTTTCAGGTAATTTATCAATAACTGTGACCACTTCTTTAGAATACTTAGAATAATACACCACTGACTGAATCCAGGTTCCCCATCGTGTAACAACCGGCTGAGGTGGGAGTGGGATATCTGGAAAGTTCTCTCTGAATATTGAAATCCTGGATGGGGCTTTACAAAAACATTTTTTTGTGTTAGAAATAAACGAATTGACAAGAGGAAATTCATTCCGGATTGTTTCAGAAACCCTGTGAAGGCCATGTGCTAGACAGGTTACTTGCGTGAGGTTAGGATAAAATGTTTTAAGAAGTGGAGCTGCAGCAACCATGTATGAGGCAGCATCAGTACAAAACAACAGAACTTTAGAATCGTCTATATTACCTGAGTATAAAGACTGTAGGCCTTTATTTACAAAATAAGCAATGGCTTGGCTATTCACTTTCGAAAGTTCCTTAACGCATACGAGGTGTGGAATCGAAGGTCCATTAGGACTAAGTTTTCCTACTACCATATTTGCTATATACCTATTCATAGGATCTGAAGTTTCATCCACAGAGACCCATATGTAAGAATCACCTATATCCTCCCGAATGGAAGCTAAAGTTTCATTGTATATTCTGTCTAAGTAATTTTTTTCTTAGGGTCGACTCAGATGGGATATTTTGTTTGCAGTATTTTTGTAAAAACTGTCTTAAAACCGGATTTTCAATTGCATTCCAGGGAATGTTAGCAGCAACAAACGCTCTGGTTAAATCAGCATAGAAATTGCTGCTGAGATTGGATGAAGTAGGCTGTGTTAGTAAAGTTTGTTGCAGTTGATTTTTCTGCTGAGCTTTAGCCTTATGAGCCGCTCCTTGCACATGCTGCTTTAGGTGGCACTTCTTTTCTTGCGAAATCTAAAAGTGTAAAGTAAACTGAATTAAAATAAAATCCTAATTGTTGTATTGCCGTGTTTCTATCACAAAGTTAGTGGGTTCGAACAATCAAAATTTTAATGACCTGCAAATACTTTAACTATCCGAATTTAAAAGGTTAAAGTGTAGTGGTCTTAAAAAGAATTATACCTCAGGATAGCTCAGTCAATGTATAAATATTATAGGCCTACTCATTAAAATTAATAGAATTTATATATTTCAACTATTGTTACATACCTGTTTGCTACAAATCTTGCAGAATATTATTTTTCCATCATAAGTGAATTCTGAATATTCTGTTAGCCATTGCCGGATCAATGTAGATTTTGCACTTATATTTTTCGGCATTATCGCGTTAAACTTCACAGGAAAACGTCCTACCGCTCAAAACTTCTCAACACAAATAAGGTGAGGGAAAGAGCAACTGTTAACGAGCATTCAAATGAACAGTTGTTATTGAGATTCAATTGGACAAAAATACAAAGTTCCACTTATTGTTGCATTTCCTGGTAGTGTTAACACTAGGAGGGCCATTCTTTTAAATATTTTGTAACGGCTTACCCTACTAATTCGCAGTTTTACGACTTTTCATAAACATTTCAAAAACACTCTTTCTCCAAAAATTGTGATTTTATGACACTCTGAAGGGCAGTACAGCTAATCGGTTTCAGGCCGAAAACGGTCATTTTTATAGTATAGTATATCTCTGAATCGGTAGCAGCACATGTTGTGATTGTTGCGTGCTTCAAAACTAAGGTTGGTTCTTTGTCGGCATTTATGCCTCCAAACATGTTAAATTCGGTGAAATCTATTGCGAGTGTCGTGAGATTCAAAACATTTTGTTTCCTTTATCAATGGTTTCATGGCCGGTGTGAAGAAAACTTTCCACTTTTTAAATGCCTTAAATTTCGCAGTGAATGCATGTATAAATTATAAAAAGTAAGAGTAAAATGCGAAACTTTACAGTGAGTTAGGCATTTTTAGGCGAATATTAACAAATTAGGCTCTAATAACCGTTTTAGGGCATTTTAGGGCACTATAAAACTCTTTGAATACTATTCAATTTCCATGAAACACAAATATTAATAATTATTTTTACTTTTCTCCTAAAGAAACAAAATAGGCATTTGCCCTAGAATCCGATGTCTGGTTATGAGACAGATTTTCAGCACGAGCAGTACGGAATGGTACAGGGACATCATTTTATTTTTACTAACATTTTAATATTAACCTGGCTATACCTTTAGAGAACCGGAAACATAGTTTGCCACCCCCCTTCCACGACTGTAGTTCTATGATACTGGCGTAAAACACAAACAAATCACTCTACTAGGTATAGGAGGGAAGAAAAGTAGTTCATCCATTTAAGTAAACTAGGAAATATCGTGATTTTGAGTTCGATAATTTTCATTAGGTTTTTGTTTAATCAAAATACAGTAAGTACTGTATTAAGAATAAGTGTTTTTACTCACGAACCGAGTTATCCATGCGAACGTATTCATTATGCAGTGTATATTATACTGTCTACAGCACATTGGCGTACAATATAGAGAAAGAAGTTAAATTAAAAAATAATCATAATATGGATATTTAACACATTTTTGGAAATGGTGGCCGTTCATTTCGATACAGGCTTTAGTTCTTTTGTGCATACAGTATTATCGCACTAAAGACTATTGCATCTAATTCCAATTGCCAGTTTCGTCCTTCATACTAGTAACTCATATGTGAAATAATTCTGTACCTACTCTATAAAAGAGTACTTTATGTAATGTAAATCCAATCTTCACTTCTGCCCGACCCGCACAGATAAAATTACTCAGACATGCTATCTATTGTCCGTCCAAGTGGTTATGTCGCAGGATCGTAGAAAGGGGAGAAATCACGTGACCGTTAATTATATAACGAGGCTTTTTTATTTAAGTTATTTTAAACAGCTGTATAATATTACGTAAACGTCCAATTCCTAACAGTAATTAATGTTTTCAGAAAAGAGCTAAGACAGCCCAGTTTTTACAAAGGGGAGAGCAGAACCAGGTGGGGGAAATCGGGATGCGACGTAAGTAATCGGACAGTACCTGTGCGAAAATATGATTCAATATTCAAAGCTCTTTCGTCACTGGAAAACGCGAACATATTTCTGGAACGTACTATACTCACTAACTCAGTGCTATTTACTATATGCGGCCTTGATTCTGTGTGGAGGACGGTTGAACGTCATTAGTAGAAGGGTTGGGAGTGAAGTACATTAAAAAACTCGGGTACAATAAAAATTGAAGTAAAAATAAAATGATGTCCCTGTAGAAGAATTCACCGAGAATTAATAGAAAAAGTGCCGGAATACTTGTTCTTGTACAATATAGGTCACCCGGACTACAAGAAGCTTTCCTCTTTTCATTGATTTCGTGTACCGACCAGTTTCTTTTTTTCTTTTATAAAACTCACAACAGACGAAGTACTTCCTCTTCGGAACTGGAAATCATTATCTGAAGGAAAATAAACGACACGAAAACAAAAACTATTCGAGTACCTTGTAGATGGTTTTTCTTCACACTAGATCGCTAAGATGCCCCGCGCTATCTGGCGCCACGATGTCCTGCGATTGAGGGTTTGACTGCCGCGGCAGCCCCGCTTCTGTGTGGCCGAGCCTTACCTTCTTTTAATTACGCAAATGTTGTAGTCAATCTATACCTTATTATTCTGTTAAAATAATCTCAGACTGATAATGCATATTTTGTAGCATATTATCTATTTTTACGGCATAAATGCATACATATTCTTCACGTTTTTAGAGCATGAACTTCCTTTCCCTAGTTATAACATACTGTAACTCTCTAAATGCTGCAGAATTCACAGAGTTGAAATGTAAACATTCTCATCCATTTAACACAATTTGCTTCTATTCAACAATGCCACAACGACAAGCAAAAGAGCGGGAACAGCGTCTTTTTTTCTTATGGTGAGATCTATTATTTTCTGCCAACAATTACAATCACACATCCCCTGAAATTCTTTGAGCCGTTCTTTCTAATGAAGAGATGTCAAAATGCCTGCACTGCGTGCTTTCAAGAACCCGCACATCATTTCTTTTAGAGCAGGGATGGCAACAGCGCTCTCGAGCTGTGAACTGCAGAGCCTTCACTCCTCCCTTACCGTGCAACGGTTGAACACAGGTATAGTAGCCTCTTTTAATTATTAGGCAGTGGCATTCCTTTTAAGATTTGTAGGTCTTTATTGCATGCACCGATAATAAAATGAAAATGCGACGTTGTCACGTCTTGTTTGTTGCTGCTATATATTAATATAACGTGGAGTATTGGAGCGGCCTTCAAAAGACTTGACGACAATGGACAGCGCGACATAATTAAAATTATTGAAACTACAAAGCTTCCGTCCTCTTTGACACCGCTAGCCTACTAATTGAACGTGGTCACTTTAGCAGACAGACCGGCCGAATGATTGTAAACAAAAGCGAAACTGCGGCGGCTGGTACTTTGATAACGTTTATACATCTTACCAATTGATTAGGAACTCAGTTTAGATTTGCACTTGAACTCTGATAAACAAAGAATTTAGCCTACCTGAGGACGAATTATGATAATGATGATGATAATAATAGTAATAATAATAATAATAATAATAATAATAATAATAATAATAATAATAATAATAACAATAACAATAATAATAATAATAATAATAATAATAATAATAATAATAAGAGTTTTATCTACTACGTCATTCCATAAATGTTGTCCGTTAGTGACGGAAATAAATAATAATAATAATAATAATAATAATAATAATAATAACAATAATAATAATGTTGTTAATATCATATTTAAAATATCAACTTAGTATGTGTTGTAGCAGTTCAACTTCAAGTTCAAAAACGTAAACTGTTTTGATCCATAAAATTAATTCCTTTTAGCATAACTTGAAATTTGTTCATAATTTTTGTTATAGATTCAAAAATATCTTCTCCTCGAGTTCGATCCTTCAGTGAAATGACATCTACAAGATCTCCATGAACATTGAAATCTGAATCGACGCTTCTTATGAATATACTGTAGCTAGCTGCGCCGTATCTTTCCGGTCGGCACTTTCATCAAGAGCTATAGTAACAAGTGAAAGTTTTCATTCTTGCTATCAGTTGTTCCTCCAAGTTATCTCCCATTTATGATGTACGCTCTGCAACAATATTACGAGACAAACATATAGATTTAAAATCATTAACGTATTCCGGACATATCTCTTTTGCAGCAGCTATGAGACAGCCTTTCACAAATTCTCCGTCAATAAATAAATAGCTTTGAAGCCATTGCAATAATTTCACAAATTATGTAGCTAGCACGAACCAAGCTTGTTATACTAACACCCGATGATGATGGGAGGTTTTCTGAATTCAATCTTGATTTTAATTCTTCTACGGCTTTTTCACGAGTGAAACCGGATAACTTTTCTGATCCGTAAGCTTCACCATGACGTGTAGAATTAAAACGCCTTTTAATATTATGATGGCCAATGTATCCAAGTTCCTTTCTACATATTAATCAATGTGCCTTTCCGTCCTTTAAGATAAATAAATATTTATCTGTCCACTCACTATTGAATCGTCGTTCCATATCCATACCAGCCGCCAGAGTTGATAAACACAATCCGTACAGAACATAGCTACAGCGAGCTGACTGTCGTTTCAGCTCAGCTACGGTGGGAAACAGTATTAATTGTTTCACAGTTTGAGAGCGCTGTTCCCTGCTTTAGAGGGATGATTGTACTTTATCTTGCTTAAAAGTGAATCTTGTTCGATTTGTATTGCTTGTAGATGAACAAGTAAAATGTGAGCTTTGACATTCCTGTTCTAATGGTACCGGTATGAATAATTCATAATGCCCATAGTTACAAAATTATAGCAGTTTATAATTACGGGTTTTTGTGGACACACTGTATTTTATTTCAGGATTGTAATCCTTATCTTATTTAATTAAATGTGTCATTTGTTATGATGTAGTACGTAACTCAAGTAAGTTCTATTATACAAAAAATATAACACGGATGTGCGCAATATTTGGATCACACTATGCAAAACTAAAACGACGACACAGCATTATTGAATTAAAAGATTATCATTAGGACATCAAAGCACGAAGTACATGGGAGTAGACCATTACATGAGTGCGGTCAATCAATTAAATATGACCCCATTCTTCACTTGTCTCTTCAGCCACCCACAAGAGGTAGTTTGAATTGTCTGACCAGAAAAGGAACTCTTAGCTGTTGGAAAAAAAGGACAATGATTGATTGCGAATGTGCCGCTATTCCGTCTGCAATGCACTTCTTAACCGTTTTATTTCCTTCACGTTATCGTAGTGCACGCTAGTTAACAAAGATGTCACACACGCAGACTTTTTGGCCAAGACCCATTCCACTTCATCACTAACATACTTCGTACTGTAGCCTATGTTTAAAGCGAACTCTGTTATAAAAATATATAGTGCATACATGACAGAAGTGATATAACTGTACAGATTGAAAGGGCAATAGAACATATTAAAAGAAATAAAAGACCTATTGAGGCTTTTGTGATTAAATGCATGGTTAGTTAGAAAATTAGGCTGAAATTCTGCAAGTTTAGCAACAGAGTATGGCCGGCTCACATACGAAAACACACCCATACTAGGTCTGAATAGTAGCATTCCGTCCGTTAGCCATTGCAACAGGCAGGAAATAACGATAAGTGTTAATAATTGTATTTAATTTGCAAGAAAACTATTAATATTATTGACAAACTGCAAAAGGATAAATCACTTATCAGTTTCTCTATTTTTTTTTTCGTTGTTGGTAACTCTATAGCATCTATTAGATGCTTTATGGTTGTGCTAACAGATGGAGTTACGTGTCAACAATGTGACGCTGAAACGTGTGTTCAGGTTACTGCCCAGCGACTATCCTGATGTATTTTTGTATTTGTGATGATTGGTTAATTAATATTAACCCGGCACACTAACAATCACACTCACATTCATACAAATTTCCAGACTCTAGACACCCAGGGGATTCCTCTTCTTCAAGAAAAATTCACTGAGAGCCGAGCCGGGGAATCGAACCCGGGACCTCCTAATCTGGAAGCCAGCATGCTGACCAACAGACCACGGAGGCAGTCAATTTCTCTAATGAAGAGTAAAAATCGTTATCATACGATAGTAATTTTATTACTTACCGAGTAAACAGTGTTAACATTTAGGGAAATTTTTTTTTCTGAGAAAAATATTCATTTGGGACTAATATGGTATTAGAACTTTTTTATACTCTATTCAAGGAATAAGCTACTAAACTCTGCACAGTTATATTACTTTCACCCTGTATTCCGACTATAAACTTAACGACTTCGAATGCACAATTATCTTCTTCCGTAAGACCAAACTGTATGCGTCCCTTCTCTTTTATTCAGAAGCAATTCTGAAACGGTGTTCACTACTTCTGAATTTCTGTTTTTTCCGGGGTTCCCGCACAGGCAAGTTATAATACCGAATATATGTACATTATCTAAATCATTCGTCTTTATTTGTAAAGCTTGTAGTGTGTAACATTCAAACAGGTATCTTCTCACACATAGAAAATTGGACATAGGTTTATATGAACCTTTTTACTCAGAATAATCCATACTATAGCCCCTAAAATATTTACTATTCCTTATGAATCACCCTGTACGTAAAACGACCATATTAGAAAATTCACACAGGTATTGATCCAGGACATTTAGTCCATGATTAAAAGGTCCAGTACACAGAGACGTCAAAAGTTACAATGTCCAATAAGCAAAAAGGTGCAAACAGTAAAAACGCCTGGAATGCAGTGAGATCCAATGTTTAACAAGTTTAAGTTCAGATAGGAATTTTACCGAAGTGACAGAGCCAATTAATTGAACGTGTAATATTTTAACGAGGATGCATTGTTTGTGTTGATATGGTATGTCAAATCTGTTTTAAATTCTATTGGAATGGTTAATTTTTCAAACAAACTATAATTTATATTATACAGAGTGATTCAAAAGTCCCGCGACATAGACAAACTCCGTTATTAGTGCAGATAGCGAAAAATGGAAAAAGGGGAAGTTGTCGGAAATATGTAGATTTCAATCTAACGTGCTTGAATTTTCAACGTAGAATACATCGTTGAGATTGTACACCAATATGAACCTCAATGAGAACGGAAAATGCACTGTTGCCACATGCTTCGTCCTTAAAGGAGGCAGTTATGTTACGCACTCACCATAGTGTACTAGTTAAATTATAAAATGATGACAATTTGCGTGTTGCCAATACAAGTTCAGGGAAAACCGCCAGGCAAGAATGAAATTCCTCTAAATCCATAAGCTACCAATGTAAAGAAATATTTCTTTGCAATGTCAGAAGTTAAATAATCGCTAATCTCAGCATGCTGACTATTTTTCTCTCTTAAATAATACGTACCTAAAATCCGATAGAAGTAGCGGAAAAGTCACTAATTTGGCAGCACTGGGATTGGCGGGTGTGTCGTAATAGCACAGTCACGAAGCTCAATACGTAGGAAATATGCATCCATAGATAGTTGTTAACCACTAGGATCGCTACTATCGCCTCATCACAGACAATGCAAAATAGTGCGGGTACTGTCTATTGTTCCTAGTACCCTCAACAACTCAAGCTTCGTGACTGTATATACTAGACTGTGGTACAGGGACATCATTTTATTTTTACTATCATTTCTAATATTAACCTGGCTATACCTTTGGATCAACGGTTCCGGAAACACCGTTTGCTACCCCCTTCCACGACTGGAGTTCGATGATACTGGCGTAATATACAAACAAATCACTTTACTAGGTATAGGAGGGAAGAAAAGTAGTTCATCCATTTACGTAAACTAGGAAATATCACGATTTTGAGTTTGATAATTTTCGTTAGGTTTTTGTTTAATCAAAATACAGTAGAGTATTAACAATGAGTGTTTTTACTCACGAATTGAGTTGTCCATGCGGACGTATTCATTATGCAGTGTATATTATACTGTCTACAGCACATTGGCGTACACTATAGAGGATGAAGTTAAATTTAAAAATAATCATAATATGGATATTTAAACACATTTTTCAAAATGATGGCCGTTCATTTCGATACAGGCTTCAGTTCTAATGTGTGTAATTTCAATTACCAGTTTCGTCCTTCGTGCTAGTAACTCATGTTGAAATAATTCTGTACCTACTCTATAAAAGAGTATCTTACGTACTGTAAATTCAATCTTCACTTCTGCTCGATCCGAAAAGATAAAATTACTCAGACATGCTATCTACTGTCCGTCCAAGTGGTTATGTCGCAGGATCGTAGAAAGGGGGGAAATCACGTGACAGTTAATTACTTAATGAGGCCCTTTTATTTAAGTTATTTTAAACAGTTGTATGGGTATAATATTACGTATATGTTCAATTCCTAACAGAAATTAATGTTCTCAGAAAAGAGCTAAGACAGCCCAGCCACTAGCTGGCGAATAGAAGCAGATGGGGGAAACCGGGATGTGACGTAGGCAAGTGACGACAGTATCTGTGCGAAAATGATGCAATATTGAAAGCTCTTTCGTCACTGGAAAACGCGAACATATTTTTGGAACATACTGTTTACTATGACCGTAAGGCTACTGTGTGGAGGACGGTTGAACTTCATTAGTAGAAGGGGTGAGAGCGAAGTACATTAAAAAACTCAGGTACAATAAAAATTGAAATAAAAATAAAATGATGTCCCTGTACTAGTATACAGCCTCAACGGTGTATTCTATGTTGAAAACTCAAGCACATTAGATTGAAAACTACCTATTTCCAACAACTTTTCCCTCTTTTCATTTTTCGCTATCTGCACTAATAACGGAGTTTATATCTACGTATATCGCCGGACTTTTGAATCACCCTGCATAGACACAGAAGAATAAACCTATACCTCTATACGGAGACAACCTCTACCACTACGGAGACAACCTCTACCACTACCATTAAGACATTTAATTGGAAAAGCAAAATATTGTCGCTGTTGCAATAGAACGTCTTGTAATGCTTCATGCATGACGCACTCAAAAACGGAGCAACTGGAATTTCCCCGAACATGCAAGTTAATGGTACCGAATATAAACAGTAAAGAGAAGGAAGGCTTCAGCCTTTCGGACATCACCGATAGTGATTTATTAGCAATTTATCATGCATCCTTTCTACCTTCCAACATCACACACTAGTCACGTGTTGCAAAAGAAACTTCCATCGTTACGGTAGGAAGAACTCAAATAGCGACCGTGATACCGATGTTACGAGTGCGTGGGGATATCGATGAACTGTAGAAAAACAACTTCGATAATGCTCATTCTGTGCTTATCGTTTCTTTTCAACTACGACGCTATTCGAGAACAATGAAACGGCGATAATGGACAAGGTGAAATGATAGGAGAAACATAAATGTTCATAAACTACACGAAAGCTTATTTAATAACTACATACGCTACCTCATGAGGATCTACTTGGTTTAAAACCACAGTTTCTTTTGGTGACAATATGTCGTCCATCTGACAGCCTTCGGATCTTGTTTAAAAGTGTATAAGTAAATGATTTTCGAGCTTCAGCGCGAGTTTGTCTTTTACCCATGGAAGCAAGACTTGTAGAATGAATGCTTAAATTATATAGCCTACTGAGTCGTGCGTGTGTGTAATTCAATCTCTCCTTTCATGATCAAGTTTGTGTACTCAAATTGCGAAAATTGATACGCAGTTTCTCGACGAAATTCGAGCTATACGAAGCAAATTTGGCACGTCAGCCGATTAGCTGCATACTCTCTTTCACATCTTGAAGAGACGGAAAACCGTGCTGACATGAAGTACAGTAAATTGGGGCTACTCTGACATAGTTTTAAGAGTTTATAAATGTAACTTTTGTAACGTTCGTTGATACAGTGTAAACTGTTTTTAATCACACCAAATGATCCTTCGACTATGAACATATAATGGTATGATTTCCGTAAAATAATACTAAACATAGTAAAATGCGCCTTCTTTTAGTGTCAAAATAGCCCCGTGTTTTGGGGTTACTTTGACATGCCATTTGCTTTCGTTGTAGTTCAAAGTGGCCCCTCTCTATGGACTACTTTGACACCAACTTCTGTTTTTTTTTTAATATTTAGTCTTAAAAGAGGACAAATAATTGCTTATTTTCGATTTATTTGGACTTATCTCATAGGCGGAGTTATGGGGGGAGACAGGGAGGGGGCACTGCACCCCCCAAACTTGTCTGAACTCTTTTTTTCTATTAACGTTAGAAAATATTTAATTCAAAAGATCTATTTTGCTTTTGTTTATGATTAAGTTTCTGTGCTTAAATTGATGAATTAATGTCTTCAGATCATGTGTCTGGACTATAATATTTATTTTAAATTTCTGAATGTATTAGAATTTCTATACCTCATTTGAGGAATGGAAGCACTGTAATGTTTCTTTTGTAACAGCCTATACTCATGTGTTAGAAGTCTGCAGGTGTTCAGTCTACCACTTTGAGATGTATGAATAACATACTGCACAACAATGCTGAAAAAATAAAAGTGACCCCTGTATAATATGTAGACTTAAAGACGAGATTAAATAACATAATTAGAGTTTACATTTCATATGATATCTTCAGGAAGGTAAGCTTCATATAAAAATGGTTCTGTTGGCACTGTTACGTAGTTCTATTGATGCATACATATTTTTTTTTTTTGTATGAGAGAGAAAAAAAAACAGGGAGATTGTTTTAAGCTATGCCCTATTACATTTTGTAGTTGACCTATAGTTGAAGCCCAATACAACTCAGTCCGAAACATCGCGAATATGGATGTAACACTATAAGAAACTTGCACCTCCGAAAATATGTTTGTTAAATGATCATATTCCAATATACTCTACCACGGTCAAGCTATAATGGGGGAGGAGGTAAATGATGTCCCCCATAACCCCGTTATACGTGGATTCTATGGTTTTGTTCCCCCCCCCCAAGGAAATGGTTCTCTCTCCGCCTATGACGTATCTAAACTGTATTAACAATGCAATACAGCCAACATGATTGAATGGGTAGACCTATAGAGGAAGAAAACGCTAATTAAATAAGAGTATCAGTAGACTGAATACAAATATGAATGTAAGAACTGCAAGACACAATATAAGAGACAATAAAAAGTCAACTGAACAAATCATGCTAAAAGATATACAAACCATAATAGTCACTTTTCAACTTCACATTTTTCACATTAGTGATTTGAACTTCTTGACCCCTTGTTGCATACACCACATACCCACGACTTTAATGACAAGCAGCAAATCTTCACCAGGGAATTTATTTCCCCTTTGGAGAACGTACCTTGCTTGTTCACAAATTTGCTCACAACGCTTCCTGCATCACTGTTTGTCGTAGGGAATCCCAATATATCAACAATCAGGAATGACCTAGATTTCCCGGATGATCACCCAGTATTTCATACTTAAGGTAGTTCTATTTATGCTATACACTTCCGCCGCCTTCTTTACTGACATCTGGTTTATTTTCTACTACCTTAAAAATTTTATCGAGATTTTCCCTGCTATAAGTTTTGTAATATTCGACTTTCAAGCTTACTTGTATAATATCGATTATCGAACCACTATAATTCAGGAAAACCTTTCTGTTAATTTCTTTATTCAGTGTAATTAGAACTAAAACTGGCAGGAAAGGATAAAAGAAAAAAGAAAGAAAGGAAAGACGAAATAAAGAAAAAATGAAAAAAATAATAAGTATGAACCAAAGAAAGAAAGAGAGAAGTGAAAGCAAGAAGAGATAAATAAAATTAAGAAAAATAGACGGATTAAAGAAACGAAGGAGAAGGATAAAACAAAAGAAAGAGATGAAAAAGAAATGAGGGATATAAAGAGAGAGAACAACGAAAGAAGAGACGGACGAAAAAAGAAAGGAGAAATGAAAGCAAAAATAAAGATAGAGGAGGAGGAAGGAAAAAGGAAATAGAGAAAGAAAGAAAAGCGTTCAATGTAAGAAAAAAGGAAGAAAAGAGAAGAGAGGGGTGAAAGAGAGACAAAGAAAACAGAGATGAAAGAAAAAGAAAGAAAACCGAGACAAAAGAAAAAATAAAGGAAGAATGAAAAAAAAGGATTGATTGATTGGATTGATGGGGTAGAGACCGTAATTAAGGTCCCTGAAAAGCGAAGAAAGAAAAAAGAGCGATGAATGAACAAAGGAAAAGGAGTTGAAAAAAGAAATAAATAAAAGACGGATGAAAGGAAGAATATAGAAAGATGAAGGAAAGAAAAGAAGCGGATGAAAGAAAGAAAAGAAGCGGATGAAAGAAATATGGAAATGAACGAGAGGAGATGAAAGAAGGGAGATTGATGAAATAGAGGAAAAACGTAAAGAACAGGTATGAAATAAATAAAGAGAAGAGAGGTATGGAAGATAGATAAATGAGGGATAGAAGAAAGGAAGGAAAAAGTGAGAAATGAAAGAAAGGTAAAAGAGGATAAACGAAATAAAAATGGGATGGAAGAAAGAGAGTTACGAAAGAAAGGAAGAAAAGAGGGGGTGAAATAAAGGAAGAAAGAAAAGAGGTTTTGAAGAAAGGAGAAGGATGAAAGAAAAGGATGGAAAAACGAAAAAAAGAGAGCGAGAGAGAAAGAAATTGAGAGAAAAACAAAACCGTATACTGCACTTAAAATGTAACTACTGCAATGACGACTTCAAAAGAACACTGTGAAAATCGACTCGTATTTCTTAGTTCAAACAATTTTACATGCTAACTCTTCTTCAAAGTAAACCTCCATTAAACTTCTACCCGAATTTGTATTCATTATCAATAAAAACAGATTTAGAGGAGACTGGAATTAACTGAGACAAAGAGAACTCTAATACTTAGTGATATAACTATGTTCATCCAAGAAGAAACAATCTCTTCCGTACACGCGGCATCATAACGTATAGGCATTTCCTTTCGTGAAGTCTCTTTTCCTGAATACGTCACGCCTTTTCTTATTCCGGTCGGAATACAGCTTGTGTCTGTCGTAAAGTACCAGCGTTATATAAACAAATCTTCGTCCTTGACTGAGATAAGAGTCTCTAATAGATTCGTATTCAGCCGCAGTAACATTAAGAAACACAACTACAAAGGAAATAACAGCTCAGGATATTTTGAAAGATATTTCCAGAGAAAATTAAAAACAATCTTTAAACATACCGTGGTAAAAAAAATCCTCGTTTATTCAGACGATGAAATAACTCACACTGAAGGGAGAAATTTTCGATTCATAGCATTATAAATAAACTTCTCTCCTTATTGTAGCTCGCAGAGTTCATTCAACAGCTAAAGATCCAATTTCAAGTTCTTTTCAAAACAAATGAAATGTGATCAAGATAGTGATTGAGAGGATTTTCTTTCAAGTGTTTCAGATTTCTCTGCCATCATTCAACCATTTCTCCATTAAATGCACAGTTATCCTATCACCACTGGCGAATTTTTTTTAATGTAACCAATTGCTATAGCGCGTAAATTTTCTCTTACTTTCTTTTTTGGCACAGTATTTTTAGTTGGTTATTTAACGAGGCTGTACCAACATTTGGGTTATTTAGCGTCGATGTAATTTGTGACAGTGAAATGGTATTTGGCGAGATGAGGCCGAGAATTCGTCATACCTGACATTTGCCTTACGGTTGGGGAAAACCTCTGACAGAAAAAAACCAATCGCGTAATCAGCCCAAGCGGAAACCGAACCCACGATCGAGCGCAACTATGGATCGGCAGGCAAACTCCTCAGCCGACTGAGTTACGCCGGTGGCTAGCACAGTATTAGCGAGAATACTCTTTTTAATTTGTTTTTAGTAAGCGTCATTTCATTATGTAGATACTGACATTATGTGCAATGGATTTATCAATCTACGACATCACTGCTATTTGAGCGTTCCTACCACATATGAAGTCACTCAAGTTTTCTGCAATTTTTTTTTTTTTCGAAATCAATCTGTGTAATACCTGTGTCGCGAGTCAATGGCGGGTAAGTACGTAGTCTGGCATCGAACATAACAGTGAACTGTAGCTATAGAGATATAGATTTAATCTGAGAGTCTTTAAATGTTCGCGTGATGGAATCTTTCACCATATACACGAGCAATTACTAACTTAAATTAAATTATATCAATCAATTAAAGGAAATCTCAAGTTACTGTTGGAGACACAGCTTATTTATTATTAGCTATTTATTTTTGTGTTTCAAAGAGAGAATACGGGCAAGTTATCAATTTGCCTAGTTAGTAAATGACTAGAAAATTTATGTTGTACAGCACTTAAAATAATTTTAAGGTTTGAAAGTAACTTCACATAGCTAAATGTATTTAAAATTGCAATAGATTCTTTAAAGAAAGTGTTTATTCTGTTTATATAATTACGTTGGGCACAAGATACGTAATATGAAAAATATACCGCATAGTAATTTCTTGTTGAGTCATAGTATAGTTGAAGGGTTAAGAACCATAGTGGGCCAAGCGCCATTTAATAAAACTGTAGAAAACAGGGGTTAAAATGAAGTTATTACCATAATTCAATGAAAACATATAGCAAGCAATATAAAGTATATTTTTTTTTTATTTTAGTAGGTTATTTTACGACGCTTTATCAACATCTTATGTTATTTAGCGCCTGAATGAGATGAAGGTGTTAATGCAGGTGAAATAAGTCCGGGGTTCAACATCGAAACTTACCCAGCATTTGCTCATATTGGGTTGAGGGAAAACCCCGAAAAAAAACCTCAACCAGTTAACTTGTCCCGACCGGGAATCGAATCCGGGCCACCTTGTTTCGCGGCTAGACGCGCTAACCGTTACTCCACAGGTGTGGACTATATAAAGTATACACATTAAAACTAAATGATATGTCAATCTTCATTAAACTATGGTATTCACTTAACTTTAACCCTTGCTTTCTCCGTTTTTAGTAAATGGCGCTTGGCCCACTATGGCTCTAAACCATTCAATTGATTACTATAAATTTATCATCTAACAATTTCTCCTGAACTTCGTACCGTTAGGGTATGTTCTTATGGGCAACAGTTTAAATCATTAATTCTGAACATAAAAAGTGAGTCCATTAAACATATTGCGGATTAAAAATATAGACTACTATGTAGGATGCAGTAACAACAGTTTTATTTGGTGTGCATCGTGCAATAAGAATTTGTGCTTTTGTCACTGAATGAAGAATTCACAGTCTTATTCTGTTTATGCTCAGTGAGACTGTAGTGTGTACATAAAACCAGTGGGGTAGGGCAAAATAAGAGAAATAAAGAAGGTATAGTGACAAGTTCTATGAGATACGAACGTGTGTCAGTGAGCTTTATAATGTATTTGTGTACTTATTGTAAAATATACTGTTATAAGTTTAATTTGTGAGACCATGAAACATACCTTAGCAATTTAATTTACTATAAATTTGTTTAATTCCACGAAATTCGTTCATATTTTGCTCGTAATGATGGGCCCTATTCAACTCTGCATTTACAGACGAGTTTTAGCCTCGTTTCTTCCTCGTCTCTGGCACACGCTACACTCAAAAGGCTCCTCAACTACTAGATTCACATAATTCACAGCGATAATCGGAACATTGTTCTAATAGCTTGCGTATTATTTTCGCAACTTTTTTTTCGGCAAATCTTACACTAATAAGACGTATCAGTGCACAAAATCTGATGATCCGGCGCAACTTTCCAGTGTTGAACGTTCCGTTGTTAGATTCCTTAACGTTCATGCGACTTCTTACGACACCATGAAATTGAAATAAGTTAAACCAGACATCATAACGATTTGCTTCTAAAGTTGCTATGGTATTAATAACAATGACCCATCACAGACGATGACCTGCATTTGTATTAAGATCGATATTCCACATACACACTCGAGAATAAAACATGACATTAGCATGGTCAAACACAAATTGTCTTATTCCACACGCAATGTGAAGTCGGTAAGTATAGAATAATAGCCACGTACATCAATAAACTAACTTTCAAATGAAGCGACAAGCAGTCACAATGTAATCTTCTTCACCAAGAGACATGTTTAATCCTATTTCAAACCTGTTTTAGTTTTAGTTTTGAAAATCTTGTTCGTTTTTTTCTACTCTTCTTTTACGCTACGCTATCATCATAATTTAAACAAAGGAAAATGTAATAATGGATCTGGATTGGACTTCATTGCTAGTGAAAAATCAACTATTTTGTACATTTTTCACGCCGCTTCGGCCATTGAATTCACCATTTCCCGGGGGAAAATTCTACTCTCCCTCAGGGATACACCGGCACGTAGAACACATCACCCAATTTCGGGAATGAAAGTATAGTTTTGTTCGTTTCAAAGTTTCACTTTTGTTTCTGTTTACAGCTGGAGAGTATCAGTCTATGATAAGAAAAGTAATGAAAAGCTTGCAATAAATCTACATTTTTTCCTTCATATAAAGCGACATTCCAAAATTAGTCCCAGTACACAACAAATTTTTCACTATGATTCACTCGAAGTGCATCGTGCATGTCCATTATCACTTTAAGGGAGAGGATGGTATTTTTTTAAACTTTTTTCCTATTTGGTGTAAAATATTAATTTTTTGTACGTAGAGAGCTCAATAGCTGTGGCAACTCAACCAAATATAAATATAAAAAAAAAATTATTTGGGGGCCCAAATTTGATAAAAATATATACCCAATGCAGGATTGTACTAAAACCGATATATCTAAACCATTTTCTACAAACTGTCTGTAACAGAATTTTGATATTAGTCCCTACGTTTGTAAAATAAACAATTAAAATTTAATAAAAATTTTCTGATTTTCTTTCTTGCAAACAAATGGACGTATTTTTAAATGAAATCAATTAACAAAATTCTGTTACAGAGAAAAGTTTCTGGCAATGTAGCAAAAAAAAAATGAAGTTACTGGAAACCGATAAAAGCGGGCGTGTGATTTAAAAATCCATAGCGCAGGAAGTTTAAAAATGATGTCTCAACATCCGATAAGGGCACAAATACCCAGAAAATGTTATGCAATGCATTCCACACATATCAAAGGGTATTTTAAAGAAAAAAATATTTTTTTGAAAATTTAATTTACCGGAAACAACAATAAAAGTGGGCGAGTGATTTAAAAATCTATAACGCAGGAAGTTTAAAAATGGCGACTCAACATCTGATAAGGGCAGAAATACCCACAAAATGTTATGCTATGCATTCCACACATATCACAGAGTATTTTAAAGAATTTTTTTTTTTGAAAATTTATTCATTTTTCACCAAAAAATACCATCCTCTCCCCTTAATATTCTCGCGATTACAAAGCAAGCCGCACAGGTCTATAGCTGCTCTCGATGTCGAGATATTACCACAGTCTAGTATATACAGTCACGAAGCTCAATACGCAGGGAATATGCATCCATAGATAGTTGCTAACCACTAAGATCGCTACTATCGCCTCATCACATACAATGTGAAACAGTACCGGCACAGTCTATTGTTCCTAGTACCTTCATCAACTCAAGCTTCGTGACTGTACATACTAGACTGTGATATTACTGAGAGAGACCACGCGGCACAGCTACTTTCATAAGCATCTTCGGAGTCCTCATGCTCATAGAGGGGGGGAGGCGTTATTGGGCGTGGCCCCACAAGTTACATACGTTCATGGCGTAATTACTAATAATATTAGCATTCAGCTGTGGCTCAAAGTGTTACAGTACGCATTTGAAATTCTGTCGTTTTATTTTTTCACCACGGGGCGGCGAAAGACGTAAGCTTACACAGTTTCAAATATCCAAATCTTCAAATGTTCTCCATTACAGAACAAATTTAATAAAGTCCAGTGCCTAGGCGACCAGTTTTATCGCGGTTAATTTCTAAACCGCACGACATATTCCAATGAAGCCAATGGCAATCGACACATGAAGAATCGATGTATCCAACGTGACCTTGAGTTCGAGCGGGTGACGTCATCTAGCGATACGTGGGAGGGAGAAAGTTGCACGAAGCGGAGGATTGAGCGGCACCCAAGGCAGTGTAATTGGAGAATGTTAAGCGATAGAAAGTTCGCAGTGGTGTCAAATGATTCGTCACGAATCAGTCTACAATCTTAATTGAGCAACAATCAGCAGCTGACAAGTTAAATTAGAGAAACTCGCGAGTGAAGTTGAGTGAAACGTGAAATTCACAATGTCGAGACATATGCAGCGTGAATGGGAACAGGCGTATAATCAACGGATTCAACATCCCACCCAGTGAGACTTAGGCCTATTCACGCATAAAACTTTCTGCTATGTCTTGGATGATTTTTTTTTTGTCATAATGTTTCAAAACCTGGCACGGATCACACTTCTGGCCCCCTTGAATGAGAAGCCACACCTGACTGAACTACTGCACGGCTGGACCAGAGCTACGTTTTGAGTCGTTACATGTATACCACAGGAAAAGATCAATTTTCGGGATATGAAACAGAATAGCACTGCTATCTAGATTGTACTATAAAGGCTACACTAATGAAGGTTTGCACAAAGCAGATCGTCGGGTTGCGTGACTGAGACACGTTCTGTTGATTCCATTGTTTACACGAAGCCATTCAACAGGCGTCGTAAATTTTACCTTTTCAACTTTTAGATTACATGTCATCCAATCATTCGATGGACAATGATCCTGATCATCTTTATGTATGGAAATCCATTACATAAATGTTATTATATACTAGAGCAGCGTTTCTCAAACTTTTTTGAAGTGGAGACCACTTTTTAAAGTCAGAACAGTTCCGCGGACCACATTACTCTTGTTCCCTTCGAAAGCAAATTTATCATTTTCGTAGTATATTTTAATACCAATAAAATTGAATTAAGGTTCGGTACTTTGGTCCTCTGTTATGAATTCGGGTGGTCCCTGGCTGGGTTACAGCTGCGGCGCCAGATGTGCAGGGAAGAGCTGTCGAGAAACACCGCGTATATAGTGCTTTAAATCCCTCTTTTGTTGCTGAGAGTAGAGTGGAAAATCGATAGACGGATAGGGTAATACATTTCATAAAATGCAGTACTGGGAGAAAAAGTGAAATTCGATTGCCATGTGTCATTTCCAAACCCTGAGATTTTAAGCTATAGTGTGATACGCAATTCGTTTGAATTTTATTTTTTCTTTTGTCTTTATTGAAGGACCACAAGGACAGACTTCGAGGACCACAGGTGGTCCGCGGACCATAGTTTGAGAAACGCTGTACTAGAGAAAAGGAATTAATTTGGATCCTATATGCTGATAAAGGGCGGCCGGGTAGCTCAGTTGGTAGAGCAGCTGGCTACGGACTGGAAGGTCCGGGGTTCGATCCCAGGTGGTGACAGGATTTTTTCTCGTTGCCAAACTTTCAGAACGGCCCCAAGGTTCACTCAGCCTTCTATAAAATTGAGTACCGGGTCTTTCCCGGGGGTAAAAGGCGGTCAGAGCGTGGTGCCGACCACACCACCTCATTCTAGTGCCGAGGTCATGGAAAGCATGGGGCTCTACCTCCATGCCCCCCAAGTGCCTTCATGGCATGTTACGGGGATACCTTTACCTTTTACCTTTTTTACCTATATGCTGATAAATCTCCACATCCGAAATTCAGAAACAAAGTTCCTGGATTTGTAGCCGTAATCGCCACCACTTGTTCCACACCGATTCATCACAATGATCAGAATGAGCGGTGGGTTAGACGTTAGATGACATCCGTGTCCTCGGTCATCAATATTTCCCATCGGTAACAGGTAATGAAGTATGTATCCGCCGTTGAAACAGAACGTCGAACATTAACTGCCGCATGACGTAACAACAATTCTCGGAGGTAGGTATTCAGTGGACGAGAGAGCACTAATTATTACACTCTTCTATCAAGAAATCTTGAAGGAAGGGATAACTTTCCTGACACAATTTCATCACTTTTCTTAATAAACAAGAGTTCAAAATCTAATCGACGTAAAACTACCACCAATTTCATCTTAATCTTATTTTTTAGTCGGTTATTTCTTCTTCTATTTCCCCTTCTTTCTTTGCGATTTCATTGCGATTGCAGCGTCAACATTTAACGTGGACGAGAAACAGACTAATTTTTTTACGTAAATACGTCTACAAGTTCGGTCCAGTACGAGGGTGCCAGCCCAGGATGTCGACAAACACATTTTCAGGCGAATTTTTTAGCGCCTATAATTTCTAAACTACACGACATAATTCCATAAAGAACAACCGGTAATATAACTGTTTTATAAATTCCAACTTTCAGATTTTTTGAGAGCAGACTGAATGATAAAAGCTTCTCAACCGAATAATAACACGCATTTCCCATATTCATTCTGTTTAATTTCCTCCCGAGTATCATTTATATTTATTGCTGTTGCTCCCAGGTATTTGAATTTTTCCACCTCTTCAAAAGATAAATTTCCAATTTTTATATTTCCATTTCGTACAATATTCTCGTGACGAGACATAATCATATACTTTGTCTTTTCGGGATCTACTTCCAAACCTATCTCTTTACTTGCTTCAAGTAAATTTCTGTCTTGAATGAAAATCAATAAATATAAATTAAAATAAAAGACACATTTAAAATGAATTATGTAACACCGAATTTCTTATAAATCATGATAATATGAACTATAGGCCTATGGAAGAAATGGAGGAATCGCGGAAGAGTTGGATCGATGAAGCCATAATAGACTACGAGTTTAGTATAGGCTTAATGACAATGATGATGATTATTATTATTATTATTATTATTATTATTATTATTATTATTATTATTATTTGTTCAATCTGTTGGAATTCTTTTATTCACCCATTACGAGTAAATATGAAGAAACACTAGAAGCTTTATGACAAAAAAAGGCTAACCACTACACTACATCCTTCCATTCTAATTTAGCTTATTTTCCGCTAAATACAGCGTTTTCATATTTAGGTCTGGCGGAAAAAAGAATCATCATTTCCGCTAGACGGAAATACTATTTCTTTTCTCTTTTCTCAGCAGGAGGAAAACGTTATCGGATTATGCAAAACTTATTAGTACCTACATTAAAAGATACACTGAGATACGTGTATACATATTCTTATGAGTTATTTATACATACAGTACTGGCAGATTTAGTTGTAATTCCCCGCGTTCAGTTCATTTAGTTATTTGCGTAAATTAGCAACTTCAACAAATATTGAGGTTTAGATTCTACAGTTAGTTCCTTCTTGAAAGGTTCAAACTTGTTACCGTCAGTTTCTTTGGCCTCCCCACTCTTCTGTTTCTTACGGATTGGTGTTTTTAGTATGTTATTTTACGATGCTTTATCAACATCTTAGGTTATTTAGCATCTGAATGAGATGAAGGTGATAATGCCGGTGAAATGAGTCCAGGGTCCAACACCGAAAGTTACCCAGCATTTGCTCATTTTGGGTTGAGGGAAAACCGCGGAAAAAACCTCAACGAGGTAACTTGCCCCGAACGGGAATCGAACCCGGGCCACCTGGTTTCGCGGCTAGACGCGCTAACCGTTACTCCACAGGTGTGGACGGATTGGTGTTAAAATTGCTTTTAAGTTTTACAGCTTTGCTCTATTCTCTGTAAATAGGTATAGCATTTTCATCTACAATTTTATTGTAAATGGTTTCTTGTATATGTATATATGTCATTCGAATATTTTCATTATTCGTATAGGCCTAGTGACTTACAATAAGCACACTAAGGATTTCAGCAGCTTCCTTTCTGCTGCGCCAATTTGTCGTCTTTGCTGAGTTTCTAGTCGTTTTCGGTTTCATTGAGAAGTGTTAGTACAACCGAAATTGTATAAATTCTAAATATTTAATTTTTATATATCTTCTAAATACAAGTTCAACAAAATAAAGTACAAAATACAACATCCGCAACATCACAGAGGAATTGTTTTATTGAGAAAATTGCAATAAAATCATTTTCACGTCTCATTTTTGTCATGTATCACACTTAACCACTCATATTCCAAAAGTAACGTAACGGAGAGATGTCTTGGATGTATCTACTTACTAATGGAATAACAGAGGAAGGCGTGTGAGGTCACATTTTCACTCCAAATTTTCCAATAAGCCTCTAGCCACGGCAATTCTTGAAAAAAAAAATAATAAAAGTAAAAATAATTATCAATGAAATACATCCTAGAAAAGTTTTCGTACTTTAACTGCACAGCATGTGACCTAACGTACAGATTTAACAACAACAAAAGCAATAAGTGTACACTTCAATAAATCTGTGGTATAATACAAAAAAGTTTCTGGAGAGAAAAGTATAAAGAGAAATTTAATATGAGTTCGAAAACAACCGATGTTTTTTATATGTAGGTCAGACACACGGGTAGACACAAGAGGGAAAGAAACATAAAATCCAAGCTGCAGAACTGGGGTTTTTAAGAGCAGGCAAGGGATGGACAAAATTGTGAAAAATAAAGAATGAAATATTCGAAATTGATGTAACATATGAGCCATTCAGAGCAGAAGTGGTGTAAGTCAATTTTGACTTACACCACTTTTGCTCCGAACGGCTCAAATAAATAATATACAAAATACAATTCCTACTTTCTCGCTCTCTCTCTCTCTCTCTCTCAATCTATCTGTTCTTCGTATATACATTTACAGGCAAAATATATATTCATGTCATTTAAATTTGTATAATAACGACCGAATCATTAGCCTAGTGTATATAAGCCGTTCAGAGTAAAAGTGGTGTAAGTAAAAATTGACTTACACCACTTCTGCTCTGAACGGCTCATATACTGTATATATACGGTGGTGGAAGGTATTCAAGGGACGAGTTCTTGCTATAGTATGAATGGAAAAGTTCTCTACCATTTTGTTCCTTGGAGCTTATATTTCCTAGAAATAATTATTTAACAGAGTAATTTTTGATCCCATTAGGTTTTAAACACATTAAAAATTAATACTTATTTCATAAACGTCTTTACATTAGAGCTCTCAGTTCCAACAAATATTCTGCGTAATGTTCCGTGACCTTTACGGTTTAAGAGTAGGATAATACTTTAATTATTAATAAATGAATTTAAGTAACGGATATTTGTGAACACTCCGAATTATATACGTATGCTACACCACCAGGCTTGAACACCGTGACATCTATAGTGTTTTCGCTGTAAGAAAAATCCTAATGTAAACATAAGCACTTTGCTGTCATACCCGTGATTGGCTCCCAGTCGAAACACTCACATGACGCAGGAAAATATAGTTCGTATTTGGAAACCACAATCTTGTATTATTTGAAAATAAAAAATTGAATTCTAGTTAAATACGATGAAACATTAAACTTCACTCATGTGTAAAACGCTATGTAAAAGAAAAGATACTTTTATATTTTGTTACGTACTATGAACGCGGATGAATACCAACAGTAATACCGAGGTAGTCTGTTCTTGTATCAGGCTCGTAGTGTTGTTCACGTAAGCTAGTATTGAAGTATGGCTTCTGTATCCTCAACTGTCCATTGTGAAGACATAAAACTTAAAAATAATTTAATTGTAGTAATTATACAGTAAATGTTTCCTAAACAAATGAATGCATAGTAGTGAGGTTGACGAGTAACGGGAATTGTTTAACATGAAACAGAATGTACAACAGTAGGCGGGAACACGTACTGAGAATCTATGGCGCCAAACAGCGGCCAATGAAGCCTCACTTCAGTCACGTGCTATTGTTTACATTAGGACTTTTCTTACAGCGAAAAGATTATAGACCGTTTTGCATAGCGGAGTGTGCAGCAGACAGCTTCTGTTACATGTTTTTTCCCTTACTGCTACAAGAAGGGGTATTTCCATGCGTTGGCAAGTGCTACTAAATTTACTGCCATGTACAATTATTTCTAGAAATGAAGTGTAACAAGCAAACCTTCTCATGGGGGCAGAGTTATTTTTTTTCTTCCACTATGTTAATAATGTCAAAAGAAGTACTTATACAAATTTTGGCCACTCGAGCGCGATTAGAAGGGCTGTCCTGAAAGTAAGTTCCCCTGGGGCTGTTTACAGAAAGAACACATAATTTCATAGAAAGATTTATTGGAACAGATATAGCAATTCTTTGGTCGGCGGGAAAAGGCACACAAGTCAAAAAATAATAATTTTTTAGGAGAGACTTTCTTTTTAATCTACTCTTAACTGAATATAAGTATAATAATGAAATTCATGTATGTTAAAGTAAGACCCTTTTCAATTTAAAATACAAGAAAATTTATTATTTCAAAAATTAGAAAAAATATTAGACATTCGATTAGGTACAACAGAAAAATCGACTTTTTTTACTTATGTGCCTTTTCCCGCCGACCAAAGAATTGTTGAGCTATCTTTCAACATAATCCCCCACCGGAATTGAGACATTTGTCATTCTATGGAACCAACATAGAGGTGCAGACGACTGTCACACACTAGTTCCGATCCAAAGCGGCAGATTTCTACGACACAGGAATATAAAAGTTGATCCCATAACATTTCCCTCCATTCTGTTATATTGCACTTATCATGCCTTCAATGTAATATACGTACTAACAATCCAGAGGGAAAGATGAAGTACGGAAAGATTTTAAACACTCACGTACAAGAGAAATTAAAACTCCAGCCACTACAATGTCTAGTCTGTTTAAAAAAATTTCAAACTGAGAAAACATGAGGTAAAATGAATTTTTTCCATATCACGAAGACATACAGAGCGCAGGAAGGAAGAGTTCCCGTGCTCTATCTCAAGACTGGAAGCTATTACAATAAGACGATTATGAAAAGCATATTTCATAGTTGTGCATATGCAAAGTTTCAATAAAACATTATTACTTTACGTACGGTAGATATTTTCACAGTATTCATGGAACTTTCAAACATAAACACCCGCACGGAAAATTTCTGACTGCCGAAAATAAACAACAGATCACCGCCACAACATTGCAAGCCTTCTGGAACCACTTCACACAGCTGCTCTATTCTTAGTATAAGAAAAACACATGTGATCTATTACCTCGCGATTACAAATATGTTATTAGTGCCTGAACACAACTGTCGATATTAATTTACATTAATTTAGTCATAAAAATGTTAAAATTAAAACTAACGCTTTTACAATAATAGTAAACTTCACTTTCTTTCGTTACAAACAACTTTATTTAAGAATAATCCGATCTCTCTATTCATAACAACAATGTATAATAATAAGACATACTGAAGAAATAAAAGTAACAGATCAAATATTTCTACGACATGAGCCTTTGGCTCTGGAGGTAGACAACCTTGATATCTAATTCCAGACCATCACGTCACGTTGTATTGATTCGAATAGTAAAATATAATAAAAATCACTGTCGTAATAATAGTAATTACTTACTTCCTTATGGCTTTTAAAGAACCTGCAGGTTCATTGCCGCCTTCACATAAGCCCGCCATCGGTCCCTATCCTGTGCAAGATTAACCCAGTCTCTATCATCATATCCCACATCCCTCAAATCCATTTTAATATTATCCTCCCATCTACGTCTCGGCCTCCTCAAAGGTCTTTTCCCCTCCGGCCTCCCAACTAACACTTATATGCATTTCTGGATTCGTCCATACGTGCTACATGCCCTGCCCATCTCAAACGTCTATATTTAATGTCCCTAATTATGTCAGGTGAAGAGTACAATGCGTGCAGTTCTGCGCTGTGTAACTTCATAATAATAATAATAATAATAATAATAATAATAACAATAATAAATATTACTATTACATTACTATTACTACTAAAATTAGAAATTATTCAAAGCAAATTCGTATCTTATATCATCGGTTTACTTTTAAAACTTCGTAAATCCAATGTCGAAATCTGTGTATAGACCTATTTTCAAAATATATTTAATAATACCTATTTATTTATTCTGGAGAAGTTAAGGCCATCAGGGCTTCTCTTCCACTTAGCCGTGAGTGTGCAAATGTTTCTATATTCTCTTAATAACAAATGCATAACAGTTGTTAGCTGAGACATAAAAAGAATAAGAAGTTATTTTCCTCGCTAATACAAGTTCCTCAGATGCAGTTACGATGTTTTGAAAGTAAGCCAACGATATGGGATATAATCTATTTCTACCCAGTGACTTCAGAAATAGATACAAGAAAAGTTGTGATTGTTTTAATTGTCGAAGTGTATAGCTATTCCAGACGCCAGGAACTCTATTTTCTACTTTTATTCAAGGTCCTTAAAGGTGATAAAACCTACAACATTAGCTTTCGTGTTCCTATGAAAGGTATGAGAGCTCTCAATCTTTTCTACAATATAAATTCTAACTCCCTTATCCTGCCTCTAGATGCATTAAAATTGTCAAATTGCACAATAGTGAATTCGATCCATTTAATGTATAGACTTAGTTTTTGCATACTTGTAAAATATTTAAGTTTTTTATTTACAAAAAAAATTACAACTCGTGTTTTATCAAAGGGACATCACGGGATATTTACAATGTTTGGTTTACTAGTCTGTAATCAAGTGTTCTATATTTTTATTATATAATAATATAATTTATTGATCGATCAGCGCATTTAGCTCTACACAGACCATTTCTAAATGAAATAAAAGAACAATGCGTGACGCTAAATTGTGGGCAGCCTAGATTGGGCTGTTCAGTGAACAAAAAATTTATAAATGATATACATATGTTGGTGTGAAAATACATTTTGATTATAATATTAGGTTCATTGGAATTCGGCTCTTAATTCTGGTGGGAAATGCGGATTTTCTTCCGAAATAATAGTGGACGGTGCCTGAAACATTTTCTAGGTTGTTGAAGAACTTCTTAGCTTGTGAATGAATAAATTGTTTGATTGTGTCAATACCAGTTTCTCTGTGTAGTTGGCTGTTAAGGACAAACCAAGAAGAATTGAGTGAAATTCGTAGGACTTTATTTCGAAATGACTGGATGAGTTTAATTTCACTTATTGCAGCTCCTCCCCAAATAGGACAGGCGTAAAGCAGTAGAGTTCGTGATAGAGATGGGTAGAGTAGCATGCTATTTATAGCTTTAGAGGTGATTTCTTGTTGAGAAGGGGATATAATTTAGTGAGTCTTGAGATGGCCAATTTAAGTTTGTTGCTGATATGATGTTTCCATGATAGACGGCGATCTAAGTGCACTCCAAGATACTTTACAGCTTCATCTTTTGGTTTCCATGGTATCATTCATGTTGACATAAATACAGGTTCTGATGATGATGATGATGATGATGATGATGATGATGATGATGATGACGACGATGTGTAATAATTGTATGAACGTAAACAACTCACGTAAGAAGAAATGAAAATGGACAGGGTAGGCCTACAGTAATTTGGAAAGAACCTACAAATAATTACAGCCATGGCTCCAACACGCCTAACACCGTAATAATAAGAAACAGAGTAAAATGTTCTCTTTTAACAAGTTCCAATGCCACCAGACAGAAAAGTTACAAGAAAGGAAGATCATGATATGGTCTTGTAATAAAAGAAACCGACGATTAAAGTGCAAAGCAAGTGGAACACAGAAACAAAGATCACATCACTAATTACGGACTCTACTGAGAATATATCATATTCGCTACAAGATATCTGAAAGCTATCCACGGGAAGCACAGATTCGTAGAATTGAAAAACGCAGCTCTACAGGGAAACGTGCACATACTACGAAAATATCTGACGTAAAATTAAACGTTTAATTAGATATACTGTGTGGTGAATTGGAAAGGCACCATAGGGATTTCAATGCTGAAATTTATATACTGAAATATTAGCTCTCCTAATTATTGTACAAGAAAAAGTTATTACAGTATTCTACAGAGAAAGAAAATTCTCCGTCCATTCATGCCATTAAAATTAATGTTTTGGCTCTAGATAATATCATAAATCTAAAAAATTAATTTGCCTCTGAAATGAAATTCTTCTGATTTTTAATGCATGCTAATTACAGCTGTGGATTATTTTTGTATCTCATACCAGGCACGCGGAGTATTGGTACACAATGGCGAATATTCAGAGATGCCACGTATGTACTGCATATTCTGTTAATTTTAAAAACTCTCTCTATAATTCAAATTATTAATATTATTATCGTTCTATTTTCCGCGCAAATGTTAAATATTGCTGACTCCTGCGGTGGTCGAGTGGTCAGACCTTCGGCCTGTCACGCAGGCGGCCCGAGTTCGAGTCCCGGTCAGGTTTGGCGGAGCTGCCCGATTCCCTCCCGAAAAAAAAGTACAGGTCTATTCCCGCCCATCTGAAATCAACTTCACGGGGGGTTGTGGGTCGATTTCCTCAACCCCCCCCCCCACCTGAAACGGAAACACAACTTCCCGTCTCACAGACTGCGGACTAGCGTAAGTTCAAATTAATATCCGCGGCTTTACGTCTAGCACAGTTACAGTATATCTCGGTTCAGGATATCGGAACTAATGCATTCATGGTTATGCTTAATATTTCGTTCAACTTTATTTCAGTATTTGAATCAGTTTTAATAAAACAGTTACACGTTTTGTTAATGCATGTTCATCTTTGTACACCGTCCTTCAATGTCTTCTGAAAACTGAATTTAAATCCATTATACAAAATTAAATCCTTTCCTTTCTCACTTAAAATTTTCGTTACCTCAGTCATAGTACACTGCGATCGAAAAAGTTCCTCCGCAGCTCTATTAGTTCTAGTAACCCAGAACACACCATGTAAAAAGTTGGCACTCCCCGATTCACTCCGGTTTGACCACCTCACAATCCCAGTCCATCATATGCTTAGCAGCTAGTGCTGTCACTTGTTCTCTATCAAATACGCTTGAATTCTCTGCCTAGTGGATTCTCAGCTACACAAGCACTGCGGAGAGACTTCTCGATCGCACTTAGTAACTAACCCAATACAACCACGTAACTGTTATACTACATGTGAATACTACTTACAAAACAAGCACAGAACTATTGCGCTAGAAGTGAACAGCGCATGCAGAAACAAAATCAAACACAGTGCCTTCACAAAATAATATTCCTCCCCGTACAGTACAGTCAGGCGGGAAGAGCAGCCCAGAACTATCGCGCTAGAAATGAACAGCGCATGCAGAAAAAATCAATCACAGTACGTACAACAAAATAATATTACTCTGTGTACAGTAATCAGGAGGGAAGGAGGCTATATGTACTTCTAAATAAAATTTAGTCTGGAAGAAATGGGAATATTAGGATTTTAGTCGACCGGGAGGAAATTGGGCTGTGGAAATTGACCGCGAGAGGGAACTGAACCACATCCAGGTCTGGGACTTTACATTGAAAAATTCATACACACACTTGTGGAGGACAAAGTCGCAGTTGGGGTTTTTCTCGGGGTTCTCCCGTTTTTTCCCAGATTAGGCATCTACATCATTGTCATCATTTCTCTATTTCATCATAACTGTCACCATTTCTCTATTTCATCATAATTCTATAGCATTCCCCGATCGCCAGCCTAGGGATGAGGGGGGTTGCCTGCTCGAAACCTGGATACACAGCGAACCTTAGTGTAGTGAGTTTGGGAATGCATCTCGCTTGAGGGTTAGCGCAATAGATCGTAACAGGTCGCAGTGCTGGGCCATAGTGCCCCCTCCCGTAAATTTAAATTTCATTCCATAAATACTGCTGTACTTAGTTTAAATCTAATAAAGTTAGATTGCCTGCAATTATATGCCCTGTATACAGCGTTCCACAAAAATGCCTTGGGGTATATTACTGTTCACAGATCTCAGGAAAGCGCCAATCAGAGAACAGATGTTATAGAATGAAATATCAGTCAGCTTGGGTGCCATAAAAACAGAGTGTAAGGCTGCATGGTGTACGGCAGAGATGGACTTGACAAAGTTTTCTGTCAGCGTGACAGTTTATTTTTATGGTTGTTCCAACAAAAATATTTTTCAGCACAACAGACAAATCGACACAGTTTATTCATAGTTCAAAGATGCGTACCTTTCATAATTTAGCTTTCAGTGTAGAGTGTAGCATGATTTCGTGATACGTGAAATGCTCAAGTTTAGTGCAGATCAGTGAGAAGATAAAGCTGTATTTTGTTGTTTTAGTTAATGTGAAAAATAGGTGACTGTAACGAGGCGTGTCAGTGTGTCTTTAAGAAAACTTGAATTAAAACCTATCCGACATATGAACTTCGAGGAAAAGCAAATTATATTTTCTCGGGACATATCAGTGCCTAAATTAACTATTAAATTATATTGGTAGGTCCACAGAATTACATTTTGCCGAATTACATTTTGAAAGTTAAAGACTAGAATTTTATTCTGTATAATAATAATAATAATAATAATAATAATAATAATAATAATAATAATAATAATAATAATAATAGTAATAATAATAATAACAATAATAATATGAATAATAATAATAATAACAACAATAATAATATGAATAATAATAATAATAATAATAATAATAATAATAATAATAATAGTAATAATTCCTCTAACGATTAGGAAAAACGCAAAAATTCTACTTGAAACAAGTAAAGAGATAGGGTTGGAAGTAAATCCCGAAAAGACTGAGTATATGATTATGTCTCGTGATCAGAATATTGTACGAAATGGAACTATAAAAGTTGGAGATTTATCCTTCGAAGAGGTGGAAAAATTCAAATATCTTGGAGCAACAGTAACAAATATAAATGACACTCGGAAGAAAATTAAACGCAGGATAAATATGGGAAATGCCTGTTATTATTCGGATGAGAAGCTTTTGTCATCTAGTCTGCTGTCAAAAAGTCTGAAAGTTAGAATTTATAAAACAGTTATATTACCGGTTGTTCTGTATGGCTGTGAAACTTGGATTCTCACTTTGAGAGAGGAACAGAGATTGAGGGTTTTTGAGAATAAGGTTCTTAGGAAAATATTTGGGGCTAAAAGGGATGAAGTTACAGGAGAATGGACAGAGCTGCACGCATTATATCCTTCACCCGACATAATTAGGAACATTAAATCCAGACGCTTGAGATGGGCAGGGCATGTAGCACGTATGGGCGAATCCAGAAATGCATATAGAGTGTTAGTTGGGAGGCCAGAGGGGAAAAGACCTTTAGGGAGGCCGAGACGTAGATGGGAAGATAATATTAAAATGGATTTGAGGGAGGTGGGATATGATAGAGACTGGATTAATCTTGCTCAGGATAGGGACCAATGGCGGGCTTATGTGAGGGCGGCAATGAACCTCCGGGTTCCTTAAAAGCCAGTAAGTAAGTAATAATAGTAATAATAAAGTAAGATATAATGTCTAACCATGCCCACTTTCTTGAGAAAAAATTAAAATAATTGTATACTGTGTGCCTTGGTCTTGATTTCACGCTTAGCTATTGATTCACAATACAAAATTCTTTGATTTAAGACCACATTACTAGTAAACTGACTTTTTTTTACTTCTGACGATAAAATTTTCACCACGATTTTACTTAAGCTATACAGAGTGGAAGGGGTGGCCGGGTAGCTCAGTTGGTAGAGCAGCTGGCTACGGACTGGAAGGTCCGGGGTTCGATCCCAGGTGGTGAAATTTTTTCTCGTTGCCAAACTTTCAGAAGAGGTTCATCAGCCTCCTATAAAATTGAATACCAGGTCTTTAAAGGCGGTCAGAGCGTGGTAACCTCATTCTAGTGCCGAGGTCACAGAAAGCATGGGGCTCTACCTCCATGTCCCCCAAGTGCCTTCATGGCATGTTACGGGGATACCTTTACCTTTTTTATACAGAGTGGAAGGAGACCGATGCACAAAAATTTTAAGAGGTCATTCTATATGTTAAATATAACCCTAGATCATATATACCCCAGATAGGTCGGCTTATAGGCTTTGACGTTAACAACTTTTGTCAGGTATACTACGTTGCCATCTAGTTGTTACATAAGGAGTCATGTCATAATTCCCATTTGAATTGCATTAGCGAATGTACTGCCATCTCGTGTTCGTGTTCGTTTACGGCGGAAGGGTGGCGATCCTGGCGGTTGTTCTCTTCAAAGTGCAAACGATTTTAACATAGCGATGACCTATCTAATACATACATGATCTAGGATATAATGAAACTTTTATTACACATTTCCTTCGATCAAGCACCGTTAAGCAGGAAAAAAAATAGTCTTGCCCAATGGTTTCAGCGCTCTATTGCGGTAACGGCCCGAGAGAAATGGTCCATATACGATATATATATATATATATATATATATATATTTATAAATGAAGAGTCCACTGCAAGAATGAGGGATGTCATTTTTTTGTCGAAAATGAACAAAGATTGTAAATGCCTAGCTTAAGACATATAGAATGTACATAGAGCAGCCGTGGCGTGAATGCGACTCGCGAGGACATTGTGGCTCGCAGTGAGAGCTATGCATTTCTCTTGCTTCTAACCTTCCCCAACTCCCACCCTCTCACCCACTGGAGTCAAACTCCGTTCCATTTGTATTTGTCTCTGACCTGCGAGTGGCATATGTCTCTCTCGAAACCATGTACCTCTACAAAAACGAAAGTTTCAAATAGGATGGGAGGACGCATTTTTTCGCTGTCAATATGATGAGAATATTAAATGTATGATTTGTTCACGAGTATTACGAGGAAAACGGTTGTATAACATAAAACGACATTATACTACACGTTACTCATGAAACATTAAAATTTAGGTGTTAATAATAATAATAACATCATCATCATCATCTCTGTACGTCGATCCTTTTTTCAGCAGATGTACGAATAATGCGGTTAGCTCTTCAATTTGAACTCACTGATTTACAATGTGATGTTAAATGAAAGCTAGATGTAAGGACTTGACAAATGTTGAACTTTCAAATCTTTGCCAAAAAATAAATATCCGAAGCTTCGTTCTTTCGCTTGCTCTGTTGAAGCCATGTTCGCTACAACGTTTGTGAAAAATTATTTTCAACAATTAAAATAGTAAAAACAAAATTTAGATCACGACTGACAGACAAATACCTTCGTGATCAACCACTACTGGCAGTAAGTGACATAATTCCTGATTTTGAAACTTTATCGCTGAGACATTCTGAAGACAGTTAATTTTAGGTTGTGATAGTGTTCATTTATTCTTCATTCCTTTCTTCGTTACACGTACTAAACATTAGTTTGTAACATAAAATTATATTTGCTTGACGTAAGGAAAATGAAAACCCGTTAATAAGTCAGACAGTTGCTTCACTTCCCCTTCAGGTGTCCGCCTTCCTCCATAGGTGCTGTGCACGTTGCAGGTTACACAGTGGCTCGGCGCACAACTACATTTTCTGTCCAGTAATGATAGGAAAATCACAGTTACGCTTTGAGCACTAAGCATTTCAAACTTTCAATTGCTTCTCCTGAAAAATGTATTCCAATCCATCATTCTTGCAGTGAACTCTTCATATACAGAAGCTGATAGGTAAAAGTAATCTGAACAGTTAATGTCTTACATATATATATTTTTTTGCAAATTAAACCGTTTAGTAATGAATTTAAATTTAATAATAGCGAAAATCGTTAAAATAAATCCTGCAACGCAGCTCACTGTCGCGTGTCACCGGCTGAATATAGGAGGGGGGGGGGGAAGGTACGAAGTGCAGGCCTCTCTTGATATAGGCTAGTACGTAATATTGCAGTAGCCGTGATGTTGCCAAATGATTAAAAGAAACATAACGATTTCCTCTAAACCGGAGAATGTTAGAAGAAAAACTTATTCAGATTTTTCAAATCTCTCCTCATGCTCTATAACTAGTTTCATTTTGGTGCCGGGTTTAGCATTCACCTTGTATTCAACATATCACCCTGTTTTATTGTAAGTCAACACACAATGAACATCAACTGATTTAAGGAGAAATGGCAATAAGCTTATGAATAAAGCACGATACAGCTTCCTGTTTACGAGACATGATTCAATGTGTTGAAATTTCCGCAACGAACCTCATTCCAGTCCTTGTCAGCGATGACAAACGCGTTATGTAACAAGGAATCATTAGTAACACAGCCATCAACTGCATTATATATCATTCCCATTTCTCTTCTGCGAAACCTAAGGTTCGTACTCAGAAGACGTGTAAACAATGGATGACATACCACCTACCCTATTCTAAAATTGCAATATTTCATAAAAACAGCAAAAGTGAAAGCCTTATTACAATAATCTCTTTAGTTCTCTGGAGTGATTACTTTTATACCGTGAAAAATGCACACTTTTTCTCGTGGTGGGGTAAGGGAGAAATATTGGGAATAAGTCCAATAAGGCTTAGATATTATATGGTCAGATTATTATTATTATTATTATTATTATTATTATTATTATTATTATTAGCCGTACCCGTGCGCTCCGCTGCACCCGTTAAAAATAAATATAAAGTAATTACATAATTAAAATAGTACATTTGATCCAGGGAACTTTCGTGTTTGATAGAAGGATAGATCGTTTAATATGTTACTTAATTTAAATAGTATTTAAATAATTAAAATGCGATCATTTTGGTCCAGAGACCACTCATTTGGTGCAATGACAATTCCTTTAACATGTTTCTTAATTTTTATTACATGTAACCATAGTTTAATGAACATTGACATCATTTAGATTTAATGTGTATACTTTATTTTACTTGCTATGTGTTTCCATTGAATTATGGTAATAACTTAACTTTAACCCTTGTTTTCTACGTATTCAGTAAATGGCGCTTGGCCCACTATGGTTCTGAATCCTTCAAATAACTTAAATTATATTATATTATATTATATTATATTATATTATATTATATTATATTATATTATATTATATTATATTATATAAAAAGTGTGTTGATAACGGATGTAACTTACATAAACATTATTTTAAGAAATACAGGAAACGAATATACAGAATAGCCTATCAAGTTTTCCGTGCATAAGATGCTATTTCAATCTTACCTGTCCTCGATTCACTCAGAAGTTACTGTAATAACATTATAGCATTATGTCTATCTAGAGAAACTACACTTTCAAATGGTGAAATAATAATTAATTATACAAATCGGTTAATTTAGCTTCCGATATTACTTCATAAAAACACAAACATTCTCTGTAGGCTATGTTTCATAGCTTTCGATTGTTGTTGTCCAAGGCCCCTTATTTGTCCCGAAGTCATTTGTTTTTTATTTCATTACACCGCCTTAGATGGCATTTATTTTAATTTTAAATCTCATTTATCTCATTAAATATCAGTCCTATCAAAATTTTTCAAAGAATAAAACTTATCGGAAATGATTTTTAAAGAAACTTTTGTTATGTAACATTTTTCACAAAAATCAATTATAAGCGAGATATTTCGATTTATTTAATTCAGGCCCCCTTATAACCCCCCTTTTAAATAACGTATTTTGAATGCCATATAGCCTAAAATCTAAGTTACAACGAACTTAATTTATATTCTAATTTTCATCGAAATCCGTTCAGCCATCGTCGCGTGAAAAGGTAAGAAACATCCAGACAGACAGACAGACATACATACAAACAAAATTTTCAAAAAAGCGATTTTCGGTTTCAGGGTGGTTAATTATATATGTTAGGACCAATTATTTTTGGAAAATCGAAAATTACCAGAAAAATTTCGGCTACAGATTTATTATTAGTATAGATTATTATTATTATTATTATTATTATTATTATTATTATTATTATTATTATTATTATTATTAGATATAGCATTTTGGGGACCGACTGAGGGAAAACTGTTCTATACCCAAGACTTCACCTCAGTCTAATTTTACTATTGCAGATGACATTAAATGAAGGGAGGTGAAGAGTGTTAGTGGAATGATGGACGGAAACTGGAGTACCCCGAGAAAACTCCTCTACAACGTCTGCTTTGTCCACCACAAATTCATCACGACCTAGCCGGGGACCGAACCCGGCCCTTTTGGAAGGAACACTAGCGCCCAAGCACTTGAGGTTCAGACGAGGCATTTGACGCATGCACAGTTATTGCCTGTTAGGCACTCAGAACACAACAGCGATGGTCCAAAGACTGCTTGGAGACACGCTCGAAGGTGGAGTGGAGAGGGAAGGAAACTGAATGCTCGGAGGTTGCGAAAGCAAGGAATAAATCTGCGACTGTATCAGAAGTACAGTATACAAGATTAATATCAAGCAAAAACGCCTTAACGAAGATGTTAAATATTTTATTCATCCGATGATAACCATTAAGAGTTTACTCGTTCAGTTTTATCAGGCGTTCGAATAGATCGTACTGTATAATACTGATACGAAATGGTGAATTAACGTTGCCATGAACACGAATCGAAAAAAAAATCGAAAAAATCGAAAGAGAATTGGGAGGACAAATTTAAAAGGTACGCAAAACGCGTCCTTGCAAGGAGTTGGGGGCTGTACAAAACTATGTGAGCTCCAAGCCTGTTGGCCACTAATCTCACTCCGGGTTACGCTAATCTCACTCCGGGTTACGCTGCTCCACTGAAGGAGCTCTAGAAAATTTTGAAGGGGAAGCCGAAATTGGACGTAACCTCTTAGGTACCACATACGCGAGGGGGGCTGAGATTTGATCAAGTGATCACGCAACGGGCGAGGAGGAGATGGCTGGTGTTTGCCGTTAGGATGGCGAGACGCTGTCATCTGTTGTTCGATGACAAAGCATGTGAAGGCCGTCGGAAGAAGCGCCGTGAAATCTAAATCTGCAATCTGAGAGGTCCCTGTCCTTTCAAATTGCGACTAATTGAGTGACCGGGTATATTTAAAAGACAATTTATAGGTTCTGAACTAGGGCATACGTCGTTTATATTAAAGGGGAATATATATGGGGAAGGATGAACACGAAAATTGCTAACCCATTTTTAAATCCTATTCCATTTGAATATTCTTCCACGCTTTGGAACTCTAAACTCAGTTACGAAACTTCTTTGTGTCTGCACAGCGTTTGGTTCCAGAAAACGTCTCCACAGAAAATGACCGTTGATTTACTGAAAAAAAAAATTGTCATGGTTCCTCAAACTGTGTAACACAGAAAATGAATTCGTAACAATATAGGCCTATTCGTCAATTTTTGCGTTCGCATCCCACAGTTTACTAAAATCCCAGTGGCCAATCCTTTATTTACTGTTTTAAGCTACACATTTATTAAGTATGATCACGAGAAATAAAGCGCTTTTACAGAACCATCAAAATGATAACAAGAGTGTCTAGAAAATTTCGCTTAGGACACCGAATAATGAAGATCGGCTCTCACTATTGACCTTGAAATCTACAGTTAACGACCAATCATGCCGCGTCGCGCCGTGCCGAAGCCCTGCTGTGTTCGTATTTCTAGCTGAAAAGCAGTAAAATGAAATTATGTTAGGGTGGTACACAGACAAGGGAAGAAGAGGAGGACAAGTCCTGAAGGGAAATAAGAGTGGGGATGGAAATAATGATCTCGTTGTCAGCAGCATATACGAATGAAATCGTCTTAATTGAAAAGGGAGAGATACGTTGCAATAATGTTTTACCAGTCAAATAGAGTCATGAAAGAGCCAAAGAGATACTCCTATTAATTTAAAACCGATAAAATTCCAACGAAAGCAAGCAGTAAGAATGATATCACAAGCGAGAACAGTCAGAGTAAATCCCTATTACGTGAAATCTTTACATGCGGGTTCGAAACAATCGCATGTTTCTTTCGGAGTAGAAATTTATAGATTTCACAACGAAAACTTTCCGGATAAATTGACTTGTTTAGTCAACTGTCCGAAGACAGGTCTGAACCCCACAAGTGACACCAATAAGGCATCACTCATGAGGCAACTAGACCAGGTGATACAGTCACCGGCGTACTCTGTCGGTTAAGGCGCTTGCCTGGAGTTACATTCGGGCGCGGGTTCGATTCCCGTTTAGGCTGATTACCTTGATTGGTTTTTTCCGAGGTTTTCCCCAACCGTAAGGCAAATGCCAGGTAATCTATGGTGAATCCTCGGCCTCATCTTGCCAAATACCATCTCGCTATCACCAATACCATCGAAGCTAAATAACCTCGTAGTTGATACAGCGTCGTTAAATAACCAAGTAAAAAAAAGACCAGGTGATAATGTGGCCAGTTCCTTTCCCAAATTGACTTGTAGATAGGCCTATATATTTTAAGTACGAAGTCAATCCAAGAGCTGAAAAATGGACTACACAAACGAAGAGGCAAATGATATACCACAAATCACTTTTTTTTATTATTAATATTATATCGTTGACATCCGATTTTTCAGCATTACAAAACTTTCTCTATGCTGTGTGTAGGCCTAATTATTAGAAAGAAAACTGAATGTTGGTAATAAATTCATTGTTAAGGGGTAATTTCCAGTTCTCTGGCAATAGTTTTTAAAAATAACCCACAAAAGTAAAATTATAAAAGAGTATAGGTCTACCTGCGCGTGAGGGGAAAGAAAAAGTGGACTACGAAGCTTCCCTCCTTCATTACGCTTCGATTTGCTGCTATAGTTAGCTCACCGCCACCATAAAGGCCCGGTCAAACAACGTGGACTGTCCGCGCGGACGGGAGGATCGCAGTCCGCCACGGACTGAGGAAGTCAAACAGAACGCGGACAGTGCAGGACGAACCAGTGTGGAAACATGTTGCCAAGTGCACTACTCATCGTATTTTCTCGATTTGTTTCTAAATTTCTTTGAAATTGTACTTTCAGTTTCGTTTTTTCTCCTGGATTAATTAACATGTCCAGCAGCTCCTCAGATGAAGAATAATTCCTTCATTTGTTCGCTTTGAGCCGTTCATCAAAGCGGAAAAGGAAGTGGGTGCATGAAATAAATGATAAAGAGGGGAACTAGGCAAATTTCACAGACTGTGTAATGAACTGAATTCGTTCGAAGACCGTTTTTACGACTATTTTCGAATGTCTAAACAAAAGTTTGAGGAATTACATAGCCTCATAGAACCAAAAATATTGAAAGTGACAACAAACTGGAGGAGATCGATTGGAATGAAGGTAGTTTCATGGCAATTTCGGATGTGAAAATCATTGCATTTATAAAGAATTTTTTTGTGGAGAGACAAAGACTAGCGCTGAGGTATCTGCTTGAGGGAAATAAAAGATGTTCGTTTGTATTTTAAACTGTATCTGAAAAATAAGTATGAATATAGAAAAGAAAACACGACTCAGAAACCAGTATTATTTCGTAGACGAAATTACAATTGCGGTTTATTTGCGAGCTGCAGTACGTTTTCGTACAAATCTTTTGCAGAAGAAACAATAGTGGCAAAAAATGTAATGACATCGGAGGTGTGGTAGCTACCTCCAGGTCAGTATAATTAATTTCATTGTTATTTATAAAAAGGATTATGTATATGAAAACAAAAGGATTCATAATTATCTGACCACGATGAGTTGGTTGAAAAAAAAAAAAAAAGAGACGATGGAGGTGGAGTCTGGATGCCGCGTATCATATAAATGAGCATATTCCCGCACAAATTCAATTAATTTTTCCGTTTCATCGGCCATTTTCTACGAGATGTCCGCCGCTAACTCTGTGGAAAAACACAACTCCCTATCTGTCCGCCGCGAACCAGACTAGACCGCGCGACAGTCCGCGTTCTGTTTGACCGGGCCTTAAGGTTCTCACTGTAAGCAACGGATGCATTTGGTTTCACAAGATAACGAATGACCTATACATCTTTTGTTCCAATTAAAGATAGTTGAACTTAATTGTAGGAACTATATTATGAATATTATAATATTTTAAAAGAGAAGAATAAGTAATTTTAAGATGTCTGACCTTCAGCCAAATAAATTTGGTGACGTCTTTGTTGTAAGCCGGATATTCCAAGTATGAAATATCTACAGTAATATAAGGAGAGTACACTGACGATGATGTCACTTCGTACATTCCTTCATGGCGCAGCATGTTTGTAACGTTACGACAGCACTTTCACTATAATGTAATGCGGTTGATATTAATGTTTATTTTTAACTGAATATTGTAAACAGCTGTCCGAGAAAAGTTTATGGCCCCTTATGTTAATTCGTCAATTAAATTACTTTTTTTTTTTCTTCTTCAATTTCTAGCTTCATCTGTTGTCATTTGAATCCATCGCTTCCATTGTCTACTTCGAACTCTACTTCTATTCCTTTATAATTCAGAGCTTGTTTTGCAGGACCGTAGCAGTAGGCTATATTCTCTTCTTATCCTCTCTACTTAGCATTTTACCATTGTTTATTCTCAGAAATTTCGTGACTTACCGTTCGCTTTAAAAAAATATCCAATGTATAACAAAGAATATTTCTTACACAAGAACTCGCAGTAACTCTATTTAGCCCACCAATGCAATTGTCGTGAAGTAAAACCATTGTTTATACTTTGTTATCGGTGTCGCAATAGGAAAAAAAAACTTCAGTCCTCTCGCAGTATTTAGGAGCGATGTAAAACAAAATATATTGCCTACGTACGTACAGTTATTGCTAATATTAGATCATTACGTACTTAATCTGTCTCTATCATTTGTGACCGCAATTTCTTATTGTTGAAACAGTTTTTCCCGAAGTTCTATTTTTTTATAGTAATTCTATTGTTTTAATATAAAAGTGAATGAAAAAAAAAAGACTACATAAAGAGAGAAATAGCCAATGCATTCAATCTTACTAATATAGATTTAGTTTTCTTTAAATTCGCATTAATGGTTTCACTTTGAATAATTCCAGAGTTAAGATTCGAGTATTTAACATTTTGGAAACTATAAGACTACAAGGGGTAACTTTTATTTATTTTATTTTATTTGGTTATTTAACGACGCTGTTTCGACTAGGTTATTTAGCGTCGATGAGATTGGTGATAGCGAGATGGTATTTGGCGAGATGAGGCCATAGATTACCTGGCATTCACCTTACGGTTGGGAAAAGCCTCGGAAAAACCAACCAGGAACTCAGCCCGAGGGGGAGGGGGGAATCGAACCCGCGCCAAAGCGCAACTTCAGACCGGCAGGCAAGCGCCTTAACCAACTGAGCCACGCCGATGGCTACAAGGGGTAACAGAATAATGTGTATACTGGTCAGTTTACAAATTACCGTACTGTTTATGACACAATATGGTTTTGCATCCTTTGATAGTAAGACTTCCTGTTATGAGTTGAGAATATAGGCCTATCACTATTACACATACGATCTCTTAAACATTATCATTCAACAACAAATATAACTTCGGAAACTATTTTAAAATTTAATTTCAACAAACAATCCATGTCGCATTGTTATAGATGAGCTACTTCTGGATTAATTTCAAAGGCATATTGGTTCCGTTAAGTTCAATGTTAATTGAAAAATGAGTTCTATTCAGTCAATACTTAACATAAACACAATAAAACATGTTATAATAACATTTACACAGATTTTAAAAACGTTTTCGCCAATTTTGATATCTTCAGGTCGTGTAGGTCGAATGGAACATGTTATAAAAAGTGAACACTTGGTATATGACGTTAAAAACCAAAGTTACAACTGTAATATCACTTAAAAACAGAGAATAGAATATAGCAAAAAGCCTCCACGATGTGTGTAGAATCACTGTGTTGAAAGAGGCGTGTGTGACAATAGTTTTGCTGTTTCCTTGGTTCACACACGCCTCTTTCAACACAGTGATTCTACACACATCGTGGAGGCTTTTTGCTATATTCTATTCTCTGTTTTTAAGTGATATTACAGTTGTAACTTTGGTTTTTAACGTCATATACCAAGTGTTCACTTTTTATAACATGTTCCATTCGACCTACACGACCTGAAGATGCCAATCAAAATTGGCGAAAACGTTTGTTTTTAAAATCTGTGTAAATGTTATTATAACATGTTTTATTGTGTTTATGTTAAGTATTGACTGAATAGAACTCATTTTTCAATTACTTCTCGATTGTTACGCAACTATGAATATCACAGCACAGGTTACAACAAGCATAGATCACAACAAATTATATTCAAGTCCAAAATGTACCTTAAATAACAGACCTCGCATTAGCCAATGTTTTGTCAGAAACTTCTGGAACCGTTGCAACAATCCAACTCACGCCGCTTGTCTAGTTCAATTGCTGACAAATCCTGCTATATTTATAAAGGAAAATGTGTTAATTATCTGGGACACAACTGACAGTTCTGAGAATACCTATGGTATTTATAACATTTAAAAGGAACCGAAGAAAAACGTTAAAAATTACAACAGGTTGAATGAGAGAAGATGTTTATCAAGGCGTGATTCTACTCTTGACGGGCAGGAGCCTGTATGAAGTGTCAAACACAGCTCTACACTGTCCAAAGTTCAAGCACCGGAAAGAAACGAGATGTGCCTGCATTTTATCACCATAAGAAACGACCTTATCTTGTGTTTCTAATTGCAATGATATCTGCGAAACTCAAGACAGTAATAGGGCTTACAAGTTAGCATTATGGGGCGTTGATGGATTTGTGTTGAGACAGCACATTTCTCCAAGGTCAACATATACAATAGGTTTGTCATAGTTCAAGGAACTGGTTTATCGGTACCTAAATATTTACAACACCCATAAAATATGTAACAATGCGTTCAACTCAAATAAAACTCCTTCAAAATCGCATGCCAACTGGTCCATTTTCGACTGAAGTATCAATTCGTATTAACAGCACATAGAATGTACACAAAGTCATTGTTTTTTTTTTTTCCGCCCGACAGCTAAGAGATTACAGTATCGCTAAGGTTACAAAAAAAATGGTGCCAGTATTGTTAGCACTACTGACTGACATTCGTACGTCACCGCTTAACCAGTACTGCACTGATTGTGAGAATACCTGTTTGCGAGTTTGCGAAACTAAACGAAGGTGTACTTCTGACAAGTTTATGAATATGTACCTCACAACGAAATAAAGAACTGTTTCAACTTCGTTTATAAGTTGTCTTTCACTTGACAGGTTTATAATTCATTATTTATACACCCTGACAACAAAACAGAAGGAAATTTCACACGAAATACAATCACTTATACATATTAATAAACTACGTTAAGTAACAAATAAAGTTTACCTTGAGTTTTAAGAAAATAGGCTACAATTGTCGGAATAAACAGTATCTTCCTCTTATTAAACACATTATCACACGGTTTACTCTTGCCACGGAACAACATACAGGTGTTTATAAAGTTAACACAACTACCGCGAAAACTTTGTCAACAGGCCACATGTCACACTCGAAAAACAACAGCACACGACCACGCTACTCGCCGGCCTTGCGACGACTGACGCAACCACTACAGCTGTATTTCGATTAATCGATAGTTCAAATGTAATCGTCGGCAAGATCGACGTCTTTTAACTTCCCAAAATTAAAGTAAAACTTCCCACTTGTTTACATTATAAAGCATTATAGCACGTGCTTAAAACATGCACATAAGAGTTATGATGCGATCTAAAGTGCTAGTATAAGCTATATTTCTCAATTCGCTTTTCAGGTTAAACACGACAACGTGCTGTTATTGTGACGAGTGACCATATTGATCTGAGACTTGTCAACTATCAAGGTAACTAATCTTCAATTTGTGTATTTTTTCGTACTGTTTGAGGATTAAGTGATTATGTATTATTAGACTTTAGATAAAAACTACTTGTTATATCATACTATTGAACCACGATAAAATGAAATTGACATTAATATGTATTATACAATCAGTATTGTTCACTCATGTTAAGTGATTTCTTACTTTATCTGTGATATAGTAATTAAAATAAGCCAGATAAGTAAGAATAAAATATGTTTTGCAATATTATCAAGTGACGAGCAAAGCCATATGCATTCAGTGTCTCCATCTACCCATATAAATTTCAACTTTTTGAAGTAATTCTTTCTTCCACCACTAGATGGCGGATACATCAATATCTGAATCTATATTGAATAACATTAGATTTATTAATTCTTTCCGAATTTGGGTTTTGTATAGTCTTGAGACCGCGGCCCATATAGCCTTACAACGGTTTACATTACAAAGGAAGACATCTAGTATAAATTATTGATCGAAATAAATGTAAAGCTTACCTTATAGACATCGTCCGGGAGCTGAGTAAATAGACATTTCATGAGCAAAGTACAAATTCACTTACACTAAAAGAAATAAAATCACAATTTGTGGAATTATATTATATTATATTATATTACATTATATTATTATTATTATTATTATTATTATTATTATTATTATTATTATTATTATTATTATTATTATTGCTGCTGCTGCTACTTAGTGAAAAAAAGAGTGCATAGTTTCAAATAGGACCAACTGCAATAAAATTTCAATAGTCAGGAACGTTTTAACATTATTTTGTAAGGGTGCTGGAGAGATTCTGAAACAGGATATGATAATTACAATATAACAGCCGTAGAATACGAAAATGAAATATCAAACCACAAAATTGGTTCAATTAAGAATATACCGGTACTCGTACGTATCACAGCAGCAAAAAATTTTCGGAAAGATGTTTTTTTTTTATTGGGTTATTTTACGACGCTGTATCAACATCTAGGTTATTTAGCGTCTGAATGATATGAAGGTGATAATGCCGGTGAAATGAGTCCGGGGTCCAGCACCGAAAGTTACCCAGCATTTGCTCGTATTGGGTTGAGGAAAAACCCCGGAAAAAGACCTCAACCAGGTAACTTGCCCCGACCGGGATTCGAACCCGGGCCACCTGGTTTCGCAGCCAGACGCGCTGACCGTTACTCCACAAGTGTGGACTCTGAAAGATATTTCCTGGAAACACTGCAGCACAGAATTGCAAAAGAACAAGAAAGGCTATTGGCAATTAGGAATTTTACTACGAAAGGGTCGACCTGGTTTGCGAGTTGGTACAGCGCTGGCCTTCTATGCCCAAGGTTGCGGGTTCAATCCCGGGCCAGGTCGATGGGATTTAAGTGTGCTTAAATGCGACAGGCTCATGTCAGTAGATTTACTGGCATGTAAAAGAACTCCTGCGGGACAAAATTCCGGCACACTGGCGACGCTGATATAACCTCTGCAGTTGCGAGTGTCGTTAAATAAAACATAACATTTTTAACTACGAAAGTGTATAATGCGAACTCTAATTTGTAGTAGTGCTCAAACCAGGCGAATGCGTCTGAATACACAGGGGTGAAGTAAACAAAATACTTCCAATAGTTTAGGAGAAATCTCGGGTGTACGGACAGATGACAATTCTAAACTAACTTTTGACGTGAATACACTACAGTCTTACTAATAAAAACTCTATATACAGATTTTTAACTGTCTTATACTTATACAATGAGTAGCTCGTTTATAAGTCGTGTGTAAATTCCTTACTAATAATCACTACATACGTCGTGTATAACAGTATGACTGTTACACATCTACGTCATAGTTTCGTCATTATTTCGTTACGAAAATTAATAGAATATCTGAGGTTCTCTATTGCATCTGGTAGAGCGCTGTAGTGTGGCGTGTTAAATATCGATAGTACAACTGGCTCTAATCGATTACCACATTACATTTTGGTCAAAGAGTACAAGCTACAGCAATATTATGCTAATAATTCTATGATCTTTGGTTTGTTCTTCTGTGGTTACAAGGTAACCATCGTCATAAAATGACAGTCGATATGAACAGCTGTTAGAGGGCGGCAATTTTTTCGCTATATACAACACTTAAACAAAGGGTTTTGTGTATATAACTGCTGCAAAGCAATTCTCATTGTATAGTTACAGCCTGTTTATACGTCCATAGCTTATTCACGGTTTATTAGTAACGTTTTCTGTCTCAACTCTGCATAAGTCTCGTATAAAAACTATACACGGTTTATTAGTAAGACTGTATAAGACTAAATCGTAATGCAATGTTCTTTTGAACAATACGAAGGTTAGCTGCCGGTGTAGCTGTAGCTCAGTTGGCTGAGGCGCTTGCCTGCCGATCCGCAGTTGCGCTGATTAAGGCTGGTTCACAATAAACCGGGAACGGAAACGACAACGAGAACGAGAGCGGAAATACTGTTAAAATAAATGTATTTAAATGTGAGCAATTAACTATTGTGAATACCCACATTTAGATACATTTTAACATTGTTTCCGTTCTCGTTCTCGTTGTCGTTTCCGTTCCCGGTTTATTGTGAACCAGCCTTTACCTGGTTGGGTCTTCCCCGAGGTTTACACCAACTGTAAGCCGAACATCATGTAATCTATGGTGAATCCTCGGCTTCATCTCGCAAAATACCATCCCACTATCACCCATCCCTTCGACGCTAAATAACCGAGCAGTTAATACAGCTTCGTTAAATAATTTAAAAAAATACGAAGGCAATGTTTTCAAGTCTGATGTAGTTGAGAGGCTCGTCTTAACTGTTGCATACATCTCCTGATTGGGGCACTAGTTGGACTGGCTTGTGGTATAAATACTTGAACAGATTTTAACTGGAGAGATGAATTTATAGGGAATTGAAGAGCAAGGTTAAATGTATGCTTTGCGAAAAAGGTCGTGGTCGTGGTGGTGGTAGTAGTGGTGGTGGTGGTGGTAGTGGTGGTGGTGGTGGGTAGTAGTAGTAGTAGTAGTAGTAGTAGTGGTAGTAGTGGTAGTAGTGGTAGTGGTGGTAGTGGTGGTAGTGGTGGTCGTGGTGGTCGTGGTGGTGGTGGTGGTAGTGGTGGTGGTAGTGGTAGTGGTAGTGGTAGTGGTAGTGGTAGTGGTAGTGGTAGTGGTAGTGGTAGTGGTAGTGGTAGTGGTAGTGGTAGTGGTAGTGGTAGTGCCAAACTTTTCTGAATTCGTTTCTCTTTTTCTATTAACGTTAGAAAATATTGCATTCAGAAGATTTTTCTTGCTTTTGTTTCTGATTAAGTTCCTTTGCTTAAATTGACGAATTAATGTCTTCAGATCATGTGTCTGGACTATAATATTTATTTTTAAATTTCTGAATTTATAAAAATTTCTATACTTCATTTGAGGAATGGAAGCAGTGTAATGTTTCTTTTGTAAGAGCGTGTACTCATGTGTTAGAAGTGTGCAGGTGTTCAGGCCGCCACTTGGAGAAATATGAATAACATACTGCACGACAATGCAGAAAAAAGAAAAGTGATTCCGGTATAATGTGTAAACTTAAAGACGAGATTAAATAAAATAATTAGAATTTACATTTCATATGATATCTTAATTTTTTAAATAAACAGATAAATTAAATGTAAAATTGTATATTTATTGTTGTGAATGCTATAAAAATACCGATCGGTGGCAAGAATGCACAACGAAAACGTAACTGTGACTTTGTACTGCCAATTCACCATTATTATGATCGCCAGTTGTGCGAGAGATTTCGGGGCAATGAGTTCGCGACATCACGAGACATTCGTTCATTCTTTGTGAGCGTACACAAATCTAAAAGTGGATTAGACCTATAGTTCAACCGTATATAACTCAGTCCGAAACATTGTGGATGTGTATGTAACACTGTAATAAACATACTCCCAGAAAATATCTTCATTAAATTATAATATTCCGATATACTGTACCACGGTCAAGATTTAAGAGGGGAGAAGGTAAATGATGTACTCTATAACCTCATTATATCGGGATTCTATGATTTTGCTTTGCCACCCCCAAGGAAACGGTTCTCTCCTCCGCCTATGGCAATAACAGCGGGAATATTACATTTCGAAGAATATGCGATGAATGTCAAAATAAAAATTCCCTCAATTGCAGTTTTACAAACTGAATGCAATGCTTTCCTGGACTTGTGTAAATGCAAACTGTTCATAAAAAGAAACGTAAGTTTGCAAAAAATAGAATCGAGTTGAGATGAGATGAGGACGATCAACGAAGAAAATAGTTCAGATACAATAATTCCTAATATCCATAATCAACTTAATGGGGAAAATAGCAAGTAGAAAGTAAAAAGACTGATAGGCCTACTTACATATTTTAAGACTCCCAATAGAAGTTCGAAGACGCCGAGATGCTAGACATCCTTAGGCTGGAAGAGAAGATGAATTCTCTTGGTATTAGGAAGAGATCAACACGCCTACAATAATAAAATAGATAGTCATTATTATTATTATTATTATTATTATTATTATTATTATTATTATTATTATTATAAACATCATTTTCATTATCATCACCATCACTATCACCATAATTGTTCACACACAAATCCTTTTCTTCATAAATGTCGAAACCATTATCACAAAACTAAGTTCCTGGAAAGTCATGTCATAACTAAGGAAAATGTGTTTTCAGCTATAGATAACCGGTAGATAGCACAAATATGTTCCTTGTGATGCAGCGATAACATACATCCTGTAAGCTTATTGATGTTCCGCACTGATGAACAAATGACTGTAGCAATCCATACTACAGATCCATTTGGAACAAAGGCACATTGATTATGCTACGAATTGACTGGAAAACAACTTAGATAAAACTTCATACTTCAAGAATGAAACTAACATTCTGTAACAATCCCCTTTAATAAAACATACAGGAACAGTTAAAGAAGTTCGTATTTCTGTGCATGATTTTTGGGAGTTTAAAATAATTTTATTTAAAAGTATTTCTTATAATGTATATTTTTCTTATAATCTACATAGCCAAGAAATAGTAAATATGTGATTTGTCTTGTAGCTTGAAAACTTGCTTCACGTAAATGTTACAATCTAAAAGTGCAGTTCTTTACATTGTACGTTTTATCGAGGCAAAGTCCAAAAACATTTTAATTAGTAACACTATATCGTAGTTTTTTTTTATTTTTTTATCTGTTTATACATGGTGTTCCCGGGCTGGTGTTACAAACGTTCAGGGATGATAGGGAAGGACACATGTATCAATTTAAGATCAGGAACCCTGGTCCGGGAATGACTGAGTCGAAAGTTATAAGCAAAAATAGTTGTGTGGAAATGGAATTGTAATTTGGCACCATGTGCCCTCCTTCCCTTAACCTTTGGAACAGTCGTGGAAAGATGGTATGGGTCGGATGTCTACGTGGGTACTTGCACCCGATACAATCTGTGAGCTTGTCTACTGTTCCCACTGGTTCATCCGTATTCGAAAATCAGGTCTGCATATTCCGCTCTCCTGTACTCCTCCATTTCACTAGGACTGATCGACTGGACACTGCAACTTGTACCAGGACCGACCATGTCCGTTACACATTACGCTATCTGCATTGCTTTAGTGTAGTTTCCTGCCCCCACTCCTGAGACAGCGCACTGAATGGATAACATGAGTGAAGACATCGTAAACAACGACAGATGAATACAGTATGTGTAAGATGTACAGATTAATACACGCAAATAAGGTGTACAGAGGAATAAAATTATTTCATTTCCACACAACTATTTTTGCTTGCAACTTTCGACTCGGTCATTTCAGGACCAGGGTTCCTGGTCTCAAATTGATACATGTGTCCTTCCCCATCATCCCTGAACGTTTGTAACACTAGCCCGGAAACACCCTGTATTATGTATATCTGTATGATGAAATACGAGAGTGTGTTTGTGGGAGTGTGAGAGAGAGGGTGACGGTATGATACAGGGGTTGTGTGTGAGAGAGAATGTGTGAATGTGAGAGAGAATTTTAGATAGCAGTGTAAGAGAGAAGAAGTGTTGGAGAGAGAATCGAGAGACCGTCACCACCACTTAAAAAAATAAATTAAAATATTGACTATGTATAATTAAGAATTGTACAATATAATAACTGCCAAAGACAGTCTTATAAAAAGAATAGACACCACTCACAATGAGGCATCACTTCATGTAACAGGAAGAGTCATGTCAACCCCAATGGCTGCAGTGAAATCCTCAATTCGAGTTGCGCTCGGGCGCGTGTTCCATTTCCGATTGAGCTGATTACCTGGTTGGGTTTCTTTCCGAGGTTTTCCCCAACTATTAGGCAAATGTCAGGTAATCTATGACGAACCTTCGACCTCATCTCGCTATCACCAATTTCCATCAACGCTAGAAACCTCGCAGTTGATACAGCGTCGCTAAATAACCAAATAAAAAAATAACTCCGAACGCACTATAGGTCTGTCAGTATATTCTCCCAAAGGCTTAAAAATCTTATTTCGGCAGATTGAATCCTACTTTCATCCACTCCATTCAATGTCCAGTTTTTATCGATGTGTCAAGACTCACAAACCGCGTCGTTTTGAAAAATTCCAACTGCATTTTGTTTGGTTTTGTCTTTTTGTGTGTTAAAAACTTCATCTCGTAAATATCTCAAAATCTATTTGTTTCTTGCAAAATCGTAACATTTTTTCCTCATATTCGTGCTATGAGGAATAAAAATAGCAACGTCTTCATTAAAATATATTTTTAAACCCACAAATAACTTATTATCTGTATTTTTTAATTTAAATTTTGATCTATTTCAGCTTTATTCTGGAAAATGTCGACTCTGGCATCAGCTAAAAATGCTCTACGCAAAGAAATTAAGAAAGCAATTGCTCTCCTAACTCCGGAACAGAAGAAATGCCAATCTGATATCGTCACTCAAAAGGTATGTTACCGCAAGGACAGAGGTCAATTTCATTGCTGAGGATTACAATCTTTTAATTGAGCAGCAGCTTTATTACTAAACTTATAGATGGGACGTGCTGGAATGTTTCGCAGCAAGGCCGTGTGGAAATACTCGTATAAACCCATCTGACAGTGAGTAGTTGCAACGTTGTCCAGTAACCGAAATGTTACGAAAGACAAGCATGATGAATTGTGAAAGAATTTAATACTAGGGTCTTTCAAGAAATGTAACTACATTACGTGTCGTCGTATTCTTCCAAAGATTGTGTAAATTGCAGAATATCACTAATAATAGACCAAATTTAGTGTCAACAAGGTCATTTTGTCACCAAGATTGAGAATAACACACTGTAAGAAAGACATAAGATAAGCTATAAATATCCTGTTCTAATTATAATCTATTTATTGTTCAAGATACTTTCCATGTTACATTTATATTTCTCGAAAGGAGATAAGAATAGTTCCTTTCTTGTTTAATCTGTTATTTAACGACTTTGTTTAAACTGTTCGATTACCTAGCATCAACGGAGGAGGTGATAGCGATATGATGCGAGATTAATAAGAGGATCAATCATAGAATTACATTAATAACGGAATGAAAGCTCCTACAACTACTAGATAATCCGATTTTAGAAGTAGATGAGAAATGGATTTTTTTACGAAACCCAGGCAAAAGAAAGCATGGATATCTCGTAGCCAACAAGTGCATCTCGTGGTTCCCTGAAATCATTTTTGGTACACGAGTACAGTACGATTATTTAGTCCTGACAATCGCCAGCATTATGCGCCTGGGTCAGGCGAGTCCATTAAGTTACGCCAAGGGATGTTCAGGTTAGTCTGTTGCCTGCAGTCAGAGCGATCGGATGTCACGCATGCGGTATAACGTTGTGTTTCCAGTACAGTTAAGCTGTACTGCATTCCTTTACCGACCGCTCACCCTTATCTCTATTCCGGAACTCTCCCCATTACTCCTATTACTTCCCCTCTTTCGTGTCGTTGAGCTGTCAGGACTAAATAATCGGTCTGTAGTTATATTGTGTGCGGGGTAGAATTTTAAAGGTATGGTTTACTTTGAACATATTCCAAATGGATCGTGTATACGACGTTTCTCGTAATCGGTATCCGTTTTCTGTCAACCGAAAAGAAGAAAGATATCGCTGCCAAATTGAACTATTGGCAGAAATATGACAGATTATCATCGAAAATAATGAACTTTATGTAAAATAATGATCTGTGTTAGTTATTTTTAATTTGCCGTTAAATATATTATTTTCATGAATAAAAATCTGTTGAATAAGTTTTAACGATAATTTCCCAAAGTTTTGTCTATCTTCAATTTGGGTAAGTTTTGTTAACTTTTGTTGCAGGTGTACGGAGTATTTTGGATGTAGGCCTATTGTTTAAGAATTGAATGTCTTTTCAGAATACGAAATTTGAAATATCTTCAAATAAAAACATGTGAAATTATTAACAGAACATTAATAACCTTCTTTTTAAAGCAAATCATGAAATAGTTTTCAAGTTGCACGTTTCAAATCATGATTTAGGCTACAATATTTAAACATATGCTCTAGATTTATAAGGTCTGGGGAATTATAAAAACGAAAGGTGATAATGTTATGAAACTCGTTATCACCTTGTCTAGAGTTGTGATTGCTAAAAACGTAGGTAAAAAAACACTTTTACAAATAAATTTGTTCCGAAGAGCGTCTTCTAGTGTTCGGTAGTACTGCTTGTTGATGCTGAGCCCCATCGTATCTACAACAACGTAATAAAATACCATCCACTGGCACTGGACATGGCACGTATCAGGTGTAGGTTCGCCACGTGGAAGACAGCCGTGCGACAGAAGGCAGTGACCAGTCCTCGATATATTGAATGCTTATCTGCACATGTTGCGAGGCTCTTATGGACGTAACCCACTCTGGAACAGCATTCTTTATCCTCCGCAATTTATATCCCTCTCGTGCGAAGCTGAAGAACGTGGTCGTCGATTCATTCAACATCGATGAAACTCTATACAGTGTGTTCAAAAAAGGTTTGACTCTGACAATGGATAATATTCAACAAAAAAGTGAAACAAATTGCTAATAAACATAGATCCCAAAATAATACTTTATATAATAATAATAATAATAATAATAATAATAATAATAATAATAATAATAATCTGCTTGGAGGATTTAGTGAAGAACAATTTTCAGAACATGGGAGCGATGATAGTAGGAGGAAGAAAATAAAGTGTATAAGATTTGCCGATGATATGGCGTTGTTACCAAAAGACGAGATGATAGACTACTAAAGGATAGCTATGCTACTGGAGCTAAATGACAGCTGTCAGCAGTATGGGATGAAGATAAATGCAAACAAGACGAAGAGCATGATTATCGGAAGGAAAATAAAGAAGATAAACGCGCGAATTTTAAATGAGGCAGTACAACAACAGCTTCAAATACTTGGGGTGTACTATAAGCAGTAACATGAGCTGCTGCCAGGAAGTCAAAAGGAGGAGAAGCTTTTGCTGAACTCTGGAAATGAAACTAAGAAGAGGCTAGTGAAGTGCTTCTTTTGATATTATAGACAAAGAATCAATATTAGACAAACGTCTTTCAAATTGGGCTGAAGATGCTGTGATGTTAACCGACTTCAATGCAACTTCAGACAACTTCTTATGTTGTCGTTCTGACTTTCTTTACCGACACAGTATCAAAAAGAAAGAGCTTTTAGGTTAGGATGATGGCCCACCTGTCAGCATCGGATTCACGATGCCACCCAGATCACCGTCGGATGTGGACAATCATCGCATATGTAGGGCGCACAACAGCCCAAAATATGCCTCAATGTATGGATCCGTCTTAGGTTCAGCTCTCGCAAAGCTAAGCCAAGCCAATGTGTCATCTTTATGATACCATTTCTTTTTCAGCACAAGCGAGTAGATTCGCGAGAAGGCAGATGAGATGCAAGCAAAGGAGGGAAATTATCCTAATCCGGTTAACTCTTCTCAAGGAACGCACTTTCACTGCTGGTTACTCTCATCGCCAATTGCTAACGAGTTAGTACTCATTAGCAGGGAGTAGCATGTTGACTAATTCCTTATTATTCAACAACTCTTGTTGCACAGAGTTCATCAACCCCGTCACATACACAGGAAAATAACACCATTTATATCTAGTTCTCATCCTGCCTGCGGCTTCTGATTTATAGTATCCTCTCATTTTGTCGTATTTATTCATGCTTTCGATGCCCACGAGATTCTAAGATTCCATCACTTCAATGGGTATTCACGGTTGACAGTCTACTACGAACTGCATTATTCCGCAGTCTGTGAATACAAGATGCAGAAAAAGTATCTGGACAATTTTTTTGGAATGACATATGGGTTCAAAACAAGGATATTTTGTATATTTTGTTAGTAAACTATGTCGAAATTTCTTCCTTGCAATTGAATTGATTTTGTTAGTAAATTACAGTATGTCTAAACTGCTTCCTTGCGATGAAATTGATTTTGTTAGTAAACTTAGTCGAAATTGCTTTGTTGTGATTGAGTTGATTTTGTTAGTAAACTGTGTCGAAATTGCTTCCTTGCGATTGAGTTGATTTTGTTAGAAAACTGTGTCGAAATTGCTTTGTTGTGATTAAGTTGATTTTGTTAGTAAACTATGTCGAAATTGCTTTCTTGCGATTGAGTTGATTTTGTTAGTAAACTATGTCGAAATTGCTTTCTTGCGATTGAGTTGATTTTGTTAGAAAACTATGTCGAAATTGCTTTCTTGCGATTGAGTTGATTTTGATAGTAAACTGCGTCGAAATTCCTTTGTTGTGATTAAGTTGATTTTGTTAGAAAACTATGTCGAAATTGCTTTTTTGCGATTAAGTTGATTTTGTTAGAAAACTATGTCGAAATTGCTGTCTTGCGATTGAGTTGATTTTGTTAGTAAACTATGTCGAAATTGATTCCTTGCGATTGAGTTGATTTTGTTAGTAAACTGTGTTGAAATTGCGAGTGAATTGATTTTGTCGATTGAATAGAACAGAATGGTTTGGATTTGATTTGAATTTCCGGCGAGAGCACTACGACCCAGCACTGCGACCTTAGAAGATCTATTGTGCTGACCATCAAACTAGGCGTATTCCTAATTCACACCGGCTGAATGCACTAAGATTCACTGTGTATCCAGGCTTCGAGCAGGCAACCCCACTCGTCCCTAGGCCAGCCTCTTCCATGCATCGCCAGCCGGCGTTCGGGGGATTCTATGGATTGACAACAGAATGGAGAAATGTTGACGGATGCCTCACACGGGGAAACGGAAGAACCTCCAGCAAAACCACAATGGTACCTTGTCCACCACAAGTATCACTATGGATTTTTCACATGCAAAACCCCAGGCCTGACTGGGACTCGAACTCGGATCGTCGAAGATCTGATGACTCATCCATCGCAGAGGATGGTACATGCTGTGAAGTTACACCTGCGCTCTGGCTTTCTGAGGCCACTGATTTGACACAGTTGGAATTTCTGCTTATGTTGATATCCATATGAAAGGCAATTTATGTTACGTCAGTGCAGGACGAAATGTACCTCGTTTCTCATATTGCAGAAACAGCAGCAGTCAACAAAGAACATACCGACATTTTTAACAACAGAGACAATCCCTGCTTCTTTGTTTGCAACTCTGCACGGAAGTTGGCAGCTGTGCTTTAGAACATCTTCATTGTACCGTAAAGTGAATAAATGCAAATCCATTGCCGTCCACATGCCTCAGCAGAGGTGAACGATCATCTATCCAGTAGAGGGGTAATGTGTTGACAACAAGACGATCCTCTCCAACCGTTATAGCTCGCTTATGAAACCTGATTTTGCTTCTCACTGTAGCTTCCAAAATTCAACACGATTCCCCCATGAAGAATCGAACCAGTGCTCATTCCATAATGCGAGTCCAAGGTATGACTTCCTAGTCTACGCTGGTTTGACGTGGGACAAGTTGCGTTCCGTTTCATTAAATTATATATTTAATTTTAGTATATTATATCATGTTGCTTTATATTGTATTAAGATTTTGCACTACTTGATATAACGCCATGTGTTGTGTCGTATCGTCGTAATCATATTATATTTTACGGTATAGAATCTCATTATATTGAGTTGTTCATGTATTTTGTACATATTTCGTTGAAGTTGGTTATTTATTGTATTACACAACTTTGTAGTTGTTTTTTGTCACATGTTGCGTTGCTGTAGGATACATTATATAGGATTCAATACTTTTAAGATACAGTATACAGATTGGACGGAAAGTCTCTCTTTCCTTAGTAGTTGAGTCATTGATATTTCTCTCATTATGGAGATAATACTAATTCTTCCCAGCAAAGGCAGCAGTTTGTTACAGAATGAATACCTTTCTGTTTTTGTGCTGTCATTTTTATCACTTTACCACGGCTGCAAGTCTTGTTTTTCCAGGTGTCATTGTTGTGGTACACGTTTCCTTTAAAGTGCACTGTCATCATTTTAGCAGCGCTGTATTTCATGAGTTATTGTAAAATATGGCTTTATCATTCTATTAGGTGTTCTCACAGCTTATTTTAACAGAAAAAGGCAAAATCATTTTAATATTAATGCAGAACTGGCAGTTATGTTACAGACAGACAGTGCTGTAAGTCCATGATTTATTCACACTCTCATTTTAATTAATATATGTTTTCTTTACTTTTAAGGTGTGATAATATTAATGAGATCAAAACGAGAACACATTCGTTCACAGATACAAGGGCATGTGGCATGCCTTCTACAAAAACTGCTTCAATTGCGAGAATTCATATAGCCAAAGCTTCAATTAAACTTTTGAAGGAGACATTTTCTAATGTTTGGGAAAATTTGCCTGGAAACAGTCCGGATCTCAATACTGTGGAACACCTAGCAGAAAAAAAAACACAGGACGGAATATTCAAAGAACCTCATAAGCGCAACAGTGATCAGCTGATTGCACGTATTAAAAAGGAATGGAACTACATTACAATTGAAGAGACTACAATGGTGACAGTTTTGCCAGACGTGTAGAAAATGTCTCCATCGAATGTCCAGTTGAGTGAGCAAATTGTGATAAAAATTTTTATAGAAAATTGTCCATGTAGTAAATCACCTTAATAGAATTTGAAGGGAGAAATTTTCTAACAACCCTGCAAAACTCATTAACAAATTATTTAAAACGATGAGCCTACCAGTAGGACGCAATACTATATTGTCTGTGTTTTGTGCTGATCATCAAGTAATCATGCCTCGAGAAAAAGAACATCTAGAATACATGGCCAGATGATTAAAAAACATGTGCCTATTACTAGAGAAGACTATTGACAAAAATATGTAAAATATAGTATGATGATTTAAAAGCATATGCGTACCAGTAGAGGAGGCAATCGAGAAATATGCAGGGGATGACAGACGAGAGGTTTCCCAGACAATTTCTAAATTAGATACCAACTGAAAGAAACCCTTGAGGAAGATCTAGATAAGTTTATAGTGGAGAAGTAAGTCGGAATGTGGCAGAATGAAGACCGAAGCTGGTAGAATGGATCAACAAAGAGGAATGTTGACTGGAGAACTTTTAAAACATCTGTAAATAGAAAAAATATCTAGGCAGACTTAGGAAGACGACTGGAAAACCTGAAAAAGCCTCTGCAAGTTCCCAAACCGGGCAAAAGGAGAATGTTTATTTTATATCAGATATCGTGAACAGCAATATTATAGTATATACTATTTTCATTATTTTGATAATAGTAAATATTACGAGAACATGAATTCATTTGAGAACGGTAAAAATCTTCATCAGTCTTTCGAGTCTTCCTGTCGCGGAGGTGAAGTGTCACAGAGAAGTTATGCAACTGTTTTGCAAACTCCGTCTACTCTTCATGGTTGATAAACAATGTCAAAGCTCACAGCCATGAAATGCTCATTATGACAGGTCGGGATATAAACGGTACCGGTAAATGACTTCTTTCGCTTTCTTGGAGTAATAAAAGTTGCCTTAACGTGTCATTCTTTTTATTGTCGGTACAGCAAGAACAGAGGTTCATATCGGCAGCTGAATTCTTCTGCTTAAGGGTATATGTACGTGAACGGCCACAAATATCATCAGAAAATGCAGGCTCTAAATTTCTAAAATTTTGTAAGGAAATGAACTCACATTTGGATAAAAATTACAAGGTACCACAACAAGACTTATTAGAACTTAAGTATCTGATAAAAGTAAAAAAAAGTTACTAATAATATTTTTTTTAGAATTCACTTTTTATTTTAAGTTAAATTTTTCAAAATTTGACAATTTTCATTATTTCTGAATTAATAATTATCAATAGTGTGAATATGATAATTGTAATTATTATTTTTATTGATATGGAGAATATCTCATTTGATGGTATATTATTTCATAACTCCACAACCATTAGAGATATAATTATGAAAATTTGTACACTGATTTAACATACATTTATGCAAAAAGTAGACTGCAATAATGCCCATTTCTTTGAAAATATAAAAATTAGGTCTCAAAACATTATGTAAATTTTAATATACCTTATATGGGAAAAATAAAAAATTAATTGTATTAATATAAACAACTCTACATATCTGAAAGTAGTCTACTTTTCAGAAATAAGTGTTTATTACACGCAGGAAAAATATTAAAAATGTCAGAGAGACTGTAACAATGTTATGGTTACCAAATGATGTAGCTGCAGAATTTTTTTTTATACTTTGATAAAACTAGTTTGAAAAACATCTTTAGTAACCCTTTTTATACTTTTATTACATATTTAAGTTCTAATAAATCTTGTTCTGGTACCTTGTAATTTTTGTCCAATTGTGAGTTCATTTTCTTATAAAATTTTAGAAATTTAGAGCCTGCATTTTCTAATAATATTTGTGGTCATGCACCCGGCCCCAGAACAATTTTTCCTTGAAATTATTCAAACCTGCTTTACAGGGAGCTACTACCTGAAAGCCAGATTTGCATAATATATTCGTTACTGGAGTCTACATTAACAGGAAGCTACAATTTAAGTCACATAGAATTTGTGTGCACTCAAAGTTGGGTTGTGGCGTCTTGTCAGCCCATTTTGAGTTGTGTGGATATAAATGAAAAATTGTTGTTGTTTTCTAATGCCAGGCGTTTGACAATAAAGTCATTTGACCTCTTGCACTCCAATATTTTTCAAAGATATTATCATGGTCAGCCACTGAAGCACAGATTTTGAGGTGTTCCGAATCCATTTATTGGTTTGAGTTGCATAATGGGCAGTTAGGGGACTGATATATTCCAATTCTATGCAGGTGTTTGGCCAAACAATCATGGCTTGTTGCCAATCTAAATGCAGCTACAGACGATTTTCGTGGTAAATCGGGAATTAACTGTGGATTTTTATGCAGAGAGTTCCATTTTTTTCCTTGAGATTGTGTTATCAAATTTTGTTTGTTGAAGTCTAAGTATGTAGATTTAATAAATCTTTTCACAGAGTAATACGTAGATTTAGTAACAGGTCTGTAAGTAGCAGTGCTGCCCTTCTTTGCTCAAGCATCCGCATTCTCGTTTCCCAGGATTCCACAATGGGATGGTACCCATTGGAATACAATTCTTTTATTGAGTGATATTAATTGAGAGAGCATGAAAAATTGTGACGGTGTTCGTGTATAGCTCATGGGGTAGCTCAGTCGGTAGAGCATTGGTGCGCTAAGCGAAGGGTCCCGGAATCGATATCAGGCCCCGGAACAATTTCCTTGAAATTATTCAAATATTTGTAGTCGTTCACGTACATATACCCTTAAGTTTTTCTCATGCAACGTCGGAGTCCAACTTGCCACCGTCTGAGCTATGACAGTTGTTATGGTGATGGAAGAGTAAAATAAAAGGTTTCGGTAAGAATTGCTAAATATATAGCAAGCGGTATTATCTAAACTAAACTAAATGTTAGATTCGGAAGCACGAAAACTAAATTTCCATACTGTGATATATCACTTGTGAATGCTCCATGTGAAGATACCGTAACGGTTCGTGCTGTGCGCTTGAATAGATGTTGAAACGTGTACAACCCTCTTCTGTGGGCGATATGGAGTCTATTTACATGAAACAGGAATTTATTGAAGGCATGGATGTTAAATTAACTAGAATCTCCTGAGGGCGCTCGTGCCAACATTGTAATGATGAACAGAACCGTCAAATCCTTCACCATATAATTTCAGATTTTTATCTCAAACTTTTAAAATGAAAGCACGGAAGGAAATTCAGTCGGATTTTGTTTTAGACACTCAAAATTATTACAGCAGTACGCAAATAAATTACAAGCGAACAGAATTCCATAGAAAGAAGATTTTTAACGATCAATTGTCATAGGAATCAGTTCAATAATTATATTTGAGAAACAGAATTATTAAATATACTGTAAAATCAGAATCCGAAGTGAAATTTACGTTGGGAATTCTATGTTAGTACAAGTAAATTCTTCTAAATATTCAAGTCGCAATTTTATTTATACTAGCTAAGTAGAAAATGAAATAGCACACAAAATTTAGAATTTAAACAAGACGTTTAGAATCATCAATTGAGTTTTACAAAAACATACAAGAATACTGTATTATGTTACCGTTAAAACCCGAAATCCGTCAAAACAAGTTTCTGTTTTCCTTACCAGAATTTCATAATTGCTCCATTAATCATCATCATAATAATCGTACAGCGCATGCATTATGTCCAGACACTCCCCCACTCTTGCTATAGAGTTGCGCACTAGATCGGATGAGTCTACTTACGAATTATAGGGGAATGGGTTAGTCTTTGCCTTGAACTCGGTAGACACGCACGACCTTATCTCCTACTCCTACCCCCCTCAAGTGAAACGTTCCCATACTGCATATCGCGTGTGTCTTGACAAAATGTACGGTGTTAAGTAGTTTACTTCCTATGGTGCACCAAGGGCAACGCCTTCATGGCGGCTGAAAGAACAAGCTCTGGCGCGTCGTCCTGTAGGTGGGGACGCTTGAGTGAATGACAGAAGTGTCCACCATTAGTTAAAAAAACTGACTAATAGGAAGCCGAGGAAGGCAGAAAATAATAAAAATTGGAGAATTCTATTATTATTATTATTATTATTATTATTATTATTATTATTATTATTTTATCTTATATAAAGAGATAACAGTTAAAAAATTAATGTACAATGTACATGCAATATTTTCATTTAAGTACCTATTTAATGTTTATAAAAATGACTACGATACGATACCCCGGATTCGAGGCATGTCAGATGTGACATTTAATTAATTCTAATTAACGTTAATCGTGCATTAATTGTCTTGCTTCTTTCCTGTCCTATCTAGCTGTAATATTAACATGAATGTGTAAGTTATCTGTCTTGCTTCAATACGGTAATACTGAATTCTAATCATTTTTTTCGTTTCTTTCAGTTTCTTTCAAGTACCGAGTACCTAAAAAGCAACCGAATCTCCGTTTTCATCAGTATGGATGATGAAATACAAACAGATGCAATTATACGTAACATATTTCAAACTGGAAAATGTTGCTTCATTCCAAGGTAGTATGCTGAAATATAATTTTAAAATTTACTGTAGGCTAAGTCTGTGTATTATTATTATTATTATTATTATTATTATTATTATTATTATTATTATTATGCTATTATTATTTATAAAACAGTTATATTACCACTTGTTCTGTATGGTTGTGGAACTTGGACTCTCAGTTTGAAAGAGCAACAGAGATTAAGGGTGTTTAAGAATACGGTGCTTAGGAAAATATTTGGGGCTAACAGGGATGAAGTTACAGGAGCATGGAGAAAGTTACATAACGCAGAACTGCACGAATTGTGTTCTTCAGCTAACATAATTAGGAACATTAAATAGAGACGTTTGAAATGGGCAGAGCATGTAACACATATAGGCCTAGACTACTCCAGAAATGCATGTACATTGTTAGTTGGGAGTACAGAGGGAAACATCTTTTGGGGAGGACTGTGACCGTGAGGATGATGATGGGAGAAGGGAAAACTCGGTGCCGGCACGTAGCCTACTCTTGTCGAATAGCACCAAGGGGGCCGCCAGACTAAACGTCCCTATCCGACGGACGAATCACTATCAACAGTGGCATATGCCTTCCCTTTACATGCACTGCGGAGAGATTTGGGATTTAACCCAGTCATATTGGTGCACAATTTAGTGATTAGAAGTTGAGCACCGCCATCTCTCCTAGTCCCCAGGTATAAATTTTATATACAAATTTCTGACCCCGCCGGAAATCGAACTCGGGCGGGCTAGTCTGAAGGTAGACGCGCTACCACAGAGCTAACTCGGCGGACAGGTTGTAAAATGTGGGCCTCAAAACCTAAGGATCGCTCTGAATATTTGTTGTGCATAAAATACTGCACATTGTTGGTTAAAAAAAAAGTCGCGACGCTGTTGTTCCCCGCGTGACTCCTCCTCTTTGCTTACTTCTTAGGAAGTGAAGGCTCTATAAAGTCTAGGTAGGTAGTATCGTTCGCCATTTTTGTTCTTTCGTTGCCGAGCTACCATACGAGGAATCTATTTGCCACACCTTTAAACATTATCATGTCGTAGCTCCTATGATAATAAATCAAACGCACTGTAATTCAGCAAATAATTGAGCGGCAAATAACGTCTTCGTGTGCTTTCTGCGAACGCCAACGAAAGAGCCAAAATGGCGGGCGATTATATTAAGTATTTATCGAGTCTTAAGAAATGAATAACGTCTTTATCAGTGAATCACAAGACGCACACGTTTAAATGTAGCCGACCTGCAACGCGATTGGCTGCCGGAAATTAGAGCGACGGGACTATATAACCCAACATTTCCAATTTTAAACATATTTGAAGTGTTCATAACTTAAAGGCAAACAACTCACCGTGTTCCTCTCTTGTCTCGTTGCCGTTCCACTAATCATTATTGATCTGAAGGAGTATCGAGCAATGTTGATGCGTTCAATGTACACTGTCAACACAGACTACAACTCAGGGCTCCAAATACCCTGCTATACCATCCCACGTAATAGTTATAATATTTTCTGAAACACTCTGTATATATCGATACAAACTTTCATTGTTGCTGAATAAATACCAACAAATAGAATTTCTACATTTTCAATAATTATGATTTTATAACATGTTGAAGCTGTTTATTTCTTTTGCAATCACGGTGTATTTTGTGTGCGTAATTTCCAAATAAATACTCGTATGTCGAATGGTTGATGGTACATACCTACGGCTCTGTACAGACGACCAGATAGAAGAAGTTCATACAAAAACCCACAGGTTTCACATAACTTAAAACCTGCCTCCAGCCTAATGAGCAAGTGGAAACATCACAAAACAACTGAATATGATGACTCAGAAGAAGGAAAGTGAAATTCCTCCACTTAGTTTTATTCATATTTCCTTAGCGGACATCCGGCAAATTCCACAGCCAACATGCGAGATGTCTGGAGGAAGTTTTCGGTTGATTTCAGTTAAATGAAAGTTAGAGTTCTTCTCACGTCATCTTCACCAAAGGCGATGTTCAACTTTTTACTCGACGTCATTTGTCTGCCTCTGGGATGTGTTTACTCGCTAAACCCGTTACTATAGCAATATTCCCGAAGCTAGCAGATGATTGCTTATTGGGGCATTGCGCAGTCTACTGGTTTTACTTCACTAATTGTTAAGTACTGCCCCACGTGTCAGTTAATATGACCCATGTTGGATTATGTACGCATTTCGCAATTACACAGTTGTGCCCTGTTGGTGTTTGGAAATATAGCTTATGTAAGTTCAATATGTAACTTCCAACCCAATATGAGAGCATAAATAAGGCTAAACCGTTTATATGTGATTACGTACGTCTTTACTCCGAACTCATAGCTAAACATCGTAAAAAATTTAAATTATGGTTTATTTAACAACGCTCGCAACTGCAGAGGTTATATCAGCGTCGCCGGTGTTTCGGAATTTTGTCCCGCAGGAGTTCTTTTATAGGTCGCTCCAGGGATTTTGGCAGATGGATTTTCTTAATGCGATCTGGAGAGCGAGTTCTCACCGCTGCAAGATCGGTTGTTATCTCTGTCGCAGTGGAATGGGTAGGACATAAGAGTAAACATGCACGCCCGAGTATTTGTGCACTCTGGACAGACACCTCCAAAAACTAAACAAATATTACAGTAGTCTATATGTGTCTTTGGTATTCCCAAGAAACTTGTTCGATTAATTAAAATGTGTCTCAATGAAACTTACAGCAGAGTCCGTATAGGCCAGTTTCTATCTGATGCTTTTCCAATTCACTGCGGGCTAAAGCAAGAAGATGCACTATCACCTTTACTTTTTAACTTCGCTCTAGAATATGCCATTAGGAAAGTTCAGGATAACAAAGAGGGTTTGGAATTGAACGGGTTACATCAGCTTCTTGTCTATGCGGATGACGTGAATATGTTAGGAAAAACTCCACAAACGATTAGGGAAAACACGGAAATTTTACTTGAAGCGAATAAAGCGATAGGTTTGGTGGTAAATCCCGAAAAGACAAAGTATATGATTATGCCTTGTGACCAGAATATTGTAAGAAATGGAAATATAATCTGTTGTATATATGGAAATATATATGTATATGGAAATAAGTTAATCCTTAGTCATTAGATAAGACTGAGTTTTACGAAATACGAACATTAAGGGATGGAAAATGGGAGGCAGTAATGATCAAAATAATTATACCGATTTATTTTGTTTAACCAGCAGACGTGCAGCCTTTAAATTTAACACAAAGATTCACTCATAAATTTGGGTTAGACTATTCATCTCATCTCTCAGAATTGTTTCTAAAATGTATAAGAAAAGTAAAAAAAAATCAATTTCATGTAGGCTACTCCCTTGAAATAACTTTTTTTTTTACTTCCGAGCAGAGAGGAGAGAGAAAGAAGTCGACGATTTAAAAAATTCACTAAACTATATTTAACTAGAGACGCAAAATTTAAAATGAAGGTTACTCTCTACAATATTGGTTAAACATTCTTAGATTTTTTAAATACCATATCCTAAGGTACTGATGAAAAGGCAGAAGGGAGTGAGGAATCTCATGTCATCCGATCTCGATGAAAGTCGATATCTGGGGATCTTTGCGATCACAGAATACGAATAAGGTATTATTTAGTCCGACTTTGTCCCTAAAGTGGTGGAGTGGGACAAAAATGGGTGAAAAATTAAATTAGATATCTTAGGAGTTTTCGAGACGAAAATTACGAATAATACAATTTGTGCGAATTCAATATGGCAGTTTCAGTATTATGAATTATATTTAAAAAAATTAAACATCGGATATCGCACAGGTAACACATGTACAGTATTTAAGGGGGTATGTAACACCTTTTGATAGTAGGCCTATACATTTAGTAAAATCCAAAGTGTAATTTCTACATATTCTGAATGAATGTTGTGCTGGAATTTAGTATAGTCATCAGCCAATACCTCTAGATTAATAAACAACTTTTTAGAATCCATAAAATACAGTATTTATTGTGAATGGTAATTATATTTTTCAATTGGTGCAATTTGTGCAGGAAAAATTGGTTTCTCCGATATTTTGTACGATTTCGAATATTTTAAAATGCTTTCTTCTCTGTTCTATTCACAATGTGCGTGTGAAGAAATTATTGGCCATTTAATATCTATTACAATCCTATTTATTATACTCTTATATAAATCTAACTTCCGCAGCATGCAATTTTACCCAATTAACCAAATTATATTTTGATTATTAAGAAGAATCGTAATTTTATTAACTTGAATTGTCGCACCACCAGTAGACGATCCCTAGATTATTACTGGACAAATCTTGTATATTGATCTGGTAAGGGTAGAATTTTCCTTTTAATTAAGAATTAATTTAATTTAGAAAATGTAGGAGACGTATTGTAAAATCATTGCGAACGGAAGTCATTTACATTTATTAAAGGTATTCTTTGAGTAGGACTGTACCGTGGTGTGTTTCATAATAAGGATAATTGATATGAGCTGCTGTTATGAAAATATGAACTACTCAGAATGTTATCGCATCTCATTCTCGCAGCTTACAGAAACAATATTGGCTCGCCTACTGGAAATGTCATCGAGGTCATCTGCCAAAATCGGTGCCTCCGACTATACATGCCAGTAAATCTACTGACATGAGCCTGTCGTATTTAAACACACTTAAATGCCATCGACCTGTGCCGGGATCGAACCCGCAACCTCGAGCATAGAAGGCCAGCGCTATATCAAGTACGCTACTGGAGCCGACAAAACATCGTAATTTCTTAAATGGAGAGGAAGGGTGATTTATTGAGAAAGATTTAGATTCATTAATTTATAGCAGTGGTCGTCAGCACTCGCTGAAATGTGCAAAGGGTAAGCGGAGCCGTCCCGTGTGCCCCGTCGTGCAGCAGGAAGAGGTAGAGAGCATTCCCGCTAGCAGCTACGAGTGCACCGTGGTGCACTGTGTTCTTCGCGGGTAAGAGATGCTAGCCCCAGGGTGGTCTGTGCTGACGACCGCTGATTTATAGTTACTGCCCAAGGACAAGTCTTTCACTGCAAACCTAGCAGTCTCCAATCTTTCTTATTTTTCGCCTTCCCATTAGTCTCCACATACGATCCATTATCTTAATATTGTCGTCTATCATCTGATATTTTCATCTTCTTCTTCTTCTTCATCTTCTTCTTCTTCAGGTACGAGGATTAAGTTTGCTAGCTTGTTTCATCTTCAAAGTATATATCATCAACCTATCTAGTCCTCGGCTTTCAAATATTTCTCCTTCCCATTGGTATATAGTTAAGAAGAATCTTTAATTTTGAACATAATGAAAATTCTTATTATTGAAAATGTATCCGTTAATCACCTTCCATCCGTTTATAGATGGCCCATTAAAAAGCTATGACAGCAATAAATGTTTTTTGTTTTCGAGTTCTTTCTGTCAGATTGAAATACAAATAACATCCCTTAATTTAATTAAAAATATTGCAAGAACGACACTAAAATATAGGTACTGAAATATGTATTTTCGAACATCTGTGTTACTGTATTTTATAATCACTTATGTACTTTATTTAATATTTTATTTTCTTGTGTGTACAACTTGGGGGAGTGCAGGTATAAGAGGTAACAGCTAGCGGTCTGTTACTGACGATAGGGCAAGTAGAAGGGGAAAGAAATGCCTTCGCATCCTCTCAACTTGTATGAAATGTCGTTTAGTTAAGAAAGTCACCTTCCATCCGTCTTAGATGGAGACTTTTGTTTTTGAGTTCTTTTTCAGATTGAAGATATCTAATTGAAATAGATTTCTCTCTGATACGTCCGTTCAGCATCGACGTGGTTTCATGGACTTTAGATTTCTCTGTACCTTTGTCTACCGTGTAACAAATGTTTGGACAATCATTGTGACTATGTTGAAAAATAATGCGTACCAGTGTCCTACTACTGTGTAGCAGTATATCTGCCTATGAAATAAAGTTTGACCATGAGAGCTCTTGTTACATTACTTTCTGAAGCATCCTTGTACTTCTCTTCTATCTCTCAGCACACAATCACGAAGAGCTATAACATAGACTGTACCTTTTACCACATTCAAATTGGTTATGAGTTTCTTCATAATGAGAAATGAATCAATAATTTGGCTCATAACATTATTACAAAAAAAAGAATTTTCCAAACTTAATCTTGAAAAAGTATCTAAGGGCCGTATTCATAGACAATCTTAGCGCGGGCTTTGGATGATCAGCGAACTAAAGTTTTTCGTATTCATAAACCAGTGATAGCGATATGATATGATATGATATGATATGATATGATATGATATGATATGATGAGCGATATGATTTTATGATATGATATGATATGATAATACCAGTGATATATTATGATATATGATATAGGATATGATTTGAGATATATGATATATGATATATGATAATATGAATGAACAATAACCAGTCGATAGCCGGGGATAGTTTAGCACGCTCGTAGCGCGGGCTAGCGAAATGTCTATGAATAGCACCCCTAAGGGACTAATTTTGTTGTTCATGATGAATTTATTTTCAGATATTCAACCAATAGTTCGGATATGGAAATGGTGAGGCTACATTCTCTTCAGGATTTGGAAAACCTGCCGAAAACCAAGTGGAATATCAAGCAACCTCTGGAGTCAGACGAAAGAAAGAACGCCTTGCTGACAGGTCTGTATTGTGGAGTGTATAAGAACTTATTTAATGTTCCTTTTAAACTAATGAGGCTACAGAGAGACGATGTGCACTTTGTTAATCAGTCATTATCACAAATCCTGGGGGATTTTCCCGGAATCGAACTAGAGTCCCATTGACAAAATTATGTCACTTTTTTATAAAGTATATAGGTTATATTTACCTTAATTAAAAAATAATATCTCCAATGAGATTACTAAAATAATATTTCTCCCTTGAAAGGTTTAGAAAAATGGTATGAAGAAACGATTTCACTTCCGTAATATCAGCGACTGGGAACAGCCTCTCTCAGAGAACTTCGCTTCTCCCGCTACCTTAGCTACTGTTGTATGTAGGTACTCATGTTGAATGCTCTGTTTACAATACGAATTCCCCATCCCTGGATTATATACATTATACAGTCCAGTTCGACAAGAGAACTATACGTGATGGCAGTGCTATTACCTATAAACTTTGGAAATCTTTTAGAGCAAAAACGAAGCAAGCCAGTGCCTATCCCAAGTAACAATATTTGCGGGCGCGGGTCTAGATCACTGTTGCCAACATATCGCCCTACAATCTCGCTAACTTTTCAACAAAAAGTAGCTAAATCTCTCCAAAGTTTGTTAAAAAATCCCCAGAAATGTCGCTAAAAATTAATAATAAATATCACTAAATAAAAATAAGAAAAACATACATATGCGGAGAAAAATATAATTTCCTCGACGTCACCTCCTTCTGCAGAGTCTGGCTACACTTTCTGGCAAACTGCAAGTGTCGAAATTTTCACCCAAGCGTTTGATCACATTTTTTTTTTTTTTTTGTGAAATCTAACTCTTTTTAAATCTTATATATTAAAACCAGCAAAAACTACAGTCTCATTTGCTTCACACGAACTGTCGGCACAAAATTCCAAAACTCAATTGTCTCGGGTCGGTTCGGAGTGAAAAATCTCAATGTTGCGGGGAAGAACCAAGAATTAACTAGAGCTCGCGACTCGTCACGTGCCAATCAAAGTCGCCACCGTTTATCGGTGTTGGAGCAGTAGCATTGAGAGAGAGACCTAACCCGTGAGAATTATTGAATCAGCATCTTTAACCCCTGATCACTGATCACAAATATATGAGATCATGGCTTTCACATATGAATCATTGGACGACTCAGTCATGCACCCATGCCTCTTCAAAAACTAAGAAGTGCATGACTTCAGTTGAATGTTTTAACAAAAAAAGGAAAAAGTGTAAGAATATAAAAATCAACAGAAAAGTCGCTAAACGTATTTTACAAATTTTGTCGCCGAGACTGATTCAAAATTCCCTAGATTTAGCGACTTATCGCTAAATATGGCAACACTGGTCTAGATCACGCAGAGGTGCAATAAGGAGAACGCTATCCACATGTCTAATCCTGTCTGAACACGGTCTTTATCCATTACAAATGCCACTTGGCCTTGGAAGTTCTTTCAGTTCCTGTCCACGAGGTCGAAAATTGTTGAAAAAATAACATGAGTAACGGTGAATGCATTAATAGCTATAATCTTTGTATCGGCGTGAACATCACAAGTCAAGTTCACTGGATTACTCGGAAGTGAATGTATGTACGAATGCCTTTACGTCCCAACACAACTTAAAGCGTCTGGGCCAACTTCGGGTATCATGCTCATTTACAGTTACAGCGAATACTTTCTGCCAGGGGCCATTTAAATTCCACATTCCCTGCATGGAAAAATTTCAGGCGATACATAAAAACATTATGAAGATTGCTTACACTATCGCTTAATGCTTCATGCGTTTAGTAACAGTAGGCCTATACTTGCCGCGTATGTGGCTACAGTGCTAGCACGCTGGCCTTCCGTTCAGGCGGCCTGAGTTCGATCGCCGGCCAGGCCGTGATGGAATTTGTAGTGGACAAAGACGACGTTGAATAGGGTTTTTCTCGGGTTACTCCCGTTTCCCGTTATGGTAATCACTTAATTTTAACCCTTGTTTTCTCAGTTTTAATACTATATTTCGCTTGGCCTAATATATCTCTGAACCCTCCATTTTAAATCTAAATGCACAAAAAGTTGCGGCCTTAATCTGATGTAACTTTTATAGCGTTATAATAAATCGCTTAGGAATATGTTAAGGGGTGAGACGTAACTTTTATGTGCGTAGTTTTATTACTCACTATTACATATTATGTGGGAAGAAGTTACAGGTATGAGTGCACAGACTTCAGATATAAATTATGATAGCTGAAAGTACATTTATAGTAAACTATTATTTAGATATGATTATTATTATTAAACATACAAAGAAATAATTTATTACAGTTGTATGAACACTTTTTGATAATAAAATTAAAATTAATATAATCAGTTAAAAACCAGACGTGTTTCGGAGGAATGCCCCTCCATCTTCAGTGGCAATACCACGACGCAGGTTCAGATGTTCGACCGCGTGTCGTGGCTTAAGATGGAGTCTGGATTTTTATCTTTGTATGTTTACTATCTCATTTATGAACACTGTTGAATTTGACCTTACTTGTGTAAATTTAATTATTATTATTATTATTATTATTATTATTATTATTATTATTATTATTACTTATTATTTTTAGAACTAAACGGGTTACATCAGCTCTTTGTTTTTGCGGAAGATGTGACTATGTTGGGAGAAAATCCACAAACTATTAGGGAAAACACGGGAATTTTACTTAAAGCAAGTAAAAAGCTAGGTTTGAAAGTAAATCTCGAAAAGATTAAGTATATGATTATGTCTTGTGACCAGAATATTGTACGAAATGGAAATATAAAAAAAAAGTTCATTCTTTGAAGAGGTGGAAAAATTCAAGTAACTTGGAGCAACAGTAACAAATATAAATGATACTCGGGAGGAAATTAAAGACGGAAAAAATATGGGAAATGCGTGTTATTATTCGATTGAGAATCTTTCTTTATCCAGTCTCTTCTAAAAAAATTTGAAAATTAGAATTTATAAAAACAATTATATTACCGATTGTTCTGTATGGTTGTGAAACTTGGACTCTCACTTTGAGAGAGGAACGGGAGTTAAGGGTGTTTGAGAATAAGGTACTTCGGAAAATATTTGGCGCTAAGAGGGATGAAGTTACAAGAGAATGGAGAAAGTTACACAAGGCAGAACTGCATGCATTCTATTCTTTACCTGACATAATTAGGAACATTAAATCCAGAAGTTTTAGATGGGCAGGGCATGTAGCACGTATGGGCTAATCCAGAAATGCATATACAGTGTTAGTTGGGAGGCCGAAGCGAAGATGGGAGGATAATATTAAAATGAATTTGAGGGAGGTAGGATATGATGGTAGGGACTGGATTAATTTTACTCAGGATAGGAACCGATGGCGGGCTTATGTGAAGGCGGCAATGAACCCCCGAATTCCTTAAAAGCCATATGTAACTATTATTTGCAAGTAACCATTTCACCTAAAGTATATTTTATTTTAGTAGGTTATTTTACAACGCTTTATCAACAGCTTAGGTTATTTAGCGTCTGAATGAGATGAAGATAATGCCGGTGAAATCCGGGGTCCAAATGTTACCCAGCATATACTCATATTGGGTTGGAAAATCCCGGGAAAAACCTCAACCAGGTAACTTGAATCGAACCCGGGCCACCTGGCGGCTAGACGCGCTAACCGTTACTCCACAGGTATGGACCCTAAAGTATATCCCCGCGATCGCCGAGTGGTTAACCTTCAGCTTGTTACGTAGGCGGTCCAGATTCGAGTCCCGGTGAGGCCGGGATTTTTCACGAAAAAAAAAAAACAACATTTTGAAAGAGGAGTGCACTATGTAGCCTAATGTTACATTACGTTAATTAATATCTTTCTCTCCAGAAAATTGAGCATAAAATAGAAGACTGACGGTATGCTTCGTTACAATTCCAGAGGTAATCATTTTCTTTACTAATATGAACTCCTTGAGATTATGACCTAAATATGCCAATAGAGATGACAATCTATCTGGTGGCAGTAATTGGCCTGATAGAGAAAATTGACAAGGTCTATTTGGTGGTAAGTTCAGGGCGCTTATTTTAATTGATATTTAACTCGATCTGAAACTGTTGGAAAAACACAAGGGCATACAAGGAGAATGAGGGGAATACAAGAAGAACGGAGGGAATACAAGGAGGTCAAGAGGAATGTAAGGACATCAAAGAGAACATGTGGAGATCAAGGGGAACACTTTGAGGTCAAGGAAAAAGCAGGGAGAACAAGAGAAATACAAGGAGAAAGAGTGAAAAAAATAAAAACTAAGGGAATACAAGGATAACATGGGGAACATATGGAAGAAAAGGGAAATGCAAGGGGTGCCGTTCATACAGATTTTCCTGTAGCGGCAGAAGACCGGCACTTTCGCACCCACATATAATTCTATGTAAAGATATGGAGCAAAATAAAGCTACGCACCTGTTGATTTTTTTATGTCAGGGATGTTGAAAAACTTGTATTTCAGTGAAAATACCAAAAATCGATATATTACTTATAAATAATATAATGATAAAGTAAAATTGATAGGATTCTCTTTCCCTCGACTGCGTAAGTCAAACAGACAAAATGTCTCTGTCGGTATTCGACTCGTAGCTCTTCCGACCCGTGTTACTATAACCGGCTCAGCGGTGAAAACGCGAATGCTAATCTGCATCTGTGTGCAATGCGGTGTGACCACCTGAAATATAATTTATTGCTGCGATATCTCGTATGCGTGAGCTCGTAATGAAGCGGTATCGCTCTTCCCTCAAACAGAAGCGACGCTGGTATTAGACTGTGCAGCTTGCAGCTAATCAACGCCGCGCCGCGGGATTTACGAGACATTGCGGTTCATCAAGGGAACACTCGAAATTACAACGCGAACGTTAATTGATACAGATGAAGACGGGAGGACATATTCATCTCCAGTTAAGCAGGGCCTCAGAAAAAAACAAATCGATGGCCCCGAACCAGACTGTTCCAAGTCCATTTTACTATTTTTTTTTTCAGGAGAGCTATTTTAAGCTCCTGACATTCAAAGCTTCATGAAACAATTTGGAATAGCTTCATATCAACCTTATTGAGAGGAATATTTACAATTTTGTTCGATTCATATATGCAGACAAGAACTGGAACACAATGAAACACAGATTTCTTTCTTATAAAAAGTTGGACTTACAACAGTCTGGTTTTCAGCCATCTCTTACAATGGAAATACAGCAAAGGCCTCTTCAGTTCTAAGCGGTATTCAGGGCATAAAATAGCCGGTTGCAAATATGCATCCCAAAGCACTTGTGTCATCTTTACACTAGTACTCCTTTTACTTTATTACAGGAAGCATAAGAGGAAATTCTGATACTTTGAAAAAATTTGTAAGTTTCGAGTTTTGCCCGCCAGTAAACATTTTAAATACCGGTAAATAAAGAAAAATTTAGACAGCCACTTCTGAAACTAGATTTTTAAAGCTAGGCAAGCGTGTTGAAAATTGACTATTGGGCTATTCCATCTCAAATCGACCGAAATGTAGAGAAAATTGACCTTGCAATTTTTAAATACAATGAAACTTTTTCTGTCCGTAGACAACTGTGATATAATGCTTTGTGCAAAGCTTGAGGCATCAGAACTTAATAGTGTTTAAATTAATAATATTTAAATTTATCGTATTTTCATAAAATTAGCAACTTTAAACTGTTGTGGCTCCGAAACCCTTTCACCCAATGATCAAAATCATGGTTTATTTTGATGCTGAGAAGTTAAAGTTTATATTGACTTGTAAAACAGTTTTTCTTACTTTTTATGGAAATCGAAAAATTTAGATTTTTCTTCATTAAGACGCCTTTGGCCACGAAAAAAAAAATTTTTTTTAAATATATGGTTAGATTCCGCATTTAAAGTACAAACAAACACATATTTTTACTGGTGGTACGTTGATAAAGTATTTAAAATATCAAATAAGAAAATAAATAGTACGCGCTTGAACTAACCAGCTGACTGTGAGGCGGGAGATAGCCGACGGAAGCAAGGCCAGTAGACATAAACACGTGATGTGTCGTCATGGCTGTGCTAGCTTATCACAGGTTTTCATTAACACAAGAGTAAAATGACGCCCAACGCTCGCTTATCTTCAGCTCTCGGCCAGTGCTTGCGGTACTGCGCCGTTAAAGTCTAGGCGTGTGAAAATAATCTATTTAATACCCTCGAAACTTATTGCCGAGCCACTAAGCAAACATTGCCGAATCCCTCTTAATAATGCAAGGTTTTTTCTCAATATTTTTTTACATTTTTACAAATGGCCAAAAAGCCTAAAAGCAAGTAAAATCAGATTATCTGTCTGTGTACAATAAAAATAATGATTACTTCTTAACATAACGTACCAAATATCAGCTTCAAAATAAGCTCTCGTTCAATTTTCTGCAGTAAATGGTTCCAGAGTTCTGAGCGCTGAAAGAGGCTCGTTTTTATAAAATACGCTAAATTTGTCGCTCAATAATACGAAAACCGTTTGACTTTCGATAGTATATTTTTCAAAATGCACTCCCCTCAGCACCTTGTATAAGTAGGGAAAAAATTAGAGTATAAAAAAATGCGAGGTTTTTTACTGATCGATTTCATATGGAATAGCCCATTATACGATAAGGTCCGAATTAACACTAGTGTGAAAAGTATTTTTAACACTAGTGCGAGAAGTAATTTTAACACTGACTTTCAACTGTTTTCGCTGATTGTAACAGTCTCCTACAGGTCTGGGGCCTATTCCACAAATGTATGGTGTTGTACATCAGAAATTACTGGTGAAAGATGTTGTCAAATATGGAGTTGTATCTTTCTGTTCCACGAAAGAATTCAAGAGTGTGGCCCCAAAACTCGCCAGTCCATTTAGAAATATTTATGATTTATACAGGCATATTATTTTTTATATCTCTATCATTATATTTTAAGCTTTTCTACCAAAACAGCGCCAATCCTTGTCTAAAAGTTTGCGTTATTGTGCATGTTACTTGAAAACTCGCTCAGTCCATAGACCGGTGGATTAAAAAAAAAAACTAGTCCAATCCTTTGATAAAAGTGAACTGAACCGGGCGCCGGAAACTGCACAGCAAAATTTTCTACCTGGATTACGGCCATACGGAAACTGCACACCAAAGTATTTTCTGCCTGCTTTGCCAATACTAGCCTATAGATAGTTTTAATTTACCAAACTGTTTTAATTTTGTTCGAAATGGAGCGTCTGTTTACATCTGAAAGTGAGCGGGGTAATTTAGTACTGGTATATGACGACTGTAAATTTTATAAAGCCAAGGAATTGAAAAACTATGAAGTAATGTGGAGGTGTTGTGTTAGAAGATGCAATGCGAAAATTTATAGCTTGCTGAACAATATGGAAGTTATTAGAGAACGCGGTAGGCATAACATGTGGTGAACATTAGTGTATTAAATCGTCAAATAATTAATATAGCTACGAAAAGAAAAGCCATCGATGTTGTTAATAGTAAGTCATCAAAAATATTTCATGCTGTTTGTCAAATCTTGCCTACAGAAAACCTAAGAGTGCGTGACATATCTCGAATAAAAGGTAACTTATACAAATCGTGGAGGAAACTTCAACTTATTCTACCTAAATCGCAACCCGAAGTTCATGACAGACTGAGTCATTTAAACTTTATTACTAAACGAAGCGAAGATTTCGTTCTTTTCAATAACAAGAAGTCGGGGATTTCTTCGCTATGGAACTAGTTGAGGTAAAACCGATGGGTTTTAGACTTCAGATTATTTAGCCTACTAGAAACGTACATCTCCGAAGATGCAATTTTCTCTCCTACTATATGGGTAGCCCTGACTGTATCGGCCTCTCGCACAACAAATGGCTGTGAATCATTTCACAAGCATTTTAATTTCAGTTCTTACAGCTGTAATCTTTCATTATATAAATTCGTGAATCAACTTTTAGACATACAAACTGAGACTTGTATTATTAAACTGGAAAGCACTGAAGGAAGTAACCGAAGTTTCAATGTAAAGTCAGCCAAATGCAAAAAATTTTGTAAATTGTGCAGTTTCCGGGTAAGATTAGTAAAACCCTCGTGAATCAGTGTGCAATATCCGGGTAGGATTAGTGGGTCCGTCGAAAAGCGGTGTGCAGTTTCCGGATCAAAGTGTGCAGTTTCCACCAACCCAACTGAACGCGTTTTGGGATCACGCTCTTCAATTAAAATATTTTGTATATTACAAAAGAATCGCTACAAGTGACATTATATCAATAAACATACTACGTTATAGCACGAAACAGCTGTTTATCTTCATATTTCATTCCTCGAATTAGGTTATGTTTGTCTCCTTAATCGTAATGTATTATTTTAAGGTATGTTATACGCCGAAAATTCGTAGTACTTTAATATTTCTATGAATTTTGTAACCCTGCAATGTTATTCATCTTTGATAATGAAAAATTACTTCATTATTATCATGCTCTGCGATTCCCGCTTAATGATCCGCTATAGTTTCCCGTATTAGTCAATAATGATAGTCTAATAACGATCTTCAAAATTTGAATGGTGTCAAAGAAGAAGAAATTATCCTTTTGAAGGAAATGGAAGGAAGAAAAGATATTCTAGATCACGTATTTACCAAAATATATCTTAATATTATGAAATAAATATATTTAAATAGCACTAGTACATTATGTATTAGTCTCCTTGGTAGAAAATACTCGAGAATTCACTAGTAAGTTACAAATACTTTTGTGAAACACAATCATGAAACTTCACTGGTAATTTGTAAGTATGGACTGGTGAAAACTCTTCTGTGGAACAGAAACTGTAACATTTATACTACTTACTAGAGAACTTACTTGTAATATACAACATATCTTTGTGGAATAGGCCCCAAATGCCACACGGCAGCAATCGCAACCGATGAATACACAGCGGTTCAAAGCGAGGCCTACTTCCCGGTTTTGCAAGCTAACTATAACGGCTGGAAGAATCATCGTGTTAAAAAGTTACCTCGTGTCGGTTGGATGACTGTTCACCTCTGCTGAGGCATGTGGACATGAGTTCAATAGTCTCCTGATAGGCTTTAGCCCTCTATGAGCTGTCGCGCAACAGACTTGTTTTTGTGTGTGTGTTTTTTTTACGTTACTAAAATTAATTTAAACATTGACATTGTAGCAATGTAAACTTATACATCACTGTCAATTTACTAAGGATAGATATTAAAGTCACTACGTTATGAAAATTTTAAAGAGTTTTCTAGTTCTAGTTAAAAGTTTTTATTGAATACAAAATTTATAGTCATACTAAGGATGACTTGACCATGATTATCAACCTAAATTATACAAATCAATTTGGGGTTTCGTCAAAATGAAATATGAGCTTCATTCAAGGTGTCCGTGACTCTCAAAAGATTGGGGATCACTGGTCTAAACTAAAGAGTATGACATAGAAATTGTCATTGTTGGCCCTCGCATAGAAGAAGTTAATTTCAGTAGAATATTGCAGAATATTTGTCGACAGCCTACTTATGTAGTCATGCAGCGAGGATATTTCCCATCTCAGAAAGAAAATACATTTTCCCTTGGCAGCAGGGTTGCCAGGTGTCCCGAATTGGCGGGACATGTCCCGATTTTCATATAAAAGTCCCGAGTCCCGCTTCGATTCGTTAGTTACCTAGTAACTATTTTGTTCTAGGCCTAAATAATTACAACAAATTTAAATTAATTTTCTTAACAATGTAGGTTTTCGTATTGGAAAAAAAAACGAATATTTTGGCAAGTGTAAGGTTTGTAAGAGCTAATTCAGTGGTGAATATGATATTTCTAAACATATAAAAAGATACGTTCATTCCAAATGCATGGCAAAGAGAATGGAAAAAAGCTTGTTGAAAATGCTGAAGTCCAGTAATAAATATGTATGAAACTCTGAAAATGTATACTGCACGGTATGTTAAATTATGGGTTTCGAGCAGTACTATGGCAAGTCACAAAATAAATATGAATTCAGGTTTCAATAAATTTTATGTTATTGTTATCAATTAATAAACATTGAAATTTAAATATTTTGTCACATCTGGTGCCATTTTTTGGAAATTGTGCTTTACTTACTTACTTACTGGCTTTTAAGGAACCCGGAAGTTCATTGCCGCCCTTACATAAGCCCGCCATTGTTCCCTATCCTGAGCAAGATTAATACACTCTCTATCATCATATCCCATCTCCCCCAAATCAATTTTAATATTATCTTCCCACCTACGTCTCGGCTTCCCCGAAGGTCTTTTTCCCTCCGGCCTTCCAACTAACACTCTATATGCAATTCTGGATTCGCCCATACGTGGTACATGACCTACCCATCTCAAACGTCTGGATTTAATGTTCCTAATTATGCCAGGTGAAGAATACAATGCGTGCAGTTCTCTGTTGTGTAACTTTCTCCATTCTTCTGTAACTTCATCCCTCTTAGCCACAAATATTTTCCTAAGCGCCTTATTCTCAAACACCCTTAACCTATGTTCCTCTCTCAAAGTGAGAGTGTGAGTTTCACAACCATAAAGAACAACTGGTAATATAACTGTTTTATAAATTCTAATTTTCAGATTTTTTGACAACAGACTGGATGATAAAGGCTTCTCAACCGAATAATAACAGGCATTTCCCATATTTATTCTGTGTGTAATTTCCTCCCGAGTCTCATTTATATTTGTTACTGTTGCTTCCAGATATTTGAATTTTTCCACCTCTTCATAGGATAAATTTCCAATTTTTATATTTCCATTTCGTACAATATTCTGGTCACGAGACATAATCATATACTTCGTCTTTTCGGGATTTACTTCCAAACCTATCTCTTTACTTGCTTCAAGTAAAATTCCCGTGTTTTCCCTAATTGTTTGTGGGAAATCTATGAAATAGAACTACTATTAAGTCATTAAGTTAATAATTTGGCGTAACATATTATTGCCACAAGCCCTTCAGAAAGACGCCAGAGAAACGTGATGTAAATTACAGCTAGATAAATATTATTTTGTATTGGAAACATACATTTACAATATGTATTTTAAATTAAATTTTCAATTTTGAGATTCATATTAGTTTCTTGAACTGTACGTAAAAGGATATTTTTTTTTTATTTTTTTTTTTTATTTATTTTTTTTTGTAGTCATAAAAATGTCAACTCTGCCCATATTCAAACCATTCGTTCCTTAAAACAAAACGTAAGTACTGTATATTATGATAAAAAAAGAATGTCCCTCTTTGGTAGATCTAAAATCTGGCAACCCTGCTTGGCAGTCAAGATTTACTTAACTTCCTCCGCAGAGAAATTCCCATAATTTGAAAATAATTGTTAGATAAAGATCCGGTTGGAATCAGGTTATTTTTAAACGCATCATTCATTGCCTTCCGTTTCTTTCATTCCCAGTTCTTTGTTAGTTTCCTTACATATAGTAGCTTTGAAGAAGCCATAGTCTTCTAACTACTCATTATTCTACCATTCTTTTATAAATCTACGCAGAGTTGTAAATTAATGACGCCATAAACAGCCACCAGCACAGGGGATCGTAAACAATCCACACCAGCGAGTGTTTTTCAATTACCCCACAATCACTTCCTGCTCGTTCGAGCGTTGTTCCCACTAGACTTAAGAATCGATCAATCGACCAATCTCGAACCGGTGAGAGTAAACAGAGACAGACAGAGAGAATTAATGTGGGTCATGTCGAGGCGGCGCGGCGCTGGAACAAGATATTATATAAAAGATCTAAATATTACATTTCCTTTACGAGGTCTGAACTGACCTCGCGGTTCCAATTGGCAGATGTGCCTCTACATGTATCGCCTGTCCCTGTGTGGTTGTACAAGCAGGTAGAAAGTAGCTCGTGTTGCGAGAAAACTAACTTACGCAACAAAACGTTAAACGTTGATTCCGCTAAGTATATCGTTTTATACGGGTGTACAAGATCCCTGAGAAATTCTTCGACACATGTTGAATACGAACCTTGTTTAAAGAAGCTTATGCGTTAATAATAATTCATGCTCGACCATGCCGAAATGTAGTAATTATACACCTGGTAGCAGTCCTTTAATGCATGTCATTAAAGTACATCTACTCATTAAAGTACAGGTGTTTTCAGCCAATGACAACTCAGCTTACAGGTGTTTAGCCAATGACAAGTCAGCTTTGTACCGTTATAAAGCCGCAATTATCGATTATTCTCGGATATGCAATCGAAAGAGAATTAACAAAAAGTCACGGAGGCTGGAAATCCAATACTGTCGCAGAAGGTTATATTCTGTTACTATAATAATTAGCGTTAATTGTAAATAATATTCAAATAAATTCAATTTGTCATCTCGTTTTTCAATGTCGAATTCAATAATCAAGGTTATACCAAGTTTAACGGGATTACATCAAGGTCAATGACATTATTGTTCCTCGGAAAAAAATCAATACTTTCGCGTCTGCGCACATCTCACAATTCACGACCTAGAACAAGGTCACTTCCGATCTTGTCAGATAGAAATAAAATGTATACATCTGAATAATTTCAAGTTAGAAATATGGTCGAGCATAAAAAGTCGTATGAAACTCGCCTATAGTGGTAATTAAGAAGCTCGTATGAAAATTATGAAACTCGCTTGCGCTCGTTTCATAAACATCCATACTCGCTTCTTAATTACTATCATTATAGGTTCGTTGCATAATGTACTGTTTCACATTTGACGAGTTAATTACACATAATGGTCCAAAAGTTCCGCAACTTAAGCGGATTACGATTATCGTCAATGGAAGCGTACGCGGAATTTTTGTTCAAGGTCATGTTTTCCGATGAAGCTATTTTTTTACGTGAATAGATCTATAAGTTCAGTCAAGTACGAGGGTGCCATCCCAGAAATCCGACCGACACATCTTCAGACCTGCTTCGTCGCGCCTGTAATTTCTAAACCACATGGCATATTCCAATGAAGTAAGCACGATCTACAGATGAGGGATCAATGTATCCAACGTGACCTTGAGTTTGAGCTGGTGGCGTCATCTAGCGATACTCGGGAAGGAGGAAGTTGAAAGACTAACGGTAGGTCGCGCGGCAGACGAAATGCTTCAACTCGAGAATTGGCAGCGATAGAACGTTCGTAGAGATGTCAAACGATTCGTAACTAAAGGCTACAATCTGAATTGAGCACCAATCGGCAGTGGACAAGTTAAATTGGAAAAATTTGCGAATGAAGTTGAGTGAGAGAACATTCACAATGTCGAGGCGTAGGCCTATGTAGCGCAAATAGGAGTTGGCGTATAAGTAACGGGAAGCAAACGATAGGTACGATGGTTACTGTAGCAACCGATATGTTTACTAGCGCCCAGGTCTGATACAGTTATGCTGACTGACGGAAAATATTAACATGCTTTGTGGCTAGTGATTCTCCTTCGTTATATCTGTAGATTCCCCACTTCAATTTTACAGCGCATTTACAGCTCGGTCAATCACCCATACTCATAGTAAGTGTGGAGATATACGCTGTATTGATGGTGACCTATGAACCTTTTGTGTAGTTTTCGGATAAAATTTATCTATAAATGCTTATCCGTTACAAATTGCACATTTACAGTTTTTGTGTGATTGTGTAATACAAAAATATGTTGTGTAATGGCAGCTATTTGAGCATTTATTACTTCATCTACCCATCACGATAAGCGGTGACTGATAACAATCAGTGCAATTATAACACTTACTAAAATCAGTAAGCTAAAAATTGTTTAATAAGAGCAAAATTAAAAAAAAAAAAATGTATAATTATTTCATTACAATTGTTATTTAAATCAATACACTAAAAAAATTGCTTAGTAAGGGGCAGATTTCAGGAAAATGTATAAAATTATATGAGTAGAATTTAATTATAAAGCTTTGAAAAAGCAATAGAATAAAAAAAATAGTTTAATAAGGAGAAATTTTAAGAAAATTTATAATTGCACCATTACAATTTATAAGACTTGGCAAATTATATAGGCCTAACCTTAAAAAAAGCTAAATAAGGGGAAATTTTTCAGATTTAAAATTTTCCGGGGAATTTTCATCAGCAGGAAGGGAAACTTTCGTTCTTAGTAGCGATGTTGTAACTTTTCCTTCAGTCCCATCCAACAGCTTCTTTATAGAGAGGTCACACACATATTACGTTCTATACTGCATTCCATAATGTCTGACAGGCGACGTAAACATTACCGACAGAGAAAGGGAAAAATATATTTGCTAATCAACCAATGGCAGACGTCACTTTCCAGTCTTATCTTCAAATTTGACGGAGATAGAATGCATCAGACCGTCCAACTTCAATATAAGCCTGAAATGTGACCTCTGCCATCGGTTGATTAGCAAGTATCTTTCTCCTTTCCTCTACTGGCAATGTTTACGTAGCCTGTCAGATATTTTGGAACGCAATATAATACTCTACTTTAGTGTGGTAGTATTACATTCTGGTCAAATTAATGCTTCTTCTTATTAAATCTGCAAGGAATAGAAGACTAATATAATTTCTAGTTTATACATTAATCTAAATACATAACTAAACAACTTCAAGACTAAGAACTATGCATTTTTAGAGACCTTCTGTCATTCAACCCGGCAGACGCTCCGGAATCTCTACAGCTACAACTAATACAAGTACAAACAATACATTAATTATGTGTCGCGGTGAGGTAGGACTTGATTTATATAGATCTTTGTCAGACGAGACTTTCCTTTAACTGCATTCATTTGTAAGACGTTTACTTTGTATGCGTGGCTCAACCTTTCCGTGTGGGCAATTATTTTCTACAGTGAACAAAATGAAAAGCATGTCGCGTGGTAACATTACAGATTTTCACTGTTTGCTCCTTTGAGACTAAGCCGATGCGGTCTTCAACCGAGCAATGACAATCTGGTGGAAAGGAAGGTATGTCAGAAATCTACAAAACGCCATGAAAATAAATTGTAATTCATTTATTTTTATTAATACTCAGAAAATATATGTTTTTTTTTTTTTTAACGCCCAACAATAATATACCAACAGAAGGATGTCATTTCGCAAAAAATTTGAAATATTTCAAGACATTATCTGCAAAATACTGTGCTTCGCGTCGCACAAAGAATGGTATTTTTTTTTCTAAGAGTAGGGTGAACATATTTCCAATGTTTTGTAAAATACAAATCCCATTGTTTGCTCAACACATTTAGGGGAGAGTCGGGTAGTATCGGACAGTGCGTTTCTTTCATCTACCACCATATGGTAGTACCTGAATGACATAGTTACGTTTCTCTATGCGACATCATAGAAACGTAACCATGTCAATCAGGTACTATCATCGTGTGGTAGATGAAAAAAAACTCACTGTCCGATATTACCCGATGTCCGATACTACCCGACTCTCCCCTATGTTTTTGTTCTTCTCTACTACAAATATAATTATAATATTTATACTTATTTACTTACAAATGGCTTTAAGAAAACCCGGAGGTTCGTTGCCGCCCTCACGTAAGTCCGCCATCGGCCCCTATCCTGAGAAAGATTAATCCAGTCCCTATCACTGTCTTATACTAATTATAAACTGCACAGTACAACCTTAGATTCAATAATCTCATATTTCCACCTCGTCATAAGTTTGAAGTTCTGGTGAATAAAGTATGAGCATTTTATAACACCTGAATGGTCCTTCACTGACAGGTTAAAACCTAAATATCCTAATTCAGTACTTGGAATTTCTAAGATTCTAACTGTTCGACTGAGGCATTTCATTTCTTATTTTTATCCATTTACTATTAATTATTTTTGTGCGAGATCGTGCGTATTTGCTTGGTTTCCGCACAAAACTAATCCGCGGAAAGTCTAAAATCTAAAATTCCACATTCAGTATTCCCAACCTAACACACACAACAATTTCCCTCTTCTTACCGCTTAAGTGACATATTGATTTTACTGCTTTAGGCTTTTAACATATTATTTTTAGAGACGTTCAATATGGTAATAATTATAAATTGGAAACTTACCACTGCAATTTCACCTAAATTGCACTGTTAATTATTGTTTTTAAATATTTGCAAAAATTAAGTAAACTCTACAACTCCACTATAAAGTTACTACATTCGTGATGCAAGTAACATTAAGGAAGCCGTGAAAAAATAAACAAATCAACTTGCCGATGTTATTACTGCAATATGTTACATAAATAATATTGTTAAAATATTAAAATGAAAAATAAATCATTACATAACCTTACCGTTTGTTTTAAGTTCGCATTTATAGACTGGGGGAAAAAAGACAGACGTATATCACGGCCTGCTGGAGTATAGTAAATACAGAAAACATTTTAAAGCAACAATGTTGAAGATAGATATTTTTGTTTTGCAAGTTTTCCGTCATTGAACAGAAACCAAGATGGAGATTTCATTGCAACTAATTAGAAATTCCACTTTCAGGTATGTAATAAACGATTTTCGCACAAAATAATGTACGATACACGAGCGGTATGTTTTCTTTCAATTCTCGGAAATTAAAAAAGCTCAACTAGGCTACGTTTCGCTTTTTCAAACTTTTCCTCGAACATGAAAACTTCAACATACCGCTTTTGTAACGCATATCACTATTGTGCAAAAATGTTAATTGCAACCATCGAGCAATCTTTCTTCTTATAGGTCTATTATTTAAATACATTTTTTTCTGAAGGGTAAGAGTTCATTCCTGGCAAATATTTTGTTGTGCAATATAATTAAAAATAGCGATAAGATAATTGGCTTTAGCGTTGTACTTAATTCGCAGTTACATGCTTAAGTATCATTCGAGAAGTATTAAATTGCTGGTATTAATTTTGTAATAAAATACAAGTTTCTTCGGATTGCAAAACTGCAGTGTGATGGGTTTTAATGCTATTGAAACACTAAAACAACATGCAGCTGTAAGCTTTCCATTCTTTATAAAAACTTTTAAGATTCTAAATTATACTGGAAATATAAAATTCTCAAGTATAGCTTGTAAAAACTAATTTGAACTTTCTACATCCTTAAAATCCGGAAAGCAGCAGTAATGGCATCACAGGGTCAATAGCAGCAATGGTTTATGTGCAGTAACAGTAGACCTATTGTAAGCGCTTCGACCCTGATTGGATGTGTTGAAAATCTTCAAGTGCTACAAAAAAATGTTTATTTGATTACCAATTATTGTCCCACTACCCTCACCGTAACTTTTTTGTACGGCACACAAATTACTATAATTAGGGACATGTGTATTCTTAATAAATACCAACCGCTGGCAGTTCCTGGAATTCGTAAGGCAACTATCCTCCACCTTCACAACGCTCAAAGTCGCAGATGTTGTGTGTGGACGGTATACGGTACAATGGGTTTCACGTACGATTTGTTACTGAAAAGCTAATATGACCGTCTTTTCAATGTTGCCTACTGTAACAGATTTCACCAAAGTAGGTAAAACCACAATGCTGTGTACTGAACTGATTACTTACGGCTTTTAAGAAATCCGGAGGTTCATTGCCGCCCTCACATAAGCCCGCCATCGGTCGCAAGATTAATCCAGTCTCTATCATCATATCCCACCTCCCTCAAATCTATTTTAATATCCTCCTATCTACGTCTCGGTATTCCCAAAGGTCTTTTTCCCTTCGCCCTCTCAAAACACTACTGTTAATGCATTTCTGAATTCGCCCATATATGCTGCATCCCCTGCCCATCTCAAACGTCTGCATTTAATGTTCCTAATTATGTCAGGAGAAGAATATAATGCGTGCAGTTCTGCTTTGTGTAACTTTCTCCATTCTCCTGTAATTTCATCTCTCTTAGCCCCAAATATTTTCCTAAGAGCTTTATTCTCAAACATCCTTAATCTCTGCAAATCAAGCTTTCAGGTATAACTCCTGTAAAGTTGATTGAATAATTTCGAAGGAAAAATTGTTCGGGGCCGGGTATAGAACCGGGACCTATGGTTAAACGTACCAACGCTCTACCAACTGAGCTACCCGGGAACTCTACCAGACACCGGTCCAATCGGAACGCTCTACCAACTGAGCTACCCGGGAACTCTACCAGACACCGGTCCAATCGGATCGGTGTCTTAGAGTTCCCGGTTAGCTCAGTTGGTAGAGCGTTGACGTTTAACCACAGGTCCCGGGTTCGATACCCGGCCCCGGAACAATTTTTCCTTCCAAATTAGTCATCCTTAATCTCTGTTGCTCTTCAAAGTGAGAGTCCAAGTTTCACAACCATACAGAACAATCGGTAATATAACTGTTTTATAAATTCTAACTTTCAGATGTTTTGACAGAAGACTAGATAACAAAATCTTCTCAACCGAGTAATAACACGCATTTCCAATATTTATTCTGTGTTTAATTTCCTCCCGAGAGTATCATTTATATTTGTTACTGTTGCTCCAAGATATTTCAATTTTTCCACCTCTTCGAAGGATAAATTTATAATTTTTATATATCCATTTCGTACAATATTCTGGTCACGAGATATAATCATATACTTTGTCTTTTCGGGGTTTACTTCCAAACCTATCTCTTTACTTGCTTCAAGTAAAATTTAGGTTTTTTTCCCTAATCGTTTGTGGATTTTCTCCTAACATATTCACGTCATCCGCATTGACAAGAAGCTGATGTAACCCGTTCAATTCCAAATCCTGTCTGTTATTCTGAACTTTCCTAATCGCATATTCTAGAGCGAGGTTAAAAAGTAAAGGTGATAATGCATCTCCTTGCTATAGCCTGCAGTGTATTGGAAAAACATCCGACAGAACTGGCCTATACGAAAGTATTAATATTGATGATGATGATGATAATAATAATAATAATAATAATAGTAATAATACTACTACTAATAATAATAATAATAATAATAATAATAATAATAATAATAATAGAAATAATAACAGAGAGTGGGCGTGATAATTGAAGGGTCATCATAGCAGAAAGAGGAACCAAACAGCTGAAATGATATTGAGCTTCCCAATGCCCAGCAATTACGAAAGAGAAAGTGAATTATCACAACTTGCAAAATAGGTCTACTAATGGAAACCAAGACGCAGATTAATGGAACATCAATATCCGGAGCATTGGACTGCTGCTGATGCTCCTACTCCTACTACAAATGTTCAGCACACCAGAAATAATAAATTGCTGAGCAGGCTTTGATCTGGGTACCACCGGAAAGAAGGAAAAGGGGAAGACCGAAAGAAGAAGTTGGATTGAGGGAATCCTGGACACTATGAAAAGAAGACACCCCCAAAAAGGACAGAAGACGGAAATTTTCAAAAGCGTTTATCGAAAAAAAGAAAAAAAACTATTAATTTGTTTTCACGATCAATTGAATGAGCTCATTAGTTTGGAATTCACAATGAACTAATAGTCTGCTGGAATTGAGAGCGACCGCAGATTTTCGTCTCAATCCTCGATATCCATGATGTTAATTTTTAAGAGTAACTTTGTAGGTTCATTATATTATCCCTTCTCTGTTTCAACAACACAAGTGATATAGTGCGTAGCCGTGAACACAACATGTCGAAAAATCTACATAACGTAAGTAAAAAAATGACTTCTGAGTAAGAGGGAATGCCCTTACTACCTCCCCGCCATTGGTTGGAATTTTTCTGTCTATGTATTTGTTTGCATATATAAATTTATGTCAAATCGCCATTTTTATTTTACGCGTAGGTAACTGAAATGTGATGTTTAAATATAATTTTCAATATCGCTAAACTGGAGAATTAGGTACTGCCGCAGCATTCAACCAAATCGTTACGATGATAACCAAGTGCACAATGTTGCCACCATATGAACATGACGTTTACCTGTGACGTCGCTGCCAGAAGTATTTTTACCCCCTCTCTTGTTCTCAACATTACTGAGAGGTAGCGCCACTGTTAGCGACAAGTTAGGTAAGGTTTGATGAGCAGATATATTAGTGCAGGCCTGAATTAGACTCACTGACAATGATAAGGTTAAGTGGGGAGTTTGACGAGATGTATTAGTGTCAAGTCAGCAGTATTTCGCATTCCACTTTCTCTTGTCACGTATGGAAAATTTAACTAAGGCAATTCCTTTGTAACTTCCCCATATTTATCTAAAACTAAATCTGAACTTTATTTTTAGCACACCATCATGATAAATAGTAGGCTACTTTCGATACCGGTAACTTTTTTTTTAATGTACAAACATTTTACAATTTGTACTACCATAATATTATTAGAGTGGATTAAATGGTGAGATAGCTAAGCGACAGGAGACTGAGGACTCTGACAAGGTTAAAGTTATTTACTATTGCTTTCCACCCAATTTTAGTAGTTTGTACATATTCCCAAGTCAAATCAAGGAGTTACAAATAAATTCTGTCGAGAAAATTCGCCGTCAGTTAAAGTAAATGATTACTTACTTACAAATGGCTTTTAAGGAACCCGTAGGTTCATTGCCGCCCTCACATAAGCCCGCCATCGGTCCCTATCCTGTGCACGACTAATCCAGTCTCTATCATTATATCCCAGCCCCCTTACTTACTTACTTACTTACAAATGGCTTTTAAGGAACCGAAGGTTCATTGCCGCCCTCACATAAGCCCGCCATCGGTCCCTATCCTGTGCAAGATTAAGCCAGTCTCTATCATCATACCCCACCTCCCTCAAATCCATTTTAATATTATCCTCCCATCTACGTCTCGGCCTTCCTAAAGGTCTTTTCCTCCGGTCTCCCAACTAACACTCTATATGCATTTCTGGATTCGCCCATACGTGCTACATGCCCTGCCCATCTCAAACGTTTGGATTTCAAGTTCCTAATTATGTCAGGTGAAGAATACAATGCGTGCAGTTCTGTGTTGTGTAACTTTCTCCATTCTCCTGTAACTTCATCCCGCTTAGCCCCAAATATTTTCCTAAGCACCTTATTCTCAAACACCCTTAACCTATGTTCCTCTCTCAGAGTGAGAGTCCAAGTTTCACAGCCATATAGAAGAACCGGTAATATAACTGTTTTATAAATTCTAACTTTCAGATTTTTGGACAGCAGACTGGATGACAAGAGCTTCTCAACCGAATAATAACACGCATTTCCCATATTTATTCTGCGTTTAATTTCCTCCCGAGTGTCATTTACATTTGTTACTGTTGCTCCAAGATATTTGAATTTTTCCACCTCTTCGAAGGATAAATCTCCAATATTTATATTTCCATTTCGTACAATATTCCCGTCACGAGACATAATCATATACTTTGTCTTTTCGGGATTTACTTCAAACCGATCGCTTTACTTGCTTCAAGTAAAATTTCCGTGTTTTCCCTAACCGTTTGTGTATTTTCTCCTAACATATTCACGTCATCTGCATAGACAAGAAGCTGATGTAGCCCGTTCAATTCCAAACCCTGCCTGTTATCCTGAACTTTCCTAATGGCATATTCTAAAGCGAAGTTAAAAAGTAAAGGTGATAGTGCATCTCCCTGCTTTAGCCCGCAGTGAATTGGAAAAGGATCAGATAGAAACTGACCTATACGGACTCTGCTGTATGTTTCACTGAGACACATTTTAATTAATCGAACTAGTTTCTTGGGAATACCAAATTCAATAAGAATATCATATAATACTTCCCTCTTAACCGAGTCATATGCCTTTTTGAAATCTATGAATAACTGATGTACTGTACCCTTTATACTCCCATTTTTTCTCCATTATCTGCCGAATACAAAAAATCTGATCAATAGTCGATCTATTACGCCGAAAACCGCACTGATGATCCCCAATAATTTCATCTACGTACGGAGTTAATCTCCTCAAAAGAATATTGACAAAATTTTGTACGACGTCAACAAAAGTGATATTCCTCGAAAGTTACCACAGTTGGTTTTGTCCCCCTTTTAAAAATAGGTACAATTATGGACTCCTTCCATTGTTCTGGTACAATTTCCTTTTCCCAAATAGCAAGTACAAGTTTATAAATTTCGCTATATAATGCACTTCCACCCTCTTGTATTAATTCTGCTGGAATTTGATCGATACCTGGAGACTTGTACTTTTTCAGATTTTCTATCGCAATTTCGACTTCTGAAATCGTGGGTTCGGGTATAAATGGCTCAGCAGTTTGTATTTCAATATCGTCCCGATCATTTCTATTTGGCCTATGTACATTTAGTAGTTGCGCAAAATAGTTTTTCCATCTGTTTAGGATTGATGAAGAGTCTGCAAGCAAGTCACCATTCTCATCCTTGATCACGTTTACCCTTGACTGATATCCGTTCTTAAATTCCTTTATACCCTTATATAAATCTCGAATGTTTTTATTCTTACTATTTGTTTCTACCTCATTCAGTTTTTCCTTCAAGTAACCTCTCTTTTTATTCCTAAGTGTGCTGAAGTAAATTACCAAAGATAATATTAAAATTCCAAACACTTCTCATTGTTGTTGTTGTTGTTTAGTCAACTGTCCGACTCATTAAAGCAGTCTAATTACGAGGATACATTTATTTCACAAATTTAAATCTCAATACATCAAAGATAACCTAATTCCTGAGAGTCTGCGTATAAAATTGAATGGAATACGTACAAATATTTTCAAATAGTCTAGAACACGATGGCAACGAAGTAACATGTTGATTTCAGTTCGATACATACTATATGCACATCTAGCTATGTGAATCGTGTGCGTTGTTAAATATAATCTATATCAACGCATTACGTTGGTCGCGTTGCTCGTAGCATGTTGATTTCGATCCGGAACATCTCGGTATATGAACCGTGTACATTATTAAATATGAACTTCAACTACTGCGAATTAAGTTTGCCAAGAAATTTCGAACTGGCTTCGGTCCGATACACGTGGACATCTAGATGTATGGTCTCTGTCTACAAGTAAATAGGTTCAACCACATCCGATCAAATGGGCCGCGGACGACTGTGTTCACTTCAATCTGATATATGGTTACATGTAGGAATATGAACCGTATACATTATGAAATATCATCTTAAACTTCAGAAATTTATTTTGTAAAACAAAGACATGTTGTTTAGCTTCAGATTAGCTCCTCCAGAACAATAAGGTAACAAGGTAGTGTAAATCTACTATAAAATATAGCAGCCCACATTTTTCTCTATATCTCATCAACTTCTAAACATTAAAGCTATCCTCTTTGGCGAAAGAAACTGAAAACAACGAGACATAATGTAAATGCTAATGTTTTCTCATAAAATAGTGGAAGAATTTGGATGATACTCATTGTAATCAGTCTACAGACCATTTGCTTTTAGTAACGATAATTAATTTCCTTGTTAACCTCTATTTTTTTATTTTAATAGGTTATTTTACGACGCTTTATCAACATCGTAGGTTATTTAGCGTCTGAATGAGATGAAGGTGATAATGCTGGTGAAATGAGTCCAGGGTCCAGCACCGATAGTTACCCAGTATTTGCTCATAATGGATTGAGGGACAACCCGGAAAAACCTCAACCAGGTAACTTTCCCCGACCAGGAATCGAACCGGGCCACCTGGTTTCGCGGCCAGACGCGCTAACCGCTACTCCACAGGTGTGGACACCTCGAAATAAGATATGATTTTTGGAAATATGAAAATTAGTGTAATATATTTTTTTAATTCACAAGAAAAAAATATGTCTTTTCCCAGATTAACATAGGAAAATAATCCTAGTTACCAAAAATAAATTATATTTGTAGACTATGTAAAAATAAAAACATTCAAACGTAATATTATTTACTTTAGCAATAGGCCCTACCATAGTTCTTGATGTGCCCAAGAGAAACTAACGGAAGAGGTTGGGAATAGGAGGTTTTGGGCAGGAAAAACTTGAGACATCTACACGACAGTAAGATAAGTAGGTACTGCATTAATCACATAATGCATTGTGTTTGTAACATGACGTCGTTTAACATACAAGTAAAAAAATACAAGTAGCTAACCTAATCTAGCCCAACCCAATCGGATCTAGTATATTATTCGATACCTAATACTTCCTTGATATGATTGTTTATTATGTCACATATGATGTTGTCTTGTGTATTTCTTTATCGATTGTTTGTGGTTGGTGAGTACGACATATTTCGATATAGGTTATTTTTGTTTTTGAAGTGTTAGTATTTACTTTTTTCAATGGAGAAATGTGCGATATTTCCTTGTTTACGTAAATGGATGAACTACTTTTCTTCCTTCCTATACCTAGTAGAGTGATTTGTGTTTTACGCCAGTATCATCGAACTCCAGTCTTGGAGGGGGAGCAAGCGGTGTTTCCGGTTCTCTAAAGGTATAGACAGGTTAATATTAAAAATGTTAGTAAAAATAAAATTATGTCCCTGTAGAACGCAAGTAACGAAGTATACCATTTTAAGTGTGTTTGTATCAACGTATTCTTTGTGTATACTGACCTGAATGGCTTTGCAGGCGGTCTGGACCTGGTGTTGGTGCCGGGGCTGGCCTTCACGGTGGACGGCAGGAGGATGGGTCGCGGCAAGGGCTACTACGACGCCTTCCTGGCCCGCTGCCGTGCGGCCCAGCGCAGTCCGCCCTTCACCGTGGCGCTCGCCTTCCGCCAGCAGATCCTGCCGCACGTGCCCACCGATGACAACGACGTGAACGTCGACCGAGTGCTCTTCGCTCCCGACAACTGACTGTCGACTGACAGGGGTTGCCAACCGTAAAACATGGCACTTTGTGGGCATATGGAACACTGAAATATCCCACCGTGTCTTAACAGGCCGTCTTGTATACTTAAATACTGCTTCAGTTAGATTTCAAAAGTTTAATAAACTGTCTTATAAAAATACTATGGGGAGGGAGTTTTGCTTACTCGTTGTCAAAGTACTTAGTAACTGGTAAAGATATGTCACAAATCACAATAATTTATACTATTGTATAAATAATACGTGAATACTTATTTTTGTACAAATAAATGGCGAATTTTTAACAAATTAATTACTATAATATCCATCCACCAATATTGAATTCTGTGAAAATCTTGGTAAACTGTCTTATAATTATCACAGGGGAGAGAATTTTTCTTACAGACAGACAGACAGATAGTCTTTATTGCTTGGACATAAGTACCTTATGCATAGCAACGTCAATATAAATAAAATCATACAAAATTATTTGCCAAGTTAAAATATTCGTTAATGCTATACAAACTGTGTTCATACAATTTTCTTTAATTAACGATTTGAATGAATCATAATTTAAATTTTTAGTTGAATTTGGTAGGCTATTATAAAACTTCAGAGACATATAATAAAAATGTTTTGTGTAGTCTTGTATCTGCATAAATCAAGTCTTATATCGTTACAATTCTCGTATGGTGTTCCAGAAAATGCAAGTTCAAAGGGAAATTATCTATATTCATTTTGGCATATAACAAACACTGCAATACATATAGCGATGGAAGAATGAGAATTTTACAGGATTGAAATCAATCAAAGTACTTACTGGTAAAGATATGTTTCATTTAATTTCATTTATTGTATTCCATAGAGTTTACATTTGCGTTAAAGCTTTAAGATGTGGAACAAGTAACAAATTTACAGGATTACAACTTTCCAATTTTTTGGCGAGGTGAAGTGAGATGAGGCCGAGAATTCGCCATAGACTACCTGGCGTCCGCCCCACGTCCAGGGTAAGCCTTGGAAAAAAAAATCAACCAGGAAGTCAGGCCAAACAGGGATCCAACCCAAGCCCTAGCGCAGCTCCGGATCATCAGGCCAGCTAGTATGCCGACTGAGCTACGTTGGTAGCTCTACAAAAAATATACAGTATATAACAATCAGATTACGAAATTTACAAACCTAAACAATTCATCAGTTGAACTATAAAATATAATATATTGTAAGTTAATTGAATTTAAAGCATCTCGAACAATTCAGCCAAGCTATACAAAATATACAATACATAGTAAAACAGATTAATTCAATTTACAAACATACTTTCTTTAAGCTAAAGAAAATTTTACAATTTAATATCAAATTTATAAGCATAAGCAATTCTATACAGACTACTATTCAATTTACAGCATGTAGGCCTACAATTCATCATTTAAGCTATACAAAACTATTCAATTTACAAATATACAATCCATCAGTTGAGCTATACAGACACTATTCAATTTACATCATATACGATTCATCAGTTAAGCTATACAAAAATATTTTATTTATTGAATCTTCACCACAACAGAAACAAACTTAATTACAGGTAGCTTACATTGATACAGTTTATATAGAAAATATACAATAGTGAAAAAACAAAACAAGCAATAACAGTAAAAATACATAGTAAACTAATCAACTCAATTTACAAGCATATTTTAGTTGAGCTATACAAAATTGTACATTTTCATATCAAGTAGAATAATTCAATTTACAAGCATAAACAATTAATCAGTTGTGTAGAAGGTATGAGTATGTAGAAATTTGGTTAATAAACCTTTTCTCATGGTTCTTCAAAGCTTTAAGATAATTAGGCAGTGCATTAAAGACTGTAGTTGCAAATCAAAATTTATACTATTGTATAAATATATATGTGAATACTTATTTTGTACAAATAAAGTGAATTTGTAACAAATTAAACACTGTATTCTATATCCATCCACCAATACTGAATTCGTGAAAAATTTGGTAAACTGTCTTATAATCACCACAGGGGAGAGCTTTTTTTTTTTACTCATAGTCAAAGTACTTAGTGGTAAAGATATGTCACAAATCAAAATAATTTATACTGTTGTATAAATACATGATATACTTGTTCAGTTCAAAATGTGTCATTGCTCGCTAAATCGTTTTCCGATGAGCCTTTCAATCTTCCTACACTTCCGCAGATGCATAACCAAAGAGGCAGAAAAGTTGAAGCAAGTACGGCGTTCATTCTGAAGAGTACATACAATTACGTATGGTAACGCCGGTAGTGGCAGGAATGTGAACTGTTTGGAAATACGTACTGTTGGGATATGGGGAGAGGGTTAAGACGATTACTTACGTATTTTTATGCGACGGTCAACATGGACACGGAGCATTTGTAACAAATGTTACCGTACGCAACCGATGATAACAAATATATCCGATGCCGGCGCAAAACACAGTTCGAAAGAGGTTATGGTAGCACAAAGACCGCACAGACCGCCATCTGTTGCTACGACGTTAATCACCATACACGTTCTCAAGTTCAGATTGAAGAACGCCTTAAATCAAACTTCTCTAACATATAGCTGAAACTCGCTTCAAATCGGTGACCAAAACAACAGTTTGACACACTTTGAAATGAACACCCAGTATGAATAGGCTACTTATTTTTGTACAAATAAATTGTAAATTTGTAACCAATTAATCACTGTATTCTATCGTATATCCATCCACCAATACTCAATTCAGACTTGCAGGGAAGAAACTGGAGATGGTGGTGAGTGGTAGTAACAGATTTTGTCAAATATAGAATCAACAAGCCAAATGGTTTCTTTCTGCAGCTTTATCCATCGGAGACTAAAAATATTACAAGTAGAAATAATATTATATTGTTTAATACAAATGTTTAGGAGTCGTTCTCTATAGCTGCGAGACATGGAAAGCCGCAAAGAGATTAGTTATCTAAGTTATTACAAACATTCATTAATCGATTCCTTCTACGGCTAAAAACATAAAATAGAAATTACAGAAAATGAAGACCTGTGCAGAATTACCAATAAACAACAAATTGAAGATTTAATTAAAAAGTAACGAGGAAGTCCTCGAATCTCTGTAATTACGTGAAACCTTTACGCTGTTCGTGGTTGTAATTGTTAGTATGTTTGGATTTGAAATAAATTGTACTATTCATAAGGATGTTTGGGATTTGAAATCAAAAGTTTTGATGTTTTCGAATAATGCTTTCAATTTGTCTTTATATGTATTCAATTTTATTTTTATTATTTATTCTGGTAGAGTTAAGGCCATGAGACCTTCTCTTCCACACTACCAGAAGTGAAATATACATTGAAACAATAACAGAAGTAGTACCAGTATGTTATGTTCTGGATCTTCATGGTCACCCAGTCTGCCGGGCGGATATCCTTGTTTTGGAATTAATAAAATAAAATAATAGTAATACTTAAATATAAAAATCATCATAATGCACATGATTAAATTGCTTACATGTAATGAAATACTGACTGAACATGACATATAATTAAGTAATTTACAATTTATATCCTAATTCTAGTTATGATAGGCCTAAATCGCAATTTATATAAACACACAGAATAACCTATAAAAATCAGCTGACACAAATAAATTCCATGTAAAAGTATGTCATTCTTAATTTAAATTGATTAACCGTTCGGCATTCCCTGACATGACGAGGTGAGGAGTTCTATAGGCGACAAACTGAAACGGTGAAAGAGCATGAATACGAATAGGCACAGTGACGAAAAATGGATAGTAAGACCTGACGTTGATTCCGCAACGTTGTAAGATATTCAAAGCGAGTTCTCAGATATTTTGGAATAATATTTTCTAAACAGAACAGATAAAAAATGTGTTATTCTTCGTTTCTTTAGGCCGAACCCCAGCATTTGAATTTAACAAGCTTTCTCGTTAATTACTTAATAATTTCGTCATTTCATGAGGCCTAATCATCAGTCAACATACGATTCACACATCAGTGTAACACCAGATAGATTTCGCGAGATATCGAATGGCCTATACTTCTAGCATGAGAAAACATTCTTGCATGTGGCTATTACGCAGACTTCATGGATTGACAACAGAAAGGCTTTCTCATGGTTTGTAGAATTAGGCAAGGATTCACAGCTGTACACATTGAAGAAATAAATGAATTCGTCATTTATATGTCCATAATTCTTATACGTATTCTAGGACGCCAGGTATAACACGTCTATAAAATTTACGTTCGAGTGCTTGAGGATCGCAAAGCCAGTCAATATGCACTCTTTCATTCATTCCCGCAGCCAATCTGCAAATCTTACACCTGCATATTGTGTTACGATACGAGTAGAATCATAAATCACGTCCGACAGAGGTTATTGGCTGATACGAATACAGCTTGAGACGGTGTATCAATTTATTATACAGGCTACACGTACGCAAAGAGGAAGTAAGAAAGAAGGCCAGGCAGTCTATGGTAATTAATGTGTAGCCTACTCACATCGATGTGGTAATCTTAATGTTGAAAAGAGAATTTACTCTCCATAGAGAATTAGTAGGCCTAAATATTATTATTATTATTATTATTATTATTATTATTATTATGATTATATACTTGTCTTATTATTTAATCTTCTCTTTTATGCCGACTTGTAATTCCAGACTTGCTGACCCAAACCAGATCCTCTCACAGTGCAAGCTCCCTGACGTGTGGTTAGCACGATGCAGGACCACTGCTGACACTTCATAAGATACGTACAATACAAGGAACAAAACTCAGTCCTGTGGAATGGAGATAAATCTTCACCCATGCCCATAATCGAACCACGAACCACTTGGTTGGGAAGCGCACCCGCTATACTTTAAGCTATAGCTATTACTTACTTACTTAATTACAAATGTCTTTTAAAGAACCCACAGGTTCATTGCCGCCCTCACATAAGCCCGCCATCTGTCCCTATCCTATGCAAGATTAATCCAGTCTCTATCATCATATCCCACCTCCCTCAAATCAATTTTAATATTATCCTCCCATTTACGTCTCCGCCTCATCAAAGATCTTTTTCCCTCTGGTCTCCCAACTAATACTCTATATGCATTTCTGGATTCGCCCATACGTGCTACATGCCCTGCCCATCTCAAACATCTGGATTTAATGTTCCTAATTATGTCAGGTAAAGAATACAATGCGTGCAGTTCTGCATTGTGTAACTTTCTCCATTCTCCTGTAACTTCGTCCTTCTTAGCCCCAAATATTTTCCTAAGAACCTTATTCTCAAACACCTTTAATCTCTGTTCCTCTTTCAAAGTGAGAGTCCAAGTTTCACAACCATACAGAACAACCGGTAATATAACTGTTTTATAAATTCTAACTTTCAGATTTTTTGACAGCAGACTAGATGACAAAAGCTTCTCAACCGAATAATAACAGGCATTTCCCATATTTATTCTGCGTTTAATTTCCTCCCGAGTGTCATTTATATTTGTTACTGCCGCGCCAAGATATTTGAATTTTTCCACCTCTCCGAAGGATAAATCTCCAATTTTTATATTTTCATTTCGTACAATATTCTGGTCACGAGACATAATCATGTACCTTGTCTTTTCGGGATTTCCTTCCAAACCTATCGCTTTACTTCCTTCAAGTAAAATTTCCGTGTTTTCCCTAATAACTACACCTATTATTATTATTATTATTATTATTATTATTATTACTATTATCATCGTCATCATCAATAATAATAATCATCATCACCATCATCTACTACGAAATACGAAATACGAAATACGAAAAGCCTGAAATCCCATAAGGGCAACGGCCTCCTACAGGAGAGTGTAGGGTGAGCTGGAGGTCTACTACACTTGGGGAGCCAGTCCGAGAGAGCTTACACTTTACACTTACAAACTAAACACATAAACAAATTATATCAACTAAACACGAAAAACTATACAGGCTAAACACATAAATTATGCAAACTAAACATCCACACAAAAATATGCAAACTGAACACATTAATTATAATCTGAACATAACTGTCCACACTAAACACACGATAAAAGAAAAAGAAAAAAAAAATTGCACAAACTGAACACATACATAGTCTTAACTCACACACAAACTAAATACACAAAAACCTATACCGATTGAACACATAAATTGTACAGCCTAAACACCCATACTATCTAAACTAAAAGCACAAAAACGATACAATTGAACACAAAAATTATACTAACTAAATACATGAACTATACCAACTACACACGTAGTCAAACTATCCAAACTAAAACACACAAAACCATACAATCATCTACTACACGGTGAGGATAAAGAAGTCTGTTCCTACTCAAAGTGTGCCCTTCCATATAGCCATAGGCTGGCCGACGCGACGGCGAAGGTACGTCGTTCCTCTACTGTAATATTTGTTTAGACAGTCTTCCTCAGTCCATCCAATCTTTATGTTGATATCATTGTAATTCTGTGCTTAATTTGACAATTAAGTCCAATATTTTCAATTTTTCTCTTACTACGACGTTGCGAATGTGGTATATTAAATAATTAATACAATTATTGTATCCTGATATTCGTCTTAGGAATCACATTTCTGCAACTTCTATTCTTCTTTTATCAAATCTGTCCAGTTTTCACTTCCAAATGTAAGAAGTGGAACTGCCAGTACCTTAAAAACCTCATCACTGTTTCTCTTCTAGTTTTATTGCGTAGTGTCCTTTGATTAGTTATACACATTTTCTGATAATTTGGAAGTTTATTTTCTAAATACAAGACGAAGACCATGGTCATAGGAAGAAAAGTAACGAAGGTAAACTTGAGAATTCTAAATGAGGCGCCAAAGAAAGTGGACAGCTTCAAATAATTGGGGTGTACTATAAGCAGTAACATGAACTGCTGCCAAGAAGTCAAAAGGAGAATAGCAATGGCCAAGGAAGCTTTTAATATAAAAAGGAGCATCTTCTGCGGACCTGGAAAAAGAGGGAAGACTAGTGAAGTGCTTTGTGTGAAGTGTAGCATTGCATGAGACAGAAACATGGACATTACGACGAAGTGAAGAGAAGCGACTAGAAGCATTTGAAATGTGGATATGGAGAAGGATGGAGCGTGTGAAATGGACAGACAGAATAAAAAAAGAAGGTGTGTTGGAAAGAGTGGGCGAAGAAAGAATGATGCAGAAACTGATCAGGAAGAGGAAAAGGAACTGGCTGGGTCACTGGTTGAGAAGAAATTGCCTTCTGAAGGATGCATTTGAAGGAATGGTGAACGGGAAAAGAGTTCGGGGCAGAAGAAGATATCAGATGATAGACGACATTAAGATATATGGATCATATGCGAAAACAAAGAGGAAGGCAGAAAGTAGGAAAGACTGGAGAATGCTGGATCTGCAGTGAAAGACCTGCCCTTCGGCAGAACCCAATGAATGAAAATTTTCTGAACCTTTTTGTTGCCCAAAGGGCGTAAGTACAGTAATTGAAACAACTTACTTGTTGTACCATTATGTGATTATTTATTACTATTTTGGATCTGATTGGCCATTTGCATTCATAAACCATAATTTTGCATGTTTTGTATTATTATTATTATTATTATTATTATTATTATTATTATTATTATTATTATTATTATTATTATTATTTAGTGACCACACAAGTGATAACAAATGGTGAAGTGGACATACATGAATCCTGGTGGCACAGCTCTCTAGTTCCACAAGGATCTTAGGATCTTGTTAACAAAATTCCACAATATTGTTTTGATACACCGTAAATTACATTTTTCTGTATTTAGGTAAGTAAGACGTAAGTTTCAAAGGCCATAATGAACATTTTTTTTTCATTGTGTATTTGCATTTTTTGTGCGTGTGTGCGCATTCGTACGCTCATGATAAGAATACATAAGCTTATTTATGAATTACGAAAAGTTCTGTCTCCGCCTATAGATCCATATAAAACTGAAAAGCTATTCTCACTAAATTGGCACTGTTTCTTGCAAAACATGTACTAAACGGAGATATACACATCTTTCGTCTCGAATCTTCAATTGGAAGCAGGTGATTGCACTTCTCTGTTTATGTCGGGAACAACATTTACTTGAGATGACGTATAAAACTTGAAATTACGTCATAGACGAAGATGCTATCTCTCATACATTTGTGCGTGGACGCGTATACGTGACTCGATAAGCCTTGTAAATGCAGTTGTCTTGTTTTATAGTGGCTTACATTTCGTATAGTGAATTTGTAGCCATGTCCGTAACTTATCTTTCTCGCGTCTTCCATAAACGGAAATCGTTGTTCGTGCCCCAGTCGGCGAACTCTATACGTCGTCTTATGTAAGCTTGTTAACGATACAAAAGCACTGCTGCAAATGTCGTCTGTCAATACTTGTAAGGAAGATGTATGTACATGCTTGATGTGGAACAGTAGGCCTATGTAACTAGATGCAGTTCAGTTTACCCCTGAGCGCAGTCAGAGATTTATTTCCTACATCTAATTGTGGAATTATTTTTGAAGTAACTGCCATAATAGCATCATCAGTGCACCGATTCGCTTTGATAAAATATATGTATTTATTTTTAAAAAGTAAAATTTAAATACCTACTCAAAACTCTGTAAATAGGCGAAAAAATAAGCATTGGTTTTTACATTTTGGGTGAAAAATATATTGTGAAACAAAAAAGTGGGCCTAGCTAGAATGTACTTTACTTATTGTGAGAATAATTTTCTGTTGTACATAAGATGGCTTTAAATAAGTACTAGTGGCTTGTGCAGCAAATACTGCTGCAAACTAAGTTCGTTAGACGTTCAAATAAAAATTTTTCAGATTTATTTTGAATGAAGAATACTTGTCTTTTTGATAGTTATTTTCTTCCATAATAATGAAACATACTCCCTCTGAATGGATTTTTTTTAGGCCAAATACTTTTTCTTGAACCTATCCACTTCAGTTTTTGAGTTTCAACGCGAAAACGCAAGTATCAATTTCAGGACGATAGCAGTAGCTATTTCAGGTTGTTGTGGATTGTAGGCAAAAGTTAAAAAAATGTCAGGTTTGCTAAGCTTTCGAACAATAGCATTTTCGTATAGCTGCTGCATGTAGAACTTGAAATGTAGGTAGAGCGTAAAATCATTTTATCCTACTAAGAGATCTTGCTGAAATGATCTGGAAACTACAAAATTTTCTAGGCCTCTTATTTTATCAGTAAGTAATATCTTTTTATCTTTCCTTAGGAACTGTAATTTTTGCGCTCTCTCGAGCCAATACTGAAGACAATGACACATATCAATAGCTACACTACACCGCCATCAAGTATATGAAAAAGACCCAACCCCACTGGGTTAATAAGTATAAAAATATTTGATTTTTAATAACAATATTATTATCTTACTTAAGTTTTGTAGTTATATATAGCAGCCACTCAGAAAATTATAGAAATGAAGATCTAAATTAAGATATTCTCTACATTTACTTACATAACCACAAAACGTTTCACTTTCATGTCATCAATATAGCATCAATATTATGTACAATCAGTTAAAAATAGATGCATCATGATATTAACTATAATAATATTTAATTTATAATGGTAATAATGTCATCAAACCACCTCAAGTTTCGTAGATTTGAATATCCAATACACGGCTGTACTCAGAAAATTATACACTGCAGAATCAGTTTTTAATAACAAATTGAATTGAGCTCTAAATATGTCGGCAATCCTGCAGGTCATGGCCTTCGTGTAATAGCCTATTGTTTATTGTAGTGTGTGTTTTGTTCTGAAATTCAATCAAGTCGGCCGTGATTCAATAAAATTAGTTCTCAAAACTGACAACAGATGGATTTTGGAAAATAGGAAAATTATGTAGGAAAATTGACATTTCACTGAAAACTACTATTTTTCCGAAAAACTTTGGATGCCAGGCATGAGAATGAGGGGTCACTCATTAAAATCCGTTCAGCCGTTTTCCCGTAATTTCCATTACCAGTTCAAATTATATATATAGATATTGTATGTTATTTAAAACATTGACGATTTCGGGTGGAAAATAAATCTTGGGGTCCATAGTCTGCTATTTATGACACGTAAAAGAACCCTTCATGATACTAAATAGAAAAAGAAGGAACCAGGATGTAGGTATACAGATCTCCAACCAAAAAATAGAAGTAGTAAATGAATTTAAATATTTAGGTGTAACTATCACGCATGACAACGAAGAGATTGTAGAAATCCAGAATAGAATTAAAGTCGCTAATAAACCATTTTATTCACTTATCCCTCTAATTAGGTACCGTGGAGCCAATTGGAGAAGTCGAATTGAATTATATAAAACAATGATCCGTAGTATAATTGTATGTGGATGTGAAAATTGGACTTTCACAAAAAAATCACAGAATGCAGTTGACAACTTCGAAAGGAAGTTGTTAAGGAGGATATTTGGACCAGTGGTAAGGGAAGGAAAATGGAGAATCCGATATAATCATGACTTATACACCTTATACAATGATATAGCTTTGTCAACTTTCATACGGATCAGGAGACTGTAATGGGCAGGACATATAGTCAGGATGGAGAAAGGAAGGATAACAAGGAGAACTTTAGAGGGACAATATGGAGGAAAAAGACCTGTTGGAAGACCACAGAATAGATGGGAGGATATGGTATAAGAAAATGCTACCAGTTTTCTGCGATTGTGGAACTGGAAGGTGGCAGCAAGGGACAGAGAAGAATGGCGAGGAAGAATTGGGGAGGCCATGACCCGAAAACGGGCCGAAGAGCCATAGATAGATAGAAAGAGATTGGACTCCAGGCAACATTTTTTTCTCTCTTGTACAGAAGAGGGACCCGAAGGTTTGCACTGCAGCCTGAGACTTATTGTGCTTACCCCTCCTATTCTGTGAATGACTGGGTAGCCGAACGGCCGCGCTCTTGTACAGGTACAGCACGCTGCACCGTGAACTTAACCCAAACTATGGTATGGATGATGATGATGATGATGATGAAGATGATGATATGTGAATTAATGATGGCGAAATGAGTCCGAGGTCCAACGCCGAAAATCAATCAGCAATTCTGCTTCAATTGGTTGAGGAAAAACCCTGGAAAAAAAACCCAACCACGTAATTTCTCCTAACCAGGATTTGAACCCGGGCCCGTTCGTTTCAGGGTCAGACGTGCTAACTCTTACTTCAAAATGAATTATTATGCAGCACATAATTAATGAAATAAATTTCATTATTTCATTAATGGTAATTATATCACAAATAACACATTATTCCTATGCAAGTTTTATATGTTGAACCAAAATGAAATATCCAATTTCATAATAATAAAATCATCATCATCGCGTAGTTTTATCATAAATCTTCATATTAGGTTTAATTCTCACAGCGATGGAATCCAAGCAACATTTACCGGCAATTTCTCTCTGACGTCAATATTATGATAACAGAGGGTAAAAATATTAAGAAACTTTTGTCAAAATATGAAATAATATGAGCTTTTTTGTCGGTTTTAATTTTAATACTGGAAAGATAAATAATGGACATTCAAGTAAAAATGTAATACTAATAGTTAATAATATATTTATACATTTACATAAGATATACAATTGCGGGTTCGATCCCGGGCCAAGTCGATGGCATTTAAGTGTGCTTAAATGCGACAGGCTCATGTCAGTAGATTTACTGGCATGTAAATAACTCCTGCGGGACAAAATTCCGGCACATCCGGCGACGCTGATATAACCTCTGCATTTGCGAGCGTCGTTAAATAAAACATAACATAAGATATACAATAAGACTATAAAATAAAATTAATATATTTATTGCAATACTCTTGTACAACAAATAATTCCTCTATGTTTTGGGGAATCAGACTGTATCGTCTATCTGTAAATATTAGGCTATTTTCTACGTTCAGAAGCTTCGTTCTACGTCACATGATGTAATGGCGGCATGTTTGTAGCTTTCAACATCAGTTAGTTTAATATTTGCTGGAATAATGTTTGTCTTACCTTCAGGAATTTGGGCTCACTTTATTCAGTACCTTTTAAGATCTATTTTTGTCCATCACAGACTCAAATATTTCTGACACAATTCTGGCCTTGGGTCCTGGAGCTTCTGCAGAAGCTTTCCTCAAATCTTCCACCTTCTGAACTGCTGACGTAAGGCTTCCAGCTTCTCAATAGTCTTTGGTATTGTGTCGAAATGAGTTTGGATTATGAGCAAGAGTCACACAACATGTTGTACTTATTAAACAGTTCATTCATATATCCGAATGGTTTAATCCTAAAATTGAATAATCATTCTATTACTCCCAACACTATGAACGACATATAATGTAAGCACTAGACCCAATATTGTGAAGTGAGCGTGAAGAGAGGAAGCTTCCAGTACTGAAGGTGAAGGCTGGTAAACACAAGCCTATCGATTATTTGGTCACAGTCAAATGAAAATATTTACAGACGTGGACAAATTATTAGATTAAATTAATTATATGTGCAGCGAAACTGTATTTATCTGTAGAAATAATGAACAAGAATGCATTTTGCACAGATATAATGAACAGAAAATTGAGTCTGGAGGTTACTAATATTTTGTGAACATTCCCTTATTCTTTATTAAAACGTTGATTTTGTCACGGATTCTGGAAACAAAAGTTTGACACTTTCTTCGAATATCAGCGTCATTTAGCCATATATCAGACAGTGCTTAAATGAGCCCATGTTTTGTTGGAAGCCTCTTTTAGTTCATTTTCTTCCTCAGTATAGATCACAGACTTTCAATTTCGTTTATGTCCGGTCTTCTTGCAGGCCATGGGAGAATATCTTCTGAAGTACATAATTAAAACAACAGTAGTACCAACATAGTCAGAAAAAAAATACTTTAACATTGGAAAAATATGCCAGAAGATGTAAGAAATCATATTTACAACAATAGAGACTCTGTGAATTATACAGATAGTTGATATGACTAATTATATTATGTTTCCAAGAAAACGTTTTAGTCTAATAATTTGTCCACGTCTGTATAAATTAGCAATATTTACCAGATATTTGAAAATGTAAAAATATAAAATAAATGTGTAAATTCTCTTAAAATATTAACACTTTGTCGAAATATTATGGAATATGAAAAATTTTCTCAATTGATTTAGAATCAACTCTGGGCATAAGAGGGGAAGTGAAAGTGATAGAAAACCCACGCAATGTCCTTTCGCTTACAACGCCTTGTAAAGAAACTCACAGTAGCTATAATGCCCGCTTGACACAATCCGTTACTAACCATCCTGTCTGCTCGTACCGCACCAAAACATTAGTCTCAGCCGTGGAAGTTGGAGTGGGGAATTAAGGGGTGGTCTGCATGACTCAATCGAGTTATTAGCACCCAGTCCTGATTCAAATTCACTGCCTGAAACGTAAAGATTTCTTGTTCCCATTTACTACTTCTTTATAGTTTAGAATATGAAATTTCATATTTTTACTCTTTCTACATTCATTATCCCGTCTCGATTTAATTTTGAATCAACCCTAAACTTTCACAAGAAGAGAGACTCTTTGATCATGTGGTCAGCATGGTGCCAAATTACTATATGAGATAACACAGGATAAACACGAGAGAAAGAAAACACATCTATTCCTTCTAAATAAAAAAATAGTACTAATTTTGTATTGGAAAATGAACACCAGCCAAATGGATTTGTAAGCGAAATGCCACTTCATACATTGTGGAGGACCAGTAATAATAATATAATAGTTATTAATCTTCCAGACAAATATTGTCATGTGAACAGTTGTGTTTGGAGAATCCGGAGAAATATGGAAGATCCAGTCTGCTCTCAAAAAAAAGCTGCAAGTTAGAATTTACAAAACAGTTATATTACCGGTTGTTCTGTATAGCTATGAAACTTAGACTCTCACTTTGAGAGACGAACAGAGGTTAAGGAAATTTGAGAATAAGATGCTTAGGAAAATATTTGGAACTAAGAGGGATGAAGTTACAGGAGAATGGAGAAAGTTACACAACGCAGAACTGCACGCATTGTACTCTTCAGATGACAAAATTTTCATTTCATTCAGTGTTCTGCCCAAGGGCAGGTCTTTCACTGCAAACCCAGCTTTCTCCAATCTTTCCTATTTTTTGCCTTCCTTTTTGTTTCCTCATATGATCTATATATCTTAATGTCGTCTATCATCTGATATTTTTTTCTGCCCCGAACTCTTCTCCCGCTCACCATTTCTTCCAAATGCATCCTTCAGTAGACAGTTTCTTCTCAGCCAGTGACCCAGCCAATTCCTTTTCCTCTTCAGGAATATTAAATCTAGACGTTTGAGATGGGCAGGTCATGTAGTGCATATGAGTGAATCCAGAAATGAGTTAGCTGGGAGGCCGGAGGAAAAAATACCTTTGGGGAGGACGAGACATAGATGGGAGGATATTAAAATGGATTTGAGGGAGGTGGGATTTGATGGTAGAGACTGGATAAAGGCTGGTTCACAATAAACCGGGAACGAAAACTAATACGAGAACGGAAGTATTGTTAAAATAAATGTATTTAAATGAGAGCATTCACAATTAACTATTGTGGACGCTCACATTTAAATACATTTATTTCAACATTATTTGCGTTCTCGTTCTCGTTGTCGTTTCCGTTCCCGGTTTATTGTGAACCAGCCTTTACTCTTGCTCAGGATAGGGACCGAAGGCAGGCTTATGTGAAGGTGGCATTGTACCTCCGGGTTCTTCAAAAGCCATAAGTAAGTAAGTAAGTAAGTCCTCTCAGCCAACCTGATGTTGTGGCCATCATTAAAAGTAAAAAATTACGCTGATTTGGCCACGGGAAGCGGATTGAAGGAAGTGCCATAGCCAAAAGAGTTCTAGAGGGACGTCCAGTAGGAAGAAGACATGCAGGAAGGCCTCAGCTCTGGGTGATCGACTGACAACCAGTCGTCAGCTACTGGAATAAAATGTAGAGGAGTCCAACAACAAACACAAATACTGAAGTCAGAGGAAGATGATATTCCTTTCTGTTTGCTTACACCAGGGAAAATCTTACAAGAGAAGACATATAACGTGAAGGAATGCTAAGAAGCCTTTTTATCCTCCCAGCGCATTCTCAGTTGAACTATTTGTGCGATATGTGGTGCTATGAACCAAATTAGCACTGTAATGATGGACCGAGATTCCTACACGCTTACGCAATCTTGCACGCCTAGCTCTGAGAAAGGCATCTTGGTACATCTTCAGCACAATGCAGAGGTCATGTGTTCCCGACTTCACAACTTGATCGTGAGATGGTTATGAATAAAATTAGTTTTTCTCCTCGTAGGAAGTTGTGTGTTTAGTATGCATCTAGTTCGCATGTGTTTATTTCCCGCATAAATTATACAGTGAAACGCGGACGTGAAATTCACACCTTTAAATGTCCGTGTGGCTACTCGCATATAACCATTATCACAACAACTAATCATTTTATTTCTGCAGTTTATACACTTCTCTCATACCAACATGGAGTAGCTACCATCCTTTACGTTTAAAATGAACTTGAATATTATTTTGGGTCTTACACCAGGACCCAAGGAGTTGGGACCAATTCTTGTAACCGTGACTACAAAAAAGATAAACGTCGCATTCTATAAGAGTAAAAAAAAAGCTACGGTGGAATAAAGTAGTCAATTTTCCAGTAATACTCGATTATTAACAAGAATTAATAAAAGAAAACTAAGATTACAGATAAAAAGTTAGAACATAACATATTCGTGTGTTCCAAGTAAACTGAACACAATAAGTAATATGTTAAATGAAATTAACAGACAATAAACACAATGCCGGAAAATAAAAAAAATATATAACAGATTATGTTAAAGGTCTCTATTAATATTCCAGATTCAAATAATTCAATAAAAAAGAATTCTTAACTCAGAAATAAGACTAAAAAATATGTGGCCAAATATGGCCAATATATTAACGGTACGCATCTTCTGCGGACCTCTGGAGAAAGAACTGAGGAAGAGACTAGTGAAGTGCTTTGTGTGGAGTGTAGCAATGTATGGAGTAGAAACATGGACATTACGACGAAGTGAAGAGAAGCGACTAGAAGCATTTTAAATGTGGATATGGATGAATGAATGAATGAATGAATGAATGAATGAATGAATACTTACTGCCGCTCCGCTTGGAGTAAGTTGCATGCTTCTGGTGAGCTGGACAGATTGACTTGATGCACTGCTACTATGACGTTGCTTGGACGGAGAAGGGAAACGGGTATGAAGAGAGTTGTTACGAGAGAACAATCTCTAGATGAACAACTGTGAAGTAAAATGAAGTTGCAAATTGATAATTCATGTACTGCATCTGATACTTTTTATAAAATGTCGAGTTACGAGGTATGTTCATATTCCGATTTTACTTCTTCCTCTCTCACGTATTTTGCTTCTTGGATAGCATTTTTCGAATTCCTTGCAGATGTATGTAGATTGAGAATGGACAGGTATATGAGTAGATATATCTAGCCTTATGAACAGATAAAACAGATAGATGGGTAGGTGGATAGGGAGGTAGGTAAGTAGGTATTTGGGTAGGAAGTTTGTAGGTGTGTAGTTATACAATTTTTTTTATTGGGTTATTTTACGATGCTGTATCAACATCTAGGTTATTTAGCGTCTGAATGATATGAAGGTGATAATGCCGGTGAAATGAATCCGGGGTCCAGCACCTAAAGTTACCCAGCATTTGCTCGTATAGGGTTGAGGGAAAACCCCGGAAAAAACCTCAACCAGGTAACTTGCCCCGACCGGGAATCGAACCCAGGCCATATAGGTAAACAGTTATGTAGGTGGGTAAATAGGTAAGCAGAGAGTTGGGTTTATAGATGGGTAGATTGTAGTATAAAGGTTTTCATAACAAAGTTGTCATTAAAACGTAATTGCAAAGTGAATATGTAGGCCTACGTAATGGATTGTTGGGTAGTTAAACAGGCAGAGATAGCATACATACTACGCGACCAAGGCGAGAACCGTTTTGTTTGGTGGAGCTGCGATTCGCTTCACAACACAGGCCGTGTTGTAAAGTCCGCATCAGATGCAAAATGAAGCACATGCTGAACTGCGCTCTTGTTTCATTATTATTAACATTATGTATTCGCATATAGTTAATTTTATTGTTTAGTTTTATTATATCATATGCTTACACACGTAGGAATCTATTCAGAAAGCACACCACAACATCGGTATTCGTAAAGGAGGAACATGAATCGAAAGTAGCAGAAACTAAAATCGGTACTGTATTTTATACAATATTTCACTTTTGATATACATTCCTTACCTTATCATTTTAAAGTGGCCGGAATCCGGACATCATATATGAGGAAAGCATCCGGTATAAAACCATCACTACCACCAGCATGGGCTTCTATAAGTCGTTGACCTGCCCTGCTATTTGTATAAACTCCTGATACGTTTACGTCTTGCCAACATTTGTGGACAGTGTAATGGGTATGGAACCATGTTTCGTCCAGGTAAATACCGGGCTACTATATCAGAGCGTTCTATTAGATATTTCCTTTTATCTTATGAAACTTTCCTAACGTTGGAACCTCTTTGTAGAGACTATAATATTTATGAACTTGTCTTCTTATGATACATTTGCCCATGTCGTATAATTCAACCTTATTTGCAGGAGGTCGTCTAACTTTGTTTGGTGTAGATATTTCTACATCCTTATACTCATATTCTTTACCTTCCTTCTAATTCTACCAATTGTTTCCTTATTTAACTTCACAATAGCTGCAGTACATTCTATTGTCTTTTCTTCATCAAAAAACTTCATGTCATTATAAATAGTGCTCCGCTCTTGGCCACGAAACACACGTCTCCCTACACGCGGCATTGCACCAGGGGCCTGTTTCTCAAAAATACTAGTTTAGTAGTTCACCAGTTACTAGTTACCAGAGCATATTTCACCAGCTCTAGTAGATTCTGTTTCTCAAACTATTTGACCAGTCTAGTAACTTGTGACAATTTTTCACTAGTCACATGATCTCTTTCATTAGTCAGCTGATTGAGTTCATTTGTTTATAGCCATTGTTAGGTATTGTTATTTGAGGTTAGGAGGCTAAGTTGTTTGTATTTTGGTTCTTACTTCTCTCTTCTCTTGAAATTCCATCAATTGAAAGCAAATTAACTATACTCAATATGATTAATGACTCGAAGGATATATCATTCGGTGCGTTTTCAAGCATAATAACAAAAATGATAAATTAAACGACCGGACAAAAAAATTTGTAATATGTGAGGCTATGGAACTGATACTTCAGAACAAAGATTATGCATACGTTAGGGACACTTATTGGCCCAACATTAAGAAAGTAACTTTGACGAGTACCAATTAAAGTTCACAGTATCATAATATGAACACATTATGTAGCTAGTGGGTCTACTGGCGACATGGATGCCACTTATGACTTGAAAATTCGCTAATTTTTTTTTTTCAGTTTTACGTTTGATCTATTCATAAATTAGTGTCTTTTGTATTTAATTTGTAGGCTAAAGTTGACAATGGCAGAAGAACTGGCAGTGGAGGAGGAAAGCCAGCAAAAATTACTGCAGTTGATGAATTGGTATTAGATTATTAGGAAAAAAATTCTGCATGTGTTGCTGGTCTAGGGCAGAAAAACCAGATGGCATTGGAAAATAATCAACATCCCGCTTTGTAGAACAATTTGTATTTGAAGCTTTGCTGATAACCTATTTGTTTGTCTTGTCATGGCAGGTCCCACTATATTTAACAACTCTCCAAGCTTTTCAGTACTTTATTTAAACCGTTCATTACATTTAAACAATGCTCCCGTAAAGGAATAATAATTGTTCTTTCTCGATATAGTTTTAGCTCTTCTCACAACAACTTCTTCACTACTTCAATCGGAATCACTAAAACCAGATATATTAAAAAAATAACTACAATATTTTGTTTTGAATATCTGAGAAAGATTGCCACTGGTAGCTGATAATATAGAAATCACCAGTCTTTAAGAGTCTTGTAGGAATATTCCTGTTGAATACTAGTATAATCAACTAGATTAGCATTTTGAGAAACATAATCACTTATGAACTGGTGAAATCGACCAATATCACTAGTCTGTGAACTGGTAACTATTACTTTACCCTTGTAGTTTCTAGAAACACAAACTTGTAAAATAGACTAATATTACTACTGTACAGACTAGTATTACTAGTCCGTGAGTTTTGAGAAACAGGCCCCAGATTGAAACGTTAGGCATTGGATGTGACGACACTCCAGCAGTAAACATACACAGCGAGCACGGAGTTCCTCATTCTGCCACGACGGGTCCCGCCTTGGTCGCGTAGTACATACATACATACATACATACATACATACAATACAATAAAATACAGTACAATCCAATACAATATATAGAACAATACAATGCAATACAATACAATACAATACTTGGCGACATGTGTCAGAGAAAGAACAATTATGTTTGTATAGTACATCTGAAGTCTGATTAGTGTAATATGTAGCTAAACGGCGATGTATGCAACGGAGGGGGAAAGGAACTGGCCACCCTACCCCATTATTTTCTGGCCTAGTTGCCTCATAAGTGGTGCCATGTTGTGAGGTTCAGACTTGTCTTGGACAGTTGACTAAACAACAATACAATACATACTTGTCTCAGTGCTTCCTTTAATTGGCTTCCCCAGTGCTCTCGATCCTTTGCCTTGGATGACCAGTCACAACCAAGTCGTCTGCCCGTCGTCTCCTCCAGCGTCCCACTCTCGTGTGGCAGATACTGGAGACCCAAGCTGTCGCTCTGTGTCAACTGGCTGTAGTCCATTCTCACAACATGGCCTGCCATCTCCATTTGAGGGGTTCAGAGCCATAGTGGGTCAAGCGCCATTTATTAAAAACGGAGAAAGCAAGGGTTAAAGTTACGTGAATACCATAGTTTAATGAAGATTGGCATATCATTTAGTTTTAATGTGTACTGTATACTGTATATTACTTGCTATATGTTTCCATTGAATTATGGTAGTAACTTCATTTTAACCCTTGTTTTCTACGGTTTTAGCAAATGGCGCTTGAACCACTATGGTTCTCAACCCTTCATTTAATGTTTTCAGCTGTCGTTGCAGCATCTTTGACACCTGTCATCTGTCTAAGCATTGCTTCGTCTCGAATTCTTTAAACCTAAGCATAGAATCTTCCTCTCCATTTTCCTCCAGCACGTCTCTAACATTTTTCTCTCCCCACTTGTTAAAGACCAAGTCTGGGCTCCACGCAACAAAACCCACTGTCAGTTGCAAAATAACTAAATGGCTTGAAGCGTGCAGCCTAGACCACATGTTCAGAATTTTGAAAGGGAAATAATTCAAGCACTTAATCTCTAGTCAAGTTACATTTATTACTTTTAGATGAAGGATGTAGACAATTTCCCCATTGCGGTGTTACAAGCGTATTACTCTGTTAGGTCATAATCACTTGCATAACAAAGTAATAGGCTATATGTAATGGCACGCAGATACTTTTTCTTATTTATGAACTGTAAATGTGCTCGTTAACTACAGTCTGATTTGTAGTTTCCTTCCGACATGTTACTTGCAATGGATGATTCAATTAGAAAGTATGTTGATCCCTCTGCTAATGATACATAACACAGTCTCAGGTTGTTTGCCTGACATGAACTTTCTTCACCTTTTCCTTATGATGAAAGAACTAGATTGGCAATGCAAAGATTCAACTTTTATGTGTATGTCTTATAATCAGGGTGCGAATTAACGGGAGGATGGGGGAATTTCCCCCTATTGGAAAGTTATTCCCCTCTCCTAAATTCATATTAGCATCCCTGCCTGGGATAACTTCTATTCCCCTCACAAAATATAATTCTTTTAATACGAGTATATGTATTTTATGCTCAACCATGCCGAAATGTACTAATTATACACCTGGTAGCAGTCCTTTAACGCATGTCATTAAAGTACACCTACTCATTAAAGTACAGGTCTTCAGCCAATGATAACTCAGCTTACATGTGTTCAGCCAATGACAAGTCAGCTTTGTACCGTTATAAAACCGCAAGTATCGATTATTCTCGGATATGCAATCGAAAGAGAATTAGCGAAAAGTCACGGAGGCTGGAAATTCAATACTGTCGCAGAAGGTTATGTTCTGTAGCTATAATAATTAGCGTTAATTGTAAATAATATTCAAATAAATTCAATTAGTCATCTCGCTTTTCAATGTCGAATTCAATAATCAAGGTTATAATATTATAATATTATCAAGTTTAACGGGACTACGTCAAGGTCAATGAAATTATTGTTCCTCGGAAAAAATCAATACTTTCGCGTCTGCGCACATCTCACAATTCACGACCTAGAACAAGGTCACTTCCGATCTTGTCAGATACAAATAAAATGTATACATCTGAATACCGGTAATTTCAAGTTAGAAATACGGTCGAGCACAAAAAGTCGTATGAAACTCGTCTATAATGGTAATTAAGAAGCTCGTATGAAAATTATGAAACTCGCTTGCGCTCGTTTCATAAATATCCATACTCGATTCTTAATTACTATCATTATAGGCTCGTTGCATAATGTACTATTATAAAGTATAAAGTACTTACTTACTGGATTTTAAGGAACCCGGAGGTTCATTGCCGTCCTCACAAAAGCCCGCCATTGGTCCCTATTCTGAGCAAGATTAATCCAGTCTCTATCATCGTATCCCACCTCCCTCAAATCCATTTTAATATTATCCTCCCATCTACGTCTCGGTCTCCCCAGAAGTTAAAGTATAAAGTATGCAAAGAAAATAATATTGATGTATTATCATCACCGGCAAGCTGACAATAATCAATAACTTAAGAATTACACATCTTATCTTAAGCCTGCTCATGGATATAATTATTATTATGGTCAAGATGCAAGACGAACAACTTAGTGCGATCAAGCGTTGAGCCGTATCGAATGAGGATAATAATAATTTTATGTATGGTATTCTCTATCTAGGATTCTATCCCCCCTCATCAGAAATCTTAATTCGCACCCTGCCTATAATGATAGCTGTTATAAAAGAAAATAACATTTTTTAAATTATGTATGGGAGAGACATAAACTCAGTTCAAACGCTGTTCAAATTAAACAATAGATAATCAGTAATCACATAACCATTTTTAACGTGGGCACGGAGGCATCATTGTAATAAAGTAAATAAAGAAGTTTATTAATTCGCCAAACTGCTGCGTCTTCAACGCGGAATATGAAAGTTATACGGACAATGACGTAAATTGGAAAAATGCCTGTCTTTAATGGCAATATCCAACTACTTGGGAAATAACGTTAATGGCGGCCATTAAAACAATGTCGTAGAATGTAGAACATAATGAAGGGTTCAGAATCATAGTGGGCCAAGCGCCATTTACCAAAACCGTAGAAAACAAGGGTTAAAATGAAGTTACTACCATAATTCAATGGAAACATATAGCAAGTAATATAAAGTATACACATTCAAACTAAATGACACGTCAATCTTCATTAAACTATGGTATTCACTTAGCTTTAATCCTTGGTTTCTCCGCTTTTAATAAATGGCGCTTGGCCCACTATGGCTCTGAACCCTTCATATTATGATATTCCGCAAGACGAGCACTTCTTTGTGTGTTAATAATAATGAGATGATAACAAACGAAATGTTTTTTTTTTTTATAATTTATTGATCGATCAGCGCATATAGCGCCACACAGATCACTTCTACTCGTAAATTAAACACAAACACAATGTGTGACATTGAATTCAGGACCGTCTAGTTTGGGCTCCTCAGTGAACAAAAAATTGTTAGTAAGTAATATTAGGTCCATGGTAAGTCGGTTCTTGATTCTGGTGGAAAATGTAGACTTTCCTCCGAGATAGTAGTGGACGGCGCCTGAAACATTTTCTAGTTTGTTATAGAACTTCTTAGCTTGTGAATGAATAAACTGTTTGATTGTGTCAATGCCTGTTTCTCTACGGACAAACCAAGGAGAATTGAGTGAAATTCATAGGACTTTATTTTGAAACGACTGGATGCGTTTGATTTCACTTATTGCAGTTCCGCCCCAGACAGGACAGGCGTAAAGCAGTAGAGGTCGTAATGTAGATGGGTGGAGTAGCATGCAATATTGTAGCTGTAGAGATGATTTCTTGTTGAGGAGCGGATATAATTCAGTAAATCTTGAGCAGGCTAATTAATTTTGTTGTTGATATGACGTTTCCATAATAGACGATGATCTAAGTGCACTCCAAGATATTTTACAACTTCATCCTTTGATTTACACGGTATTACGTTGGTTGCAAGATTTATGTAGGGAGGATTAGCAGGATGATACAGAGTAATTAATATAATTGAGAGGTGTTCAGCAAAAACGTCAGTTGCCCAAAATCATATTTTTGTGGGAATCTTGAAAAACCTTCACAGCATCAACAGTAATTGGCATTTGGCATGGGTAATTTGTATGAACACACTTCTTAGTTATTGGATTATCTGCAGTAGGGGAGTTGTGGGTACAGTGAGACACAAAATATTAAGACATATGTATGTAAGTGAAATTTCAAGTATTTTTAAAATCAAGTGAAATAGAAATATACATTAAAACATGGAGTACAATAATACATAAATAGAAATGTTAATAGATAAAGGACATAATATACAATGCGTGTTTGTCAAAAAATGCAAATGTCTCACTTTTCCCATTCAGGAGGGTAAAGTGAGAAACCACGGTGTCTATTAACAGACATTGAAATGATTTATATTTATTTCAAAAGAAAAGAAAGCTTACTGTCTCTTTATCTTGCCATGTTCTGTAGATTTATTTAGAGTCATTTTGATGTCTGACTTCGAAACCATTGAAACATCTGGAACATTTGGAAAAGTGAATTTTCCATGACTTTTAAAACTTTTGCGAAGAAATAAAACGAATTTTTGGTCACAACAAAACTTATGAGAACTTAATTTAATTCTTTATTATTTTTTAATATTTTCTTAAATTTTGTGAATAATTTTTTATTTGAGAAACCATTAAATGTAATGTATCAATTATTTTAAGCTATAGTTCCTAAATTAGTTACTAATATGTTCATTTTTAATGTTAGTTACCGGTAAATGTAATATTGTTACAGATTGTTTTTGCAAATCATTGGTAGACTACATGGGAACAGTGAGACGTCTCATTGTTCCCTTTACGCATAGTTCGCTTAAAAATGGCGCCATCACTCCAAAATCAAAACAAGAAAGACGAAACTTTGCCAAACATAACGTCAAATACCATAGTATTAGGTAACAAAACATTCATATTTCTATTTCATTTGTATATCCAATATAACCTTCATTAAACACAAGCCAAAATTTTACTTCTAGAGTGAAAAATTACGAATTATTTTTTCATCACTCACCTTTATAACTAGAATCAAATCGAGTATGAAAATACTGTTACTTTACTCATGCAACATACAACTCCACTGTTACCAACATTTCAACATCAAAATTTACCATCTAATAAAAAATGTCTCACTGTTCTCTCTGTCTCACTGTACCCACTTCTCCCCTATGTTGTTTATACATAACACATAATATTTGGATAATGGGAGCAAAAAATCCTTTGGACAAGTGATATTTTTACTTGAAAAGTTACAAATTCACAATGCAGAACACAAAATGCAACAAAACGCACTAGCGTATGCAGCTGTTACTCTGATGCGATCGTGCAGCCAACACTGTATAAATCAATGAAACTTGGACAACTGACATTCTTACAAGAAATATTATAGACTACTGATGTTTTAACAGAAACACAATTTCTTAGAAGCCATTCGACACTGTACTATTGACGTTTTTAAAGAACTGAATACATGTGATCATGCATGTCCCAGAGGATCATCAGATGGTCGCTCTGACAACTGACGTTTTTGCTAAACACCTCTCAATTGCTTTGCATTTGTTGTAGTTCAGTGCGATGCGACAATTTTTAAGCGAAGGGCATATGATGTTCAAAACGCTTCCTGAAGGTCATTTGAGGCTATGTTAATGTTGCGATAGGTTGCATAAATGAACGAACTGTAAATATCCAGAGAAATCTGCCCCACCACCAGCTTCGTTCAGCAGAAATTTCGCTTGGGTCCGCTGGAATCTGAACCCACATCCCCGGAGAGAAAAATCGTTGCACTCTTCAGCAGTTTAGTTACATGGAATGTCAATCAAAATATACAAGAAAGATAATTTACAACTTAAAATCAGTTATGATATGGAACTAGAACCATTAGCAAGGTAATCAATCATTGTGGTTACGCATTACAAGCATAAGCTGCAACTCAAGTACCTGTTTGTTACATTAAGTCGTAAGTAATCATAACCTCACATTTCACACACTTCACAGTGTTGATCTCATTTACTGCGGAAACATTTTGACGAAGATCATTTCAATTTTAAGAACTTTATTCTCGAACATTGTTGAATAGAAACTGGTCTTAATATTTAATTTAAACAGAAAAACTTTATTTTCGTAATGAATTACGTTCAACATCTGGTCCAGCCTCATCTAACTATAACTTTCTAGGTCGCCGATGAATCTTCTGTCTTAAGATCCATATGCTATAGCCTGTCTATATATTCTAAGTGTAATCCATTACTGTTTGTACACAGTAAGTAGTAAATATATACAGATTAATTTTGTGTAATGTTCTTTGAATAAAAAAGAACACAAAAACAAATGGTTGCAATCTTTTAATTGAAATAGTTTTTTACATATCAAATAAACATGATTTGTGATTAGGCAGTGTAATATTTTAATCAATGAAGAAATCTTTTACTTATGTAGGCTAATAATTTTTCACTTTAATTGCAATATTAAGAAAGTTAATCTCGAAAAAATAAATTATATGATTATGTCTCGTGACCAGAACATAGTACGAAATGGAAATATAAAAATTGGAAATTTATCTTTTGAAGACGTGGAAAAATTCAAATATCTTGGAGCAATAGTAACGAATATAAATTACACTCGAGAGGAAATTAAACGCAGAATAAACATGGGAAATGCTTACTATTATTCGCTTGAGGATATTTTATCATCTAGTCTACTCTCATAAAGGCTGAAAGTTAAAATTTATAAAACAGTTATATTACCGGTACTGGTTGTTCTGTATGGTTGTGAAACTTGTACTTTCACTTTGAGAGAGAAACAGAGGTTAAGGGTATTTGAGAATAAGGTGCTTAGGAAAATATTTGAGGTTAAGAGGGATTAAGTTGCAGCAGAATGGAGAAAGTTACACAACGCAGAACTGCAAGCATTGTATTCTTCACCTATCATAATAAGAAACATGTTCGTAGTATGTATGGATGAATCCAGAAATGCATATAGAATGTTAGTTGAAAGATCTGTGGGAAAAAGACCTTTGGGGAGGCCGTGAAATATATGGGAGGATAATGTTAAAATGGATTTGAGGGAGATGGGATATACTTATCAGTATGTATTTTCATTAATAATCTTCCTCGTATGTAATCGTGAAAACTTTGTAACTATTTCAACAGTTCATAGCATAAATACCCGTAAAGAAATAACTTTCATACTCCATCGGCAAGTCTATCGTGCTACCAAAAGGGAGTGCGTTATATGGCTGTAAAAATTTTTAATACCCTTCCTATCGATATAAAAAATGAAACTCAAAACATAAGATTAGGGCCAAATTAAAGAAGTAGGGCCTACCTAATTTCTAAAACGCCTTCTATTATGTTAGTGAATTCATGGCATTCAACAACGCTTCATGAAATTGATACTAATACCACAGTCTAGTATATACAGTCGTTTTTCGTAAGCTCAATACATAGTAAATATGCAAACATTAGATAGTTGCTCACCACTAGGATCGCTAATATCGCCTCATTGCAGGCAATGCAAAATAGTACCGTCACAGTCTACTGTTTCTAGCACCCTCAAAACTCAAGCTTCGTGACTGTATATAGTAGACTGTGCTAAAACTTTGTGTTGTACTAGTAGACTATATTGTAAACCTCTTTTATATATATTTTAACTAGACTGTGACTATAAATTAAGACTTTGTAGTAGTATTAAGTTTTTTACTTATGTAATATTCTAGCTGTGAAACAATGTATGAATACAAAGGAATGTTAATAAATACAATACAATACAATAAAATACAATAGAATGATGCTAGGGACTGGATTAATCTTGTTCAGGATAGGGACCGATGACGGGCTTATGTGAGGGCGGCAAAGAACCTCAGGTTCTCTAAAAGCCATTTGTAAATAAGTAATTGCAATATTGAGTAACATTGGAGAATGTGAGGTTTTTGTTAATACACATTTTTAAAGTAATATTTAATTGATATTCCAAAGAGCGATAATTAAAAAAGTGTAAGAAATTCGATTCAAGTCAAACTTAAGAGTAAATGAAGAGGTGACGAAAAAAAGCCATATATAGCTGTATTGTAAAATCTATCCACATGTCGACCTGGTTGGCGAGTTGGTATAGCGCTGGCCTTCTATGCCCAAGGTTGCGGGTTCGATCCTAGGATTAATCTTGTTCAGGATGAGGGGACCAGGTCGATGGCATTTAAGTGTGCTTAAATGCGACAGGCTCATGAAGTAGATTTACTGGCATGTAAAAGAACTCCTGCGGGACAAAATTCCGGCACATCCGGCGACGCTGATATAACGTCTGCGATAAGTAAGTTGCAAGCGTCGTTAAATAAAACATAACATTTAACATTTCTAATCACATATGCGCTGCTGAGTATGCACGAAGAACAAAAATTGAGTTTCCATGCCTTCTGAAGATGGCGTGATCTGTGTCACGTTGCTGCCTCCTTTACTCGTGTTAAAAATCGGCACCTTTTCATTTATAGAAGTTTACTAGCCGACATTGTGCAAAGAAGCGAATGTGGTATACAAATAAATCGCTGTTTTAAGATATGGAATTACAATAAGGAACCAGGCAGCGGCAGAAGATGTGATGCACAAACGTATGCAGAAGCGTGGCAGCTTTCAAGAGCTCTTCTGGCTCATTAACATGCAAAGTGTATATTCAGGAAGAAACTACCTCTTGCATTCTCGCCGTAAAAGAGCCAATTAAAAGGAAGAAAACAAAACAAACGAAGCTATTTGATGTGGGACACATCTGCTCCGTAAATGAGGGTCTTAGGGTACACAGACTTCTCTTTGCACCTTTACAAACAGCTGTAACGTTAAGTTTTGATTTATTCAGCTTTCGTATAAAGTCGGCCGGTACGATTTACTGTTTATATTTCCTGTGTGCGTGCTTAGAAAGGAGGCTGTGCGCCACTAATCTTGTCTTATTATTTACTCTAATCGTCTCTTTTGCGTTGACAAGCAAATAATGCAAGTAAATTATGCATACAGACGTCTGTTGCAAAATTCGTTCCCTCCCTGTCCACGCCCACGTTGTTTCCTTGCTGTTCACCGAACAGAGTAAACGGCGTAATAAACATCTTCATCGTAGATATAAATAATGGAGGGGATAAAATACATTTTGTGGTACAGAAACTGACGGGATTCCGTGGCATTGACTCCTACGCCTAAGGTAAGGTGATGAAATAATTAAAAAAGAGTAAGATGATGTTTATATTCCAGTAAGAGAGAGTTTGAAGACGAACAATTTGGCTTCAGGAAGGGAATAGGTACGAGAGATACAATTGGACTGCTCTTGCTGTGAAGAATCGGCGAAACATACTAGAGAAAAATAAAGAATTGTATTTAGTTTATTTGCGGACCTGAAAAATACTTTTGATGGAGTGGATTGGAATAAGCTTATACGGATCCTGAAGAAAATTGGTGTGAATTGGAAACAGTAATTTTTATATAAAACGAGTCGAAGTCAGGATAGGAGAATAAATGCCGGAAGGAAATCGAATAGGGATAGAAATGTTAATGTCATATTTTATTTAACGACGCTCGCAACTGCAGAGGTTATATCAGCGTCGCCGGATGTGCCGGAATTTTGTCCCGCAGGAGTTCTTTTACATTCCAGTAAATCTACCGACATGAGCCTGTCGCATTTAAGCACACTTAAATGCCATCGACCTGGTCCGGGATCGAACCCGCAACCTTGGGCATAGAAGGCCAGCGCTATACCAACTCGCCAACCACGTCAACAATATATAGGGATAGAAGTACGACTAGAGTGTCCTTTATCACCTATCCAATTCAACATCTACTTGGAAGATTTAGTGAAGAACTGTTTTCAGAACATGGGAGGAGTGATAGTAGGACGAAGGAGAATGAAGTGCATAGGATTTGCTGATGATATGACGTTGTTAGCAGAAGAAAAAAATATGGTTTATTTAACGACGCTCGCAACTGCAGAGGTTATATCAGCGTCGCCGGTGTGCCGGAATTTTGTCCCGCAGGAGTTCTTTTACATGTCAGTAAATCTGCTGACATGAGCCTGTCGCACTTAAACACACTTAAATGAGCCGGGATCGAACCCGCAACCTCAAGCATAGAAGCCAGCGCTACCGAGGCCGACGCGACGTTAACAGAAGAGGAGATGATACTACGGAATATGCTACTGGAGTTAAATGACAGCTGTTAGCAATATGGGATGAAAATAAGTGCAAACAAGACGAAGACCATGGTTATCGGGAGAAAGATAGAAGACGATAAACGTACAAATTCGAAATGAGGCTGTGGAACACGTCGACATCTTCAGATACTTCAGGTCGAATATAGACGTTGTAGTCTGAAAAGCAAGTTTTTTAACCAATGGCGGATACTTGACTTACGTCATTCACCCATATGAAGCCAGTTATGTAGACCAATTTACCGACAGAGCCGTTGCCCAGGTTGTGCCATAGGAGGCTGGTCTACACTACACCCGCGATGAGATGATTATGGAGATTTGTTGGGATGCCACGGGGGAACCGGACCTTCCCGGAAAAAAGCATCTGTGTTATAGGCTGCGCCACCGTTTTAGGCATGTGAAATAAGTAATGGGAACCTTAAGTGCGAGTGTCTTACCTTTGTAGAAGTCTATAGTCGATAAAGCTGACAATTGTGATTGGCAGATTGTTGATGTGATGTGTATTAAGGAGGAGGTGGTAACAGAAACTCACTGACTGGACACTGTGCTCAAGGACACACCAGGAACGCTAGCGTAGGGAAAGTTAAGTGCGAGTATCTTACTTTTGCCTCAGTCTGGACAGCAAGACTAACAACTGTGGTTGGCAAATGGCTGACGTGTCGTGTATAGGAGGTGGTACCATTCTCATCTACACTATCAACAGATGCTCGCAGACTGTACATTGTACTCAAGGACATGCGCCAGAAACGCTGGCGTCAGCAATACCTAGACCACGGGCTTGCATGAAAAGGAAGTGGAAGGCGAAAAATAAAGAAAATTATGGTGAAGAATAAGGAGATGATTATTACGGTGAAAATGAAGAGTAGAGGATGGAGAAAATGACGAAGATGAAGGGGAAGGAGACGAGGAAGATGGAAATCATGAAGAATGAGATGATTATGACGAGGGAAATGAAGAGTAAAACAAAAAGAAAAAAGATGAAGGTGAAGGCGACAGACAGGAAGAATGAATAGAAATGTATTCGTAATTCTATTAGGGAGACTTAAATCTTTACATCCCTTGTATTAAAAATTATGGAAATGTTCTAACTTTTAATGAAATACACTATGATCGTCCCACACAGAGACGGAATTCCAATCCAATGAACTGCAAATAGCTTCGCATATCCTTACCCTGCAGTCAGGGCGGGAGGCTATATTGATCGACTATGTTATTGCAAGTCTTCTCCACATACACCACGCAGTAAGTTTAATGTTTCTTCCTCCCGCATTCCTCTGCCATTCGCCAATTATAAGGCTCATCAATCTTTATCAACCCAGCACATGAAGTAGAAACAATTAACATCGGAATACACTAGTATAATACATTAACTTCATACCTGGAATTACAAAACCAGCTTTTCCGCGTTATGACGTAATAAGGTTATGACTTAAACTTTGTGACGCCATCTATTATAAATTAATATTTTTATTCTATTGTAAAGAATTATGGACTTTCAACCGTGTGTTGAAACAATATCCCCGACGTTTCGGGACTACACGTACTGGCATGTTCCAGTATCATAAGGTTATGATTTGATAGCATGTTAAAGGTAGGATTTTTGTAAAAGATAAAAGAGAGCTATTACTCAAAAGAAATATATTTTAAAATGAAATTTCTTTAGGCAGGATACGAGTCGGTCGCTGTGAAACAAAATTCTGTGACTGATGTTTTGAGAGGGTTCTACGTGTCGTAGCTTCGAAATTTTGTACGTAGCTACTAGAGATGAACAAAACTAACTGCCGCTCTCGCTCGCTGTGTTCGTTGCATTTGTCTTTCGAGTCTCGTCTCGTCATTCTCGTGCGCTTCGAGTCTCGCTCATCATTCTCGAAACAGCATTTGGTCGGCGTGGAAAGATTTCGTAACTTTGAATAACATACATCATTGAAATAAATAACATTATAAATGTTTAAATGAGACAAAAAGACAAAACAGAACAGTATCTTAGTTATCAAAATATTCTGGTTCTATTACATAATATTACCTATAGTTATATAAATAGAAAAAAAAAACAATTCTCAAATAAATTTGCATTTCTAAGAAAAAACAACATAACGTTACTATCTTTTTACTAGAGATTCCACATTTGATCTCAAACATATGAAAAGAAAATTCCTAGACTTTTGATAAGGGCCCAGTAATTAAATAAAGATTGGGAAACGGATTATTATATACTGAAAGGTAGAGATGATGTTTCAAGTAGGCTATTTGATTGTTTATACATATATAACAGTTGCCAAAGTAGATAAAAGTTCAGTCAGGTATAAACAACTGTGGCGATTCAAGGGTACTTGACGTTCGGGACTTCGGGAGTGATCAATCTCGACGTCTCGATAGACTCACAACCTGTCTTTACGTCAACGACGCGACATATAGGCTACAACATTATCGTGCGGGTTTTCGGCTTTGCGGGAGCTGTTAGTCTTACTTTCTCGATCGTTGTTCATCTCTAGTAGCTACATTATCGCGTAAATAAAGTTGTTCATGTTTGCAGTTTTCTACTAATTTACATAAATTAATGGGAACAACGCCGACTTTGAGCAGTGCGTCTTCTGGTGTAGTGTTGTGACGCCATACAATCGAAATTAGTTTAGTGAAATTACATTGTTGAGAAGCTTCTTGCTAGAAAATATGCCAAAATCCGGGGCTGAACGAACGTAAGCGTGGTGTGAAAGGAAGAAAGAAAATCAACTGTCAAAAATTGAGCCAAAAACGAAAAAGAGTAGAATGGAACGAGTGCGAGAATACAGAACAAGAAAAAATATATTTTACAATCTCTCCTCTACAGTTCAGTTACAAAGCGTCAACGATTCGGTGAATGTTCCTACAATCAACGAGTTCAATGTCTGATCCAACTAGCGTCAGCGATTTGGAATTAAATCTTAGTTTACCATTAAATAAAAATGCTCATCAGATATCTAAAACGCAATTTGTAAACTATCAATTTGGTTTTGTTTGCTTGCTTCATGTTTCATATCTTACTTACTTACTTACTTACTTACTTACTTACTTACTTACTTACTTACTTACAGGCTTTTAAGGAACCCGGAGATTCATTGCCGCCCTCACACAAGCCCGCCATTGGTCCCTATCCTGAGCAAGATTAATCCAGTCTCTACCATCATATCCCACCTCCCTCAAATCCATTTTAATATTATCCTTCCATCTACATCTCGGCCTCCCCAAAGGGCTTTTTCCCTCCGGCCTCTTGTCTTAGTTATTGTAAACCAACTGTTTTATTTTTAAATTTATTCTGAAGAGTATTAAGTATAGAATTGTTAAATGTAACCCTAATTTAACAACTCTCATTACACCAACATTTGAAAACATCGCTACACATTTACAACTTAGGAAGTTTCACTTCTGGCGCGTAGGGGTTACTCACTCATATTTTCTTTTAAACTGATCATCTTTGCAATACACAAATTTGACTTCTTGTTAGTAATAATTTAATAAATGAACAAAAATGGGTAAAGTGGGCTACATACAACTTTCCTCTAATTATTATTTTATTTTTTATGTGGCCACCTTGATGAGTCGCTAAAGTGGATCTTTAGATCGTTTCTGGAAGTATGCGTTTATGTTCTTTTGACTATTTTCCATTAACTGGAAAAAAAATATGGCCAAAACTAAAATTATAATTAAGAATTTTAATCAAGAATTCACATTTTACGGTTTGAGTTTTTCTTAAAAATATTCATTCCACTCTTTCTCATTGCTTGTTTCCTCAATTCCCGGTCTGTAAACGTATAATTTGATCATGAAATATACATGAAGTTAAAATCAATCGAACAGTATTAAAACACATAAAAATACAATTAAAAATCATTCGCTATATATTTTTCGGGAAATGCTTCATCAGTAGCACTGAGGTCGGTTCAGCTGCTATTCGTGCTAATGCATCCTGTTGGTACGTATTGTGTTTTTAATACTGTTTGATTAATTTTAACTTAACGTATATTTTACGATTCAATAAAAAAAACACTGTTGCATTTAATGACTAATAACACAGCTATGTCAACTATGTAATTTGAATTGGAAAATTTACCATGGAAATGGCGGGGGGTTAATAAAATTCAAATGACTAAGTTACACATCTACTGTAGTCAAATTAAAGTCATAAAATGCAATAGGCTTAAGTATTTTTAACTCTGTAGTGTATTTTATTCGACATTCATGTAGGCTACATATATAGCCGACATACCCATATTTCCATAACTATTGTCTGCACAATTTAATTTAAACTTTATTTGTAGAACATTGGTCATTTTATAAATTTTAATACCTGTTAAGAATTTGTATATGATAACTGAAGGATGTAACAAAGTTCACACAAGAGACTCAACACCTCTAGCAAACATCATATCAATATAGAGTGCAATATATTATTTGTAGGGCAAATAATGTTATTCACAATATAGCAGAATTATGTAAGAAAGTGGAAATAGCCTTGTTTCTATGGTACGACGCATGGTGCCAGAGTTTACAGAAAAATTTTTCACGTCGAACGTTACAATTTTTCTCTTCTAGTAGGTAGAGAATAGAGGTTTCACACCTGCACTTCATCACACTCGATATTCTTCTGGTTCTTTAATTTAATTCAAGTAGAGGACTAGTAAACCTTTTATTGGATTTGACCGCTCTTGTATGTTGGAAAAAATACGTGTAGAAATGAATGGCTTACCGGTATTCTCAAAAACTGTCATATTTCTTTGTAACCTATTTTCTGCTAAACTTTTAGTGAATTTTTAACATTTATGGGGAGAACCTCAATTACCTGTAAGTTCTTGCCTAGGAATGTCTCTACTTAGTTTAAAGGTAACAGCTTTTCTCACTTGTCTGATTGCAATCAACAGTTCTTTTTCGGTATATACTTCTAGCTATTATCACAATATTCTTTGTTTGAAAGTATACTTTATTTTAATCGGTTAACAATGCTGTATCAACTATTCGATTATTTAGAGTCGATGAAATTGTTGATAGCGAGGTTATTTGGCGAAATGAGGCCAAGGATTTTCCAAGTTATTACCCAATATTCGTATTACAGTTGGGGAAAACTCGGAATAAGCCCATCTAGATAATCAGTCCAAGTGGGTAACGAACCTATGCCCAAATGAATCTACAGATCAGCAGACAAGTGTGTCTATCACCTTAGCTGCACCGGTGACCAACTATGTCTCATAAACTGTGAACTGTAAAAAGGAAACTGCAAGACTAAATTTCGTACACGACCGCCATTTCATTTTTAACAACTTCTACCGAACAGAGGTCAAGTTAAAGAGGGAGGACACATTCAACAAAAGCTGGATGTCTGCTAACTCTGGGTAATATCACATAAAATACCTGAAAGATCTCCCACTTCGTTAATCGTGTTACAGCTGGCATACATACAAGTGAATCCTTCAGAACTTCTATCATGCTTTTCGTTTTTTAATAGGAACTGTATGAAAGACACTTATCGGCTTTGCTACGTTTAGTAATACACAAACCGTTTTCTTGCTGAATTATTTTAATATTAACGGCAATACAAATGTAAGTCAATATTTACACATTGTTGAATGTCGCTAAAAAAATGCAAACACTCAAACAAGGAAGAAGAGCAAATTAAACAATAAATATTGAACCATAGTGTTTTACTTCATGAAATCTTTACAAATGCTTGTTTTTGTCGTGTAAGCTCCCGTGTCTTTATATAAAGGCCCTAGCGACACAATAAAGAGTCTAGACCTATATCCCGTGAGACGTCGGCTTCCCCGACGAGAATGGATTTTCCAGGAACGTGCGGAATTACACAAGGTGTTGTAGGAGTTTACTTGTCTCTTGTGTGGGATTTCATCAAAATGTAATTATTTAACATATCTTTTAAACTACTAACGCCATTAAAAGATTATGAGAACATGAAGATAACATTCGAGCAATGAGGAAATAATGGCACCAAAGTACTAGAAGGAAACTCATATTATAGCTGTTTTAACCGCTACAAATTTTAGAGAAACTGCTGGGGATGCAAGTCTCGATGAGAGGAAGTCTGAAGACCGATAAGAGGAGATCGGGAAATAAAAATGCGATATTTTAATGAAACTGACACCGAGTTGACTGGTTTTAAGAGTAAATTGTTGTACTTGTTTTGGTTTATTTTGGAAAAGAAGAGTAAGCATTTTTTTCTCACCAGTGCTTCCATCCCTATTGAAGCACCAAGCAAAACCCTCATTAAGACAGGATTTTCTGTAGAAACTAAACTCTGTTATCATATTTCCTCATATCTGTTTCAGTTAAATCAGTTGGTGGTTAGCAATGGTGGTGTTCTCATGATTATTTTAATTTTTGAGTTGAAATGAAGACGACTAGGAAGAAGACAACAGCTTCACCACTGACTCATGTTTCATAATTTAAAAAAATAACTATTGGGTTTTCAAAAACATTAAAATTATTTATTCGTGTAGAGATAATGTAGATTAAGGTATATGTACACCTTTACATACAAAAAATTTTTTTTTGCATAATTTTGCTCTGTAAAATTTTTATACAATTGAGAATGGTACCAGAAAGAGAATAAAGTGAACAAATTCCTTGAAATTATGCCTAAATTATTTATAAAAATTATTTTGTTTATAATTTTGACATACAACTTGAAACATGATAGCTCATGCAGTTTTTAAGATAAAGCCACATTTTTTTTCACTGTTTTATAGCTAAAACTATTCTTTAGTGCCTGACATAGAGCTATTTTTTATTTTCATTTACATTAATTAAATATTACCATATATGTAACTTATACTAATATTTTATGTTGCATATATCATGTAAAAAATCAATAGATAATTATTAACTACATTAATGTTATTTTACTCATTGTCAGGCACTAGGGGACATTTCAATCTTCAAAATGACACCAATATCTTCTTGGTATCACCATATTTTACTGAGATATGTTTAAAAGCGTTAAATATTCTAAAATTACTATTTACAGGAAATGAACCACAAACTTTTAGAGCCTAGAAGACTGCATTATCATAGATCACCCCTTGAGCAGCTTCATGTCGATCCTATTTCAGCTTCTTTCTGCCTCTCAAATACCTCCTCCTTGTTTTAACTTCAGGCGTTTAATGTTTTTTTTTTTTTTTGGCATTTTTGTCCTTATTTTCATTGATGCAACAAACCCTGCGATGGTGTTTGTCCCAGGGTTTATGCTCATCCCCCTCAGAATTTTAATTTCTCCTTTTGGACTCTTATTAAAATGACGTACAACATCACTGACACAAAAAATTTATAGTTTTATGACTAACAGTAAAATATTATAAATTACTTCATTATGTAAAAACGTGTTTTCAATCTAATGATCATGCCCTGATAACTATGCATTTATTTTGGGACTAGAAAGAAGTTTAGTTTACAAGCAATGCTGGACGAGGGGATTGACTGCTACGAGGATCACTCCAAAAGTAATCCACAATATTTATTTAAAAATTACATTTTTATTCTACAGTTTTGCTACTTTCATAGAATGTAGATACATTCTTCACGAACAATACATCACTTTTCCACATAATCCCCGCACCTTTCAACTGTCTTACGCCACCTTGGAATGAAGGCCTGTGTACCTGTACGATAAAAGTCTGAACTAACACGCCTGAGCTACTCTCTGGCGCCACTCACGGGAACGACTTAAATTAAATTTGAATACAAGGGGGAAGGATGTATCTATGACCTCCATAAATTGCAAAGATTTAGAATAAAAAATAAATTTAAAAAAATGTTGTGCATTACTTTTGGAGTGATCTTCGTAGAAGTGACCGTGGCTGATGATGCAGAATTTTGGCAAATGAGACTTATCTGAAAAACCATAAGGCATAAATCGAAAATTCTTATATCAAATTAAAGGGGAGAACATTCTCTATTAAAATAATTATATTTTGAAAATTTTAATTTTTCATCATTTTTTTGCGTCTTGTGGGTGTACATATACCTTAAGCATACTAATTTTTGTTTCCAGAGGACCTATAGATTCTGAGGAAAAAAATGTTGAAATATAGTAAAATTGTAGTAGCAAAAGGTGTACCTTCCTTCCCCTTAAGCACACGTCTCATTACTGTCAATAAAAATACTATTAAGAAATGCTGAAACGATACAATGAAACTGGACCAATGGCGGAATGAGAATAACAGACAATACGAATAAAAAGTATTCCGCAGCCGCTCTGTCCACTTTAAATTCCAAAGTATGTTGAAGATTGAATGTCTGTACTTTACAGTGAGAAAGAGTCGTAATAAATTTAACCCTTGAAAAGAAAGCAGTAGGTTGTTCCGAAACGTCGAATGTTTTCTTCGTTGTCACGAAGTGATTACCTAAGTAACTACCTGCTGAGAAAGCAGCAATTAACAAACTAAATATAAAGATGATGATGTCGGTATAGCATCACGTAGTGAAGTCTCCAGAAGAGGCAGTTTTATGTGCAACAACGATCCATTACAACTTTCTGCTTGTCTACAGGAACAGTACTTACCTGATATCATCCACTGAATTACAAGTGAATGTTTCTTGTACATCGGAGACCTCCAGTGACCCTGTAAGAGCCGGACCTCTAAGAAACTAAAAAGAAATACAATCTTGATAAAAGATTACATTAAATCAGACTCATTCACATTTCGTACCTGAATATTTCCATCAGTATTTTTGTCAGTTTTGCTTCAGTTTTGCTTCAGTTTTTAATATTTCAAACGTATGGTAGAGTAGAATATCTGAAATATTTTGATCATGATACAGTTCAACATTGAAGACTATAATATACATACAGTGTTATATAGAACTCACGTCACAAATTAAAAAAAAAAGTCTACTCTGAAATTGCATATATAGGGACAATGTATCAAGCAACTCAGAGGAATACTTCAGTTTATGCGGGAGGACGTAAGATAGTTCCGGTAACGAATTGCATCGATGTGCGCTATAAACACTCTCAAATTATAAATGGATTTCGCTGTAGATCTCTGGTAAACAACTGACGTATACTATACTGATGAAAATAACAAGGTATTCAAATAATTTTAACTTCAATTATACAGAGTGATTCACGAGGAAAGGTAAAAAATTTAAGATACGATATCTTAGGCCATTTTTAGTGAAAAAGTTCATATGAACATAGGTCCGTTTTCGAACGATGGCGGAGTTAGATGCATTTTTTTGGTAAAACGTCTCGCCCCAATGCGAATCAGACGTTACCATATGCTGCTGACGTGAGACAAGGTCAAGGTCGCAATGAATGACGTAACATTGGAATCTGCATTGTGAACGATGTAGAATGAGGAAGAAACCGGGTGATGGGGCATTACAAATGTCCGATCGCCTGCCCTTGTCTGATGTAATGACACAGAACCCGCAGATAACACAAATAGCCTACACTATCATCAATTCACAGCAGTCCAGTCAGCTACCTACAGTACAGTAGTTATACAGGTACAGTTATCGAAAGTGTTAAGTTGTGTCTTTCAAGATGCCTTGTAAATTTTCGACTACAGAATACGCCTATATTGTGTATGTTTATGGTTTGTATGATGGAAGTTCCTTGCTTGCTGTCGCTGAATATGAACGACGCTTTCCGAACAGAAGGACACCATATTGAAGAGTACTTACTGTCTATGGGGTTGGATGAAAGACTTGGTATAGCAAAGGAAGGGGGAAACGAGAGAGGCGCTAATCGACCGTATTTTGGATGCGGAATAGAGAACAGTTAGCCTACGTGCAACTCTCCCGTGCGATGAGCGCGATTTACGCCCGAGAGCAAGAGTGCATTGAAGCAGGAGGAGGTACCTTCGAAAATGTGCGAAAATATCTAGAATATTAGGTATGTATGCATACGTGAATATAAACTTTAAATTTGTCCGTTATCTGTCTCTAAATGCGAGTTAGTAAAATGGAATCTTAGAAGTTTTTGCGAAATAAAAGAGCCATATCTCCGTAACCGTTCGAAAACGGACCTATATTCATATGAACTTTTTGACTCAGAATGACTTCAGAATTCACATTCTAAATTTTTTACCTTTTCTCGTGAATCACCCTGTATATAAAGCGTCAAAAAATTCCTTTGTTATAAGAAAAATATTATAATGGTTAGCTTTAAGGAAAAGGAGTTTTATGACACTGTGTACACATTTATGACGTAGACAGAATCAATGTACGCTTCAGCATTAACCACTTAAAACATAAAATGAGTTGACATTATAAATTAATAAGTTATATTTACTGAAATACTGTACAATGTGTCTACATAGCATTTTTACATATACAATTAATCGATTTTCAAATTCTTATTGCAGAATAACACAGTATCATTGAGGACGCCTCGACAAATACACAACTGCAAAACAGAAAAAAAATATGAACATACTGAAGCTCATTCTAAATTTCCTCATTGCTATAATCTGCGACTTTCTTACTCTCAATGTGTAGCCTATTCAGCTGAAGTGGCTGGTCAGATATGAAACCATTACGTCAGAAAATATATTAAAAAGATGGTCGGAAAAAGTTGGGCACATTTTTATGGATCAGCGACGATTATAGAAATGATGGCGGAGGAAATGGGATTACTCCGATAAAATTGCGCTTATTACTCTCTTTGTACACCATCAATTCCAGTTGGACTCGCCTGGATATGAATCCTGGTGTCCCATATGGAAAGTAAACGCTACTGCCATTCGCCTAACGAGAGTTTATAATGTTAAAACTAATACCCACTTATGTTAAGAGATATTTGGCACATTGCAAACATATTTTAGATAAAATTGACCAGTAAATCATACATGATTCATATTCGTCTGATTTATAAAGGCCAGACGAAGCCCAAAACGTATCACACTATAATGTAAAGCACTTGATCAATTCAGTATCTCACAATATATGTTGGAACTGTAAATGTCGCCTTCATGAATGTGGTTAATAGGCCTATTCTTGTTCAGTAAGTAATGTTATGCTTCAGTAAGTTCAATGATACCTGCATTCTATAGAACGGTGGTTACTTTTGTACGAAAGATTTGTTGTGATGCGAGAAAGAGTTTCATTGCCGCTCTGAATTTCAGTGGCACATGTCAAACGAAATTTGAAAGCATGAAAGATGCATTTCAGTAATGTCGTTACGAGAATGTATTTAGTTTCACCAATCTTCAAGACAGTTTCTGAGAAAAATGAAGTTCAAGACTATTTAAATTCTGTAGGCGACGACAATTGCATATTTGAGTAATTTAATTTTAACAAAATCTAGGCACATGATATTTTTGTTCCAAAATACTTTACTCCATTTATCGCAGTAAATTATATTTGTAAATACTGTACCACAATATTTCTTATCTCAACGAAATGCTTAAAATTTCTTGACAACTTCTAGTGGGGCCAGTCAGTTTTGATCGCAGACATTAGCTGAACGCTTATGAAATAAATGTCGACTATAATCAGTAAACACTCGATTTTACTTTTGTTTCTTCTGTTTCCACAGCAATCCTTCTACTATTCCAAATTATTATCCAGTTTTCGTCAACATTTCTAACAAAAAAACCTTTCAAATTCATCAGACTGAATACTCCTTTGGAAAGTCACACACGGCGAGATACTATAAAGAAAAGCTTAAACACAACAAAACATTCAAAATATGAACTTTAAGATACACAAAATAGCGTAAAACCTGCATTTGACTAGCCATTTTCTTCGCCAGAGTATTGAAGTATACGTGCCTGACACGGCTGGCCGTGACACTTTACTTCTCACCAGTTAGAACGTTAGATAAAACAAAAACATTTCTATCTTCATCATACTATGAGTAGATTACTATCATATGACAATTTCAAAGTAAACACTGAACCAGTCAAAAGTTAAAAGTTGGTAATCTGTCTCTACTGTAGTGTAAGGTGTGACGCACCTTGCTTGTCTTCGCTAAAGGCAAGTACAAGGGTTATAAAGTTATCGATGTACTTGGAGAACGAAATATATTTTAAGCTATATTTGAAACCTAGTTTATACCAGGGTTTAAGCTAGAAAATAAATAATTGTCGCAAAAATGCATGAATGAAAAATTATATTTGTGCAAATTGCGAAATGCTTGTGCAATATTATAAATAATTGTGCAGAAAGATAAAAATAATAAATATGCAGAAACAAAAAGTTATGTAATTTGTTTCTTGGAGTTTTATTACTTTCAACCCATCTTATCACACACTAAATATACTTTCAGTATGTAAGTAAATCATTAGACGTTGGTATGTTTAGAATCAATTAGTGCTGAATTTTCATGACATTAAAATACTTTATTTTACGGGCGCTCTAAACATTGAAATTCTTTACTAGTAGGCTCTTCAAGATTTATTGTTAGCAGAGCGCTAACTCTTTTTACTGAAAGGCGGTTTCTAATTCCAGTTTTTACAAGATCCATGCAACTAAATCCTCGGTCACAATTTACAGTATTCGATGGAATTATATAAATCAATTAGAAGAAATTGTTCACTAACTTACATGAATTGCAAATTTCAAATCAAATTCTGAACATCTATTGCTCAATAACTTTTTGAACATTGCCCATGTCATTAGCATTTCATTTAAATTCAGATTAGTTCAAACACATCTCTAATTTCATTTTCTCCATTTCTCTTCGTTCCTCAAGTCCAATTTGGTTGTCGCATTTTTGCACATTTACATTCAAAGTTTGTTGTATATTTAAAAGTCGGATAGCAAAATGCGACAAATGCGACTGTAGCTTAAACCCTGGTTTATACTATGAGCTACGTTTATTTATAAGTCACTTGTATTTGAAGTATTTACCACGGGCAGCTTTGTTGGAAATGCACGTGAACATTGATGTAAATAGCATTTCCTTTCACTGGGATAAAAATATATATGAAGGGTTCAGAGCCATAGTGGCCAAGCGCCATTTATTAAAAACGGAGAAAACAAGGGTTAAAGTTAAGTGAATACCATAGTTTAATGGATATTGACATATCATTTAGTTTTAATGTGTATACTTTATATTACTTTATGCTCGACCATGCCGACATGTAGTAATTATACACCTGGTAGCTGACCTTTAATGCATGTCATTAAAATACACCTACTCATTAAAGGTCAGGTCTTTCAGCCAATGATGACTCAGGTTACAACTGTTCAGCCAATGACAGGTCAGCTTTCTACCGTTATAAAACCGCAAGTATCTATTATTCTCGGATATGCAATCGAAAGAGAATTAGCGAAAAGTCACGGAGGCTGGAAATCCAATATTGTCGCAGAAGGTTATGTTCTGTTACTATAATAATTAGCATTAATTGTAAATAATATTCAAATAAATTCAATTTGTCATCTCGTTTTTCAATGTCTAATTTTATTTCAATGTTATCTCTATAGATTCTTATGGCCTAGCAAGGTCACTGTGGACATCTGTTCCTCGGAAAGAATCAATACTTTCGCGTCTGCGCACATCTCACAACATACGGGACATTGCTCCAGGTCAGATACAATAAAATTAATAATATCAAGTTGGAAGCATAAAAAGGTCGAAACTCGCCTATAATGGTAATTAAGAAGTCGTATGAAACTCGCCTATAATGGTAATTAAGAAGCTCGTATGAAAATTATGAAACTCGCTTGCGCTCGTTTCATGAATATCCATACTCACTTCTTAATTACCTTCATTATAGGCTCGTTGCATAATGTACTACTCTATGTGTTTCCATTGAATTATGGTAATAACTTCATTTTAAGCCTTGTTTTCTACGGTTTTAGTAAATGGCGCTTGGCCCACTATAGTTCTGAACCCTTCATATACGAGATACAAGACTTCAATACTTTTGTGCAACAGAACAAAGCAAACGCCATTTGAAACTAACTAGTATTGCGTAATTAATACAATTTTACAAGAAGCTTTTACAGAGCTCAATTTTCCTTACACGAAATAATTTTAAGTTCAATTACTTGTAAAGTATTGCTTCATACTTGTATATAATAAACTTCGTGCGTGTTCTATCTGTAAGATTTGGCAGTGATGACTGCTTCCGCCAGAGATCAATTCTGGCTGGCCCCACTTCAAAAAACTTATCAGTCAATAATCAGCGTAACTGGAATTCAGCGCCGCGTATCTCGATCCGCATTCTTCCTCTGGAAACCTTTCGCATTTGAACCACAGGTCTATAATAAATTCTAGGCGCTCTCTGACTCAATCCGGAGTTCGCAGTAATGTCCGTGGATAATTTCTACACGAGCGAGTCTTTCTGTAATTAGTAATCACATTTGTTTTCAAATCCGTTGCGTCATCACTTAACGATTTGCACCGCATCTTGAGGTTCATACATCACCACTCAAAAGTCTTCCTCTTCCAGCATCTTGTTACAGTGTCCAATACATCACTCCGCCTCTCACGATCGACGCAGATTCCCTCACAGGCACGTACCACTACAGTACGTGCGGTTTATATTTCGCAATCTCTTCAAGATACACCAATTATATTTGTCTCTTCCCACCGGCCACTGCGCCTCTAACTGCAGCTGTAATTCTCCGAGAAAATGCCTCCAGGTCTGAAACAGTATTCTACTTATGCAATTGTTCAGGTTGTAAAGGAATGTGGAGCACTCTATAGCTATGCAGTGAGCTGGGTCTGAATTCTTAGAATATGAGACTCTGGCTTCTGTGGAATTTGATAAACACAGCATGCATGGGAGTGTGATGTTATATAATGAACACCATTTCTTACAAAATCACTTGGCCAGACAGATTAGGATAGTCATAATGTTCATAACCTCACACACCCTTGTATTTTAATAGGATATTTATTAGCTTCCTTATTGTACAGAAGGAAAAAAACCACGTAATAAAAAGCTTAATGATATGTTCAACATTCATCTGAGAGCAACCCCGACTATTATCATGGCATGGAGATCTGTCCGTGTTATTTGATACAGACTAGAGATGGGAACGATTTATCGTTTTTTTACTAAATATCGATATTTTCGATTCGATATATCGATATTGAAACTTTGATTCAGTATATCGTATAATATATCGATTTTTTTTTATAAATTTATCGTTTTTTTGTGGAATTATTATTATCTTTATCAACAACAAAATCCACACTAGAGAACTCCGATAATTCCCTGAGAGATGGCGCTAATGAAGGTGGACAGTTGCATAATTGTGCAACCTTTAAATATCTAATTCAATCAATACCTTGTTCTGATTGGCTGGAATTCGTATTCATATTGTTTAATATGCAGTACCAAATTCAAAATGCAGCGTGTGCGAACGTGAGACTGAGACGGGAGGTTTATCTACTACTGTTTAGTATTAATGATTTTCCAGACAGGAGCAACTGCCACTCTGAAAAGGAACCGTCTGATCTTAAAACGGTTATCAAACGAAGGTAAATATTATACTTAAAATGAAAATAAGTGAAGTATTCTATTTAGTAAGAATAATTTAATATTAGTAAGAAATCAAAATGAAAATATTTTAGGTTAACTTGATAAGAAAATAGATTAAACTGAGAATGAAATGAATTAAAATGAAGTACCGGTATCACAAGTTAACAAGATACTTATTAAAAACATACAGTATGTTAAATATAACACATTAATACTAATTTAGATTACGTATTCTAAATATCTTCTACTTCTAATTTTGATTTATACATTATAGTTTTTATATAGATACCGGCACTTCAAAATCATATCATTATAAACGTTAGTCCATAATTAAGACTGTATTTTTTTGCTAGCAATTGTGACAGATTTTACCATTTTAAATAAAATTACTTATTCTACTGTAAGTTTTTTGTGGAAGGAATTTAATAATGTATATTTAAAAATTTGTTTCAATTGAATTCAGTTTTCGACATTGCAATGACTTCACGTAGTCCCAACTGTCCCACTTCAGTTCTATAGTCCCGTCACTCTTATTTCCGACAGCCAGTCACGTTCCAGATCGGCTACATTTAAACTTGTGTGTCTTGTGATTCGCTGCTGATGACGTTATACACTTCCTAAGGCTCGATAATTACGTAATATAATCGCCCGCCATTTTGGCTCTTTCGTTGGCGTTCGCAGAAAGTACACGAGGACGTTATTTGCCGCTCAATTATCTGCTCAATTACAGTGCGTTTGATTTATTATATAGGAGCTACGACATGATAATATTTAACGGTGCGGCAAATAGATTCCTCGTCTGGTAGCTCGGCAACGAAAAAACAAAATTGGTGAACGATCTACCTCCATCGGAACCTTGACCTAAGGCGTAAGCAAAGAGGAGAAGTCACGCTGGAAATAACAGCGACGCGACTATAGTACGTACGAAACCTGCATCCAGACCGGAAAAAGTAAACAAGCCCTAGCCTGCTCCTCCCCCCCTCCGTCAACACTCCTCCATCGGGACCTGACCTTCGAAGTCTAGTTATAACCAACGTTTAGCAGCCACTGTACGTATTGGCTGTATCAGCAAAGAATGTAAGAAAAGGCTATTTGTAAGTTGGATGCTTAACCCTGAACTGTTCGTTAGGTTCCACTTTGCTTGTCTTCTCTAATAATGGCGCCAGTATTTAACTCCAAAACTCTGAGTATTTCTATATCTATGACAATGCAGAAACTCAAATACTTCTCACCATGATAAAAATCGTGAGTCTTAAATCACAATATATAAAGTTATTACATAAGAATCTCGCACCAGACATCTGAGCACATTAACATTACAATGAAATAAATTTAAAGCAACATTTATGTTGGTTATTTAACTACGTGAAACACACCACGGATATAACTGGATTCTGGTAGACCCCTAATATATTTTTCACTTATACATCTATATTAAATTGAAGTTGGTGGAACAAAATGCATAAAACTGGATTTTTTTTTTTGTACAACATCCATTTCCGGTTTAATCGGAAATCACTCCAACCCCCTTCATTCAAATGGAATATTCTGTATATTTTTATATGACGTAAGTATCGTTCGCGAGTTCTGGGTTCAATTATGTATTAAGTGGCATTTTGGTTGTCAGTTTCTTTTTTAATAACATTAAAACAAAAGTAAAAAAGCTCATAAAAATATGATATGCGTAAGTAATCACTTAGTGATTCAAGACGGAGCTCATCCCGTCGGATCCCGGCCACTTAGTCATTCGTAATGAGTGCACCTCTGTACATAGTGCGTTGGACATTGTGCCACTGTCACACAATCTGTGACACAGTACTGCACATGAAGGTAGGCCACCAAAGGGAAAACTGAGAGGTAGAACTTTAACTGGGGGATTTCGATCCGGCATCGGAACTGGAATCCGGTATGGCTTAGTGGATAAAGAGTCAGCAAGTAGAGCTGAAAACCCGGGTTCGAGTCCCGGTGACGGAGAGAATTATTCTTTGTTCTATCCATCCTTCATCAACGTATTACGAGATAGGAAGGACGAGTGTTTAGCACTTCAAAAAATTGAGTCTTCTCGACAAATGAGAAACCTTAAAATCTCATCAGGATAAAATCCCTACCATAAAAGTCGTAGAGAGGCTGGTATTGTAAAGCTTACATATACAAAAATAGCTGATAGTGTAAACTGTAAGACAAAAAATAGCTTTCAAATATAGGTATCTTAAAACCTGTATTTTGTTAGGACGTGGGAACAGACTTGCCTTACACGACTCCCCGTGATCCATCACGTCTCAAACTACAGTCTCTGCATTTTACTTGTCTACGCTCGCATAATTATGTGCAACTGCGCTGTACACTGCCGCGTCCGCTCTACATCCGCGAACGTGGAAAGTTAAAATGTATGCACTATATACTTGTTGCCATGAACGAGAGTCAGTGAGCTGTGTTTTAATTTGTTTTGTTTATAACAAGTAGGCCTACATTGGCGTTCATTATAAACCACAACAGGCCTACATTTTAATATCCTTTTTTTTTTTTTTGAGAACTCTAGGAAATATGGCGGGATCAAAATTAATTAATTTAAAACAATATCATGAATGTAATTGAATTCAAAGTTCATTTAAATTATTATCTTTCTTTGCTTTTGATACATTTCCTAACTATTAAACATACTGCAATAATTTCGTAACGTTTGACATATCAAACTTATTCAAATAAAAGATTAGATATTAATTGAAAGTAACAAATCAACAACAAAAATAAAAAAGAAATGAAACGTTACTTTCAACCTATTATTTGACAAATTACCACAGCATCAATAAAATAAAATTCACTTACATATAAGTTTAAAGATACAGTATTTTTAAATTTAAATAATGACGTGACTTATATTAAATAGGGCTTACAAAGCGTAGACAAAGATAGTTGTTTTACGAAGCTAATAGCTAATTCTAGCCGAAAGCGGAAGCTGGCTGACTTCTGTGCGACGTTGCCAAAGTTCAAGAACGCAAAACTGAAGTTTTCAGTGAGTTAAGGCCCATTCACAATGAAAATTAAACATAACCGTAACATAAACACAAAAGTTTGCACCCAGGCTACCAAATGGGATCATTCACAATGATTCACATAAGTATTGACATAAACATTACCGTAAGACGTTAACATGAAAATTTGCAAACTCCAAACTTGCAAACAGAACACAATCGTGGAGAGCTGAAATATACGACAGAATATGAGAAAATGGCGTCGTTATTATGTTTCCATGGTTACCAAGTATGTTTGCTGTTACGTTTATGTTCCCATCGTGAATGATGATATGACTTCTTGATTTTACCGTAACGTTTATATTCTTATATTCTTCAGCGCTCCACGATTGTGTTCTGTTTGCAAATCACGTAAGCATAAGCATGAAAGCTTGGAGTTTGCAAACTTTCATGTTAACGTCTTACGGTAATGTTTATGTCATGCTTATGTGAATCATTGTGAATGATCCCATTTGGTAGCCTGAGAGCAAACTTCTGTTTATGTTACGGCTATGTTTAATTTTCATTGTGAATGGGCCTTTAGGCTGTAAGCGGTTACAAAGTGAAGACGACGTCGCCAAGTCCATCTGTCTTTAGTTTTCATGCATCACGTCGCCATCGACCGTCGTTCGTGGCGACTATTTTAGACTTGTACACTAAACCAAACATAAAAATCCTACATCTTGATTACACAACGTTTAACACTGTATCACTAAGGGATATATAATACATTTAGCTTTCACGTGTTAATGAACTAAACTAGGGTATTTTCAAACTTAGTTCATCAACACGTGAAAGGTATATATAATATATTATATTTTTTATTCCTGAATAAAAATTCTATCTTCTACAGATGGGGAGGATTCCTCTTAAGTGTTCAATAAGAGAACAAAATACGATTCATAGCAGACGTTGATGTATTAAATTACGGCTCTAGTGCAGGGGCAAGGTGTGTCTAGGTAATTTTAAGTAGGAAAGTGTCTCAAGCACCAGTAGAACGCTCAATTGCTGTTCAATTTATCTCAGCGCTTGTAACGGTAGTTAAATTTTTATAGATCACTTATTCACAATATTTACTAGTGTGTAAACTTGCAAGGAGGTTTTCGATCTCATGTTGTAGAATAGGCATGTCAATTGATGCCCACAGGAACAAGCGCGCGCTTTAGAGCCCAGGAGAGCCTGAGCGCTTTACAGCGGAAAGGAAAGAGGTGGTATATGCCGCTTGGTCGAGCTATATTCAGGGATGGCCAACACTGATTCAAGAGATAAAGGGAAGAGAACTTATTAAAACTGTATCCATGTTAATTTTTAGATTTGCCTGAGAAGTATAAGTGCTTTATAAGAATGTAAGTTTTAATTTTAATGCTCATTTTTCACAAGTTTGATTTTTTTATTCAAAAGAAATATTTTCTCAACTTTTCGTATAGAAAAGTGAAATTTTCAGGTATAGGCCTATTTATTTAGTAGCCTTACAAAATGTTTTCGTAAATCTAATATACCGTATATACGTATTACTGAAGATAGTGTCTTGAAAATTTTGAAAATATTCGCATGGAAATTGTTTGTAAGGAAATGAATTAACAAAGCAACTACTGTTACATCATAAGCAAAAGATACGTATCCATGTGTTGTAAAAATGTCAGCTCTATAGCTTCAGCAGATTTCGAGAAAATAATTTAATATTCTGATGATAGGAAGTTGCTCACAAATATCACCTTAAAAGCATAATGTGTTAAGAGTTTTTGTTATGCAATATTAGTTACACTTAAAACAGATACAGTACCTAGGTAACTTTGCTTTGTACTGTAATATTGTTTTGATTAGTTTATTGATTACTTTTGTAAGGCTAAAGATACCATTAATGTAAATTCCAACTTATCATGTCATATTCAGTCTCTTTCTTTGGAATATCACTTTCTTTATGAATTATGTGTTTCATCCACTTAATTCAGTATAATATTATACTACTATGGAATTTAAGTGAATATTCCTTCTTAATTCTCTATTACGTTATTAAGATTTAAAACACAAGTGCAATATTAAGAAATGAGTGTTAGTACTTTTGTTTTACAGACAATATAGATAATATTAAACAGAAAGAAGCCATATAAAAATAACGACATACAATTTCACGTTCCGTTTGAAGTTTGTGCACCACTGTTTTCTTAATCCAACAGGTTGCTTATTCATATACACAACCCTTCCTCTTTCCATACTTAGCGCTTGCTGCCCGCGCAAGACGTCAAGGTCAGAAAAATGCGCTTGCTTTGACATCACTGTTGTAGAAGATCCCCTTCATAAGGCACGAAATCCCAATAGAGGATTCTCTGCTAAGCATAGTCAGGGAATTGTGCAACTGGTAAACTTTACACTTATAAGTGATATTCTATCCATGGGCATTAATAAATGATTAGGAAATGGACAGATAAGATCGATATAAAAACTGGTTACTTGTTTATAAGTTGAAGCCGGGCCGGATAATTAGGCCCTGTGTGTGTTTGTTGATGACTTAACATTGCTTTCAACTGGACAGGTTATTCAGCGTGGGTATAGTAATAAAATATAATTTGAGGTAGGCAAATAAAAAACCGGTCATTGTGTACTCAGTGGTCCAGGCGGGGCTTAATGCTACATTCAAATCCCGTTTGTTATATTGATATTTATCTGTTGTCAAGGCGATGTCGTATGTTGTCTAAAGTACATAGTTCCGACTTCATTTCGAGGTATTCCACCATGTGTTCGTCTTCTCCGAGAACAAGGAAACAAAGATTTCAATGTGGCAACGCCCAGGAAGGAAAAAAAAAAAGAAAAGGTGGAGTTACCATGCATTTGAAGACACTTTCCTAGAAATCGTTCCTATACGACTACAAAATTACGAAACGCTTATTAAAAATGACAGCAGATTTGAGAAAATTCCGACGACTACGCGATAGCGTCTACAGTGGAAGCTCTTAAGTTTGACAGAAAACAAGTTCGACATCCCATAGTTCGACTGCTTACGTAGGAGAATTAGACACGCCCCTATATGGGCACTAAGAAATGGGTTTGCCATTTGAATGGGAATTGGTTCTGTGTCTTGTAGTGATACTTTTGCTAAAGGAAAACAGAATATTTTATTGATTAGGACATCCATATTTAATCACTGATTTTAAATTAATGAACTCTTCTTCTTCTATTTGAGAATTGTGCCGTTTGTGAGACGTAACTGTCGAAACCCATTGTGGTATTAGAAGCGCATACACAACTCTCGAGGCGGGCAGGAAATGCAAGTACAGTACTTTATTCGTTAATGGATAACCAATAAGAATTTGTATTCATTTCACCTGCCACACCCACTACCCTTATTCGACTGAACTTCCAATTCTGTTCAGTCGAACTTAGGAGAGTCCACTGTATATTGAAATTAGGATAAGTGAATAAATACATTATTAAATAAGTAATTAATTAGTGAATTAAATACACAATTAAATAATTACTTAATTAAGTAGTTAATGAAATAAATAATAAAATAATTAAATAAATAATTAATTGGTTAATTGAACAAATAATTAAATAAATAATTAAACAATTAAATAAACAAATAGTTACTTAAATAACAATTAATTGGTTAATTAAATAAATAATTAATTAGTTACATAAATAAATAATTAAATAGATAAATAAATAAATACATAAATAAATTAACTAATAATAAAATAAATCAATAAATAATTAAATAGTAAATTAAATGTGCGCAAATAATGAAATAGTAAATTAAATGTGCATAAATAATGAAATAGTTAATTTAATAATTATTTACTTAATCAAATAAACTATTAAATAATTAATTAGTTAATTAAACAAGTAATTAAACAATTAATTAGTTGATTAAACAAATAATTAAATAATTAATTACTTATGAATATTTCAGGAAAAATTGTTTTTGGTATCGATCCGGGATCTTATGTGATTAATGACGAAGCTCTACCGACTGAAACCACGTGAGGTGTCGTCTATGGTTTTTGGGGTAGCTCAGTCGGTTTAAAGAAGGGTAGAGTTCGATACCCGGCCCCGGAACAATTTTTGAATGAAATTATTCAAAACCTGCTTTACAGGGAGCTATTACCTGAAAGCCAGATTTGCATTAATTAGTTAGTTAAAGAAGTAATTAAATGGATAATTAAATATATTATTAATTAATTAAAGAAAGAAATAATTAAAAATAAATAATTGAATAAATGGATAAATAAATACAATTTTCTGTTTAGATTTACACAGTACTGAAATAAGCTATGAATAACAGTTAACTCCCCAATAATAACAATGCACCAAAACGGAATGTAGTGCTATTAAGAGGACAAGTAAAGAATAGTTTTGAGCCACATAAAATTAACAATTAATTTAACTGTTAAATACTGCATATAAACACATGATAATACCCACCAATATTGTTTTTGTTATTTATCCATCTTATGTGAGTAATGACAAGCTTGTATTAACTTTGTACAGTTATACATATATTGTTCATGAATCTGTTTCGTTGTTCCCATGTCAAAGCACAACTGAGTAACATTATTTTTCAAAATGTAACGCATGCTCCCCTCTTCCAAGTGAAGAAAGTTACATAACGAAGAACTGCATGCATTTTATTCTTCACATGACATAATTAAGAACATTAAATCCAGACGTTTGAGATGGGCAGGGCATGTAATCGAGAAATGCATATAGTGTGTTTGTTTGAAGGCCGGAGGGAATAAGACCTTTGGGGAGGCCGAGACATAGATGGGAGGATAATATTAAAATGTATTTGAGGGATGTCGGATATGATTGTAGTGACTGGATTAATCTTGCTCAGGATAGAGACCGATGGTGGGCTTATATGAGGGCGGTAATGAACCTCTGGGGTCCTTAAAAGCCGTAAGTAAGTAGGTCTAAGCATTTTAAAAATGCTGTATTTCTTTGACTCCATTTTTCTATGTTCCCTTCACATAAACTACCATTGTTCTTAAGTAAGATTTGAATGACTGTTTCTATTGCTGTCGGTTTCACTCCCCCCCCCCACCCCGGTATAGCACAAATTCTCCCCTCGAGTGAATAGATCTTGAATTCAACACCGTTTACACCAGTATTAAAAAAAATGATACAATTACTGTACATAAATACTTGCTCCAGTGCATTATTTTACAACACAGACTTAATTATATATCTCTATATAAAGCCATACGAATACGTCACTGTCTGGAATCAGTTACAGCGCCAGCCGAGATGTTCTGATAGAGGTTGCCCTCATCCCACGCAACCAGCCCGACGTGTGCCAGTCTGGGTAACAGTTTTCCACATTGACCTACACCTTAAAAATATCGTCAAGGCCGACAGGTTGGAAGACCTGAAAGGACGGACATAAATTATAGCTATGGATTCACTTCTTACGGCTTGATTTTCCTCGCTCCATTACTAAAACCAGCCTAGGAACAACCGTTCATTCCAAACGAAACTAATTTCTAGATATATATTCAGATTTCACATTTCTCTCCGTGATTGCTAATGACAATTACAACACAGTTTCGATATCTGTGTTCTAACATCACGCCGTGAGACTCGTGTGTGTTGTTCGAGAAAACAAGAGTCGAGGTCACAGGTTAACTGGCCAGAAATTAATTACGTTGCTACCTGGCGTTTTGAGATGAATACTGATTACATTTGCTTTCGTTTTGCACAGTCGTCGCCATCATGCTACTTTTATAGAAGTAGTCCTTGAAGACAATTGAAGATTTATCTTTCGAAGAGATGGAAAAATTCAAATATCTTGGAGGCAACAGTAACAAATATAAATGACACTCGGAGGAAATTAAACGCAGAATATATATGGGAAATTCCAGTTATTATTCGGTTGAGAAGCTTTTGTCATCTAGTCTGCTGTCAAAAAATCAGAAAGTTAGAATTTATAAAACAGTTATATTACCTGTTGTTCTGTATGATTGTGAAACTTGGACTCTCACTTTGAGAGAGGGACAGAGATTAAGGATGTTTGAGAATAAAGTTCTTAGGAAAATATTTGGGGCTAAAAGGGATGAAGCTACAGGAGAATGTAGAAAGTTACACAACACAGAACTGCACGCATTGTATTCTTCACCTGACATAATTAGGAACATTAAATCAAGACGTTTGAGATGGGCAGGGCATGTAGCACGTTTGGGCGAATCCAGAATTGCATATAGAGTGTTAGTTGGGAGGCCGGAGGGAAAAAGACCTTTGGGAAGGCCGAGACGTAGATGGGAGGATAATATTAAAATGGATTTGAAGAAGGTGGATATGATGATAGAGAGTTGATTAATCTTGCACAGCATGGGGACCGACGGCGGGCTTATGTGAGGGCGGCAATGAACCTCCGGGTTCCTTAAAAGTCATTTGTAAGTAAGTAAGTCCTTTATCATTCGCTTCTAATAATCTATTACATTGTCTGAAAAAAAATTGCGATTGTTAACCGTTAACAGTTTCTTGCGAAATAGTCCCTCCCAATTTCCGGAATTACTTACAGGTGCCACATCAGGTTCATATTGCCAAAGGCCTCAATGGTCAACTAATGTCTTTGGTACATTTTTTTTAATTGGGTTATTTTACGACGCTGTATCAACATCTAGGTTATTTAGCGTCTGAATGATATGAAGGTGATAATGCCGGTGAAATGAGTCCGGGGTCCAGCACCTAAAGTTACCCAGCATTTGCTCGTATTGGGTTGAGAGAAAACCCCGGAAAAAACCTCAACCAGGTAACTTGCCCCGACCAGGGATCGAACCCGGGCCACCTGGTTTCGCAGCCAGACGCGCTGACCGTTACTCCACAGGTGTTGGTACATTATATCTGGCTAGTCCAAACAATTGTTATTCCTTTGCAGACAAAGTATTCAACAGAATAGCGACACTTCAGATCTTTGTCATTACGACCCTGATAATGGCATCTGTGAGGGACACAAATAATAGTTGTTATGGCTAATCGTTAGACAGACGTAATGAATTAACAGAAGAAGCAACCCTTCAGACTTTGGACAATACAGAAATATAATTGACTAACAGGACAGACGAACCTTCAATGTTTTGGACAATACGACCTTGATGATGGCATCTGCGAGAAGCACAAACAATAGTTGTTATGGCTAGACAGACATAATGGACTAACAGAACAGGCGACCCTTCAGACTTTGGACAATACGGAGACATAACTATACTTGGGAAGATCTATGTTGGCAGAGCTACCTGATGTCTTGGGAAGGGTCAGGGAGGGTGAGTTGAACTAACCCTATGACACAGAGACTTGTAGAACAGCATTTCCTCTTTCTTTCCTCCCCCTCCCTCACCAGGACATCTGGAAAGGTTGTCAGTGGTGGATATTATTACAACTATGTTTTAACAACATTTTTCAGTGTAGTTTGAGAAGGCCCTTATAATAATTTTATAATTAAAATGTTAGAAGTATCGTGCTTTATATTAGGCCTACTTGTCCTAGTGTTTGTGATTCTTGGTGTAGGAACAAGAGGAAAGCCACTGCAGTCTGACGCCAGGAAATGTGTGCAATGGACATAAGTTTTTCGTAGAGGAGTATGATGCCTTGAAAGTCGGAAACCCTACAATAAACATAGTCGAAGTAGCAAAGCGAACTGCTGTTGCGTGTGGAGTATCTGAACGCACTGTTTACCGTATCCTAAATTAAAAGAGAGAAGCAGATGAATCAGGAAAAAAAGTGTCAAGTCCGGGCAAAAAGCGGCCGAAAAGAACTCCCACGAAAACCAGTATAGACTCATTCACTGCGGCCGCCATCAAGAGACAGATTTACTCCTTGTATAAGACTGATTTTAGTCCGAGTGTGGAAGATATTCGTGATGCTCTCGCTAAGTCTGGGTTATTTTATGGCAGCAAATGGTCGGTGCGGTAAAGACTAAAAAAACTTAATTTCCGTTAAGCTAAGAATAACTTCGGACGGAAGCTTCTGACAGAGAAACCCGACATAATTGCTAAGCGATTCCATTTCTTAAGGAGGATGCGCGACTTACGAATAACCGGCCGCCCTATCGTTTACCTAGACCAAACATGGATAAACATTAATCACACGAAAAGCAAAAATTGGATTTGTGACGATGGTGACATTCCTCTGAACGTGCCCTTAGGAAAAGGGGGACGATTTATTATTGTGCATTAAGTCAAGAAATGAACGCCGTTAATTTCAAACATTGGTTCGAAAAGAAACTCCTTCCGAACATTCCACAAAACAGCATCATTGTAATGGACAACGCCTCTTACATTCTGTACAGCTCCCACTTTTGCATCTTCTAAATCAGACATGCAGTCTTGGTTACGTCAGAACAACATAGAGTACGACCCAAAGGCGACAAAAATCGTATTGTACGATATAATAAAATTTTAAAAAGGAGAAAATGTTAAGGTACGAACTGGATACCTCAGCTCAAAGTGAACCACACCGGCATACCACTGTAATTTTAGTGTCATTGAGTTCATCTGAGCACAAGTGACAAATGATGTCGCTAAACATAATGTATCTTTCAAATCCAGTGAAGTCATACAATTATTTGAAGGAGCGTTGTCCAAGTTCACGCCAGAGAATTGGAAAAATGCGTGTGAACATGTTAAAAAGGAAGAGGATTTTTTATTGGGAAAGGGATGGAATGATTGACAAAGAGGTGGATCGTTTCGTAATAAGTTTAGACTCTGATAGTGATGACGATGACGGTGACGACATCATGGAAGTAGAAGTAGAAGAATCCGCCACTGCACATACAAATAGTTTTATGAAGAGTGTCTGTCTCTTGCCACCATCCCCCCCGCAGATGTCCGGTCAGCCACTGAGTGAGTGAATTCTATAGCAGAACAGACGAACCTTCAAGGCTTTGGACAATGCGACCTTGATAATGGTATCCGCGAGAAGCACAAACAATAGTTGTTATGGCTAGACAGACATAATGGACTAACAGAACAGGCAACCCTTCAGACTTTGGACAATACGACCCTGATATCTGTGAGGAGCGCAAACAAGTGTTGCTTTGGCTAGGCAGCAATGTCCTAACAGAATGAGCAACTCTTCACACTGGGCAATACAACGCTGATATCTGATAAGAGGGCAAACAACTGTTGTTTTATCTAAGCAGACATAATGGGAAAAAGCGAACTTTCAGGCTTTGGACAATACGACCGTGATATCTGTAAGTAGCCCTAACAACTGTTGTTTCGGCTACACAGACGTAATGGGCTAACCGAATAGGCGACCATTCAGACTCTGGACAATACGCCTCTGATATCTGCGAGACCAAACAACTGTTTGTTTTGGCTAGGCTGACATAATGCTAACAGGCAAAATTTCAGGCTATGGACAATACGACCTTGATATTTGTAAGGCAAGGCACACAACTTTTGTTTAGACTACAAAGACATAATAGACTAAAGGAATAGGCTAACTTTGAGGCCTTGAAAAATACAATCCTAATAATGACATCTGTAGGAGCCCTAGCCAGACATAATAGATGAACAGAATAGAGGACTCTTCAGACCTTGGGCAATATGATTTTAATGACAGCATCTGTAAGCCATAATAACAGTTGTTTTGGCTAACCAGACATATTGAACTAACAGAATAGACGACCGTTCAGACCTTGGCAATACGATCCTTATTATGGTATCTGTGTGAAGCCCCAACAAAAATTGTTTTGGTTATCCGGACAAAATGAACTAACAAAAAAGATGACTATTCAGGCCTTGGGAAACAATATCTCAACTATGCCATCTATGACGAGCAAAAATAACAGTTGTTTTGGCTAACAGACATAATAGACCAACAGAATACACAACCCTTCAGGCCTCAGGCAATATGACCCTGATGATATCAGCGAGAAAACCAGTTATTTTGGACACACAGTAGGCAACCATTCAGATCTTGATCACTATTGTATAGATAGTTAAGAGGAAACTGGGACGTTAAGTAAGAAAGGAAAGAAAACTGATATTTTACAAGATAATGGCCGGCCTGTCATTATTGCATGGACAGTTTTTAAATTATAATTTATTTAACGACGCTCGCAATTGCCGAGATTATATCAGCGTCGCCGGTGTGCCGGAATTTTGTCCTGCGGGAATTCTTTTACATGCCAGTAAATACACTGACATAAGTCTGTCGCATTTAAGCAGTTAAACTTGGATAAAACTGGGACGTAAAGTAAAAAATGAAAGAAAGCTAAAATTTTAGAAGACATGGCTGTCCTGTCATTATTGTATGGACAATTAAATTAAGAGAAAACTGAGACATAAAGTAGGAAAGAAAACGAAACTGAAATTTTACAACACAATGACCGTCCTGTCAATGTATGGACAGTTAAATTAAGAGAAAATTGGGACAGAAAGAAAGAAAGAAAGAAAGAAAGAAAGAAAGAAAGAAAGAAAGAAAGAAAACGAACCTGAAATTTTACAACACAATGACCGTCCTGTCATTATTGTATGGACAGTTAAATTAAGAGAATACTGGGACGTAAAGTAAGAAAGGAAACAAAACTAAAATTTTACAAGACAATTATATCCTGTCATTATTGTATGGAGAGTTAAATTAAGAGAAAAGAATTGGGATGTAAAGTAAGAAAGGAAATAAAACTAAAATTTTACAAGAAAATTACCTCTCTGTCGTTATTGTATGGACAGTTACATTACGAGAAAACGGGGACGGAAAGTAAGAAAGGAACCAAAACTAAAATTTTACAAGACAATGACCGTCCTGTCATTATTCTATGGACATTTAAATGAGGAGAAAACGGGGACGCAAAGTAAGAAAGGAAAGAAAACTAAAATTTTTAAGACAATGACAGTCCTATCATTATTGTATGGAAATGAAACATGGATAGTTAAATCAAGAGAGAAGAGGAAAATACAGTTAGCAAAAATGCTCTTCCTATATATTCGAAAAATTGTACAGGAGCAGATAGAATTAGGAATGAAGAAATTATACAGAAATTTGAGATAGAAACTATGCAAGACAAAATATAGGAATGCCAGAGGAAATCGAGAGAAGGTATGATGCAAATAGACAATGAAAGAATCCCTAAGATCGTTGGACGACTCCGTAGAAAATGGACCCCATTTAACAGGCAAAACACCCTACTCAGTATTGATGATGATGATGATGATGATGAAGATGATGATGATCCATGCTGTGAATGGTGAATTTGTTTATCGAAATAATGACACTGCATCTGCAGAAATAAATTGTCTTATTAATCAATGGTTTGAAGTGTGAAGATTTGTTCGAAAATTCGAAGACAAAACTTCCATGCAGAAATTATCTTACAAGAAATCCAGGAAATTAGTGACAATTTTCGAATATAGAACGCAGTGCGGAGGAAGTTGCGAGACAACTGCATGCGAGTTACTCAACAGTACGGCGAATACTCTGGAGATTCTGCAAGAAAGAATTCTTCGTTGGCTTCTGATACAGAAGTACTGAAGCGATAAATTACTCAACAGATTCAGAACATTTTTGGGAGATTTTATTTCGAATGCTATAGACCCTACAGCAGAAACCATTAATAATTGAAGAACGGGATTCTATTTTAATTGTTTTCTAGTATATAAAAACCACATTACTTTTTTTTTAATTAAACGATATTTATATTTTATGTACACCTACTTACATACACAAAGCTTGGGCGAAAATTCGCATGTTTCCCAACTTCTGAATACTCCTACATTTAAAACTTATGTTTTGAAATGCGCTGACTGGAAATCTCGTCTTGCGTTTGTCAGAGACCATCTGGCAGTATAACAACATCGCTTTAAAGGAAATACTGGGAATAATATTGACTTGTCCAGTGTCACAATACCATAATCTGATCGTTATGTAAACACAGCTCGAATCTTGGTAAACCGGCAAAAGTTATATAATGTAAGAAAAATTGAAGCCAAATTATTCGAGACGTAGGCAGGGCCATTCTTCTTGGACTGTTCTAGCCATTTAAGTGACCTGCCTCATTCGGGCATCGGTATCAAACCTACGACTTCCTTAGGAAATATTTCATTCAAGATATTAACAAAATCTGATAATTTATTTTGGAAGCAAATCGTGGCCACTGTATTAAGTATAAAGCACCCAGTTACAGAGTTATTTGATCGTGACATTCAGATATCAAAGACCCATAAATTCACTCCGAAATCAGTTTACATTTTTCAGCTATATATCTTTCTGCTATTGATTTAAGAACAAGATAAAATCTGTAGCCACTTCTTATATTTCACGGCCAATGTCCTGAGGAGTGTACAGTTCCAAAATCGACATCTGTGCCGTATTGTAGCTCACAATCAGTTGGCAGAGCACTGGTTTACATTGGCCCTGACCCCGGGTTCCATTCCCGGCGATGGCGGAGTCGCATTTTTGCTGGACAAAGCAAATATTTTAGAAGCTTTTTTAGAGGCTCTCTCGTTCCCTCTATCTTTCCATCGTATTCATTACAATAGTATTATCCTAAATGGTGTCAGCGTAATGTATTATTTTTACTGACATAATGTACAGATAGCATTAGCTTCAGAGAGCCGTAGAAGACTTTCGGAACGGTATAACACACAGCAATGGGACTCCATCGAAACATAAAAACTTAGCAGCTGATTCGACAGATGGCACCAGACATGAGTTATGATGAAGGAGCGGATTCCTATGTAATTAAATATTATTTTTGCGTGTGATAAAACACAATTAACAAAGTTAAAAATTCCGAACATGAAGTTTCAAGTTTAGAACCCGAATTTTATTTCACATAAAAACACATATTTTCACAAAAAATTATGTAAATACATATTTTCAGGAAATCTATTATAAACACATAAATCTTGGAGTTTTTTTACTTAAATAATTTTTTTACAAGAACTTTTAAACATTTTAAAACTAAATCAATTATGTCACTCAGAAGTACGTTATCTTTTTAAGAATTCTTGGTTGCTTTGTGTTTCTAAGTGCTGTGTGGTGTATCCGTGATCCATTTTCGTAATAGTATCACCTCAAGTTCTGAGAACAGCTAGGCAGTATATCAGTGTTATTATTAGAGAATAAATTAACATAGACAAGGAGGAGAGATCTTAAAACACATAATTAGGAATGTTTATTGTTGCTGAAGATGATTTCATTCCACGCATTGTTTGTGAAACACAACAGATAAGAGCTGGGTGTGAACATTATTTAATTTAAACAAATCTCTCGCCTCTCGCTCATGTCTATCAAGTGACTCCCTGTTATCGGCTTCATCAATCGATGTCCTTCAAGATACACTGAAAGATGGTTGTTTAAAAAACGATTTGGCTTTCCTATTAGCAAATCTAAGCTTTTTGTGTGACTCCATAAAAAAAAACTTGAAACATCCAAAAACCTGTTGTCTGAAACAGGGAGGTATGTGCCGTGAAAATTAAATTAGACTCGCTACCAGGTTCAGAAGTACAAGTACTAAGGGACAAATTCCAGAATGTGTTTGGAAAAAACAGTGGATATAAAAAATTGTGTAAAGTTGCTCAAGTATTGGAGGGTGTTCCTGTAGGTAAAATTGACGGTGTTTGTGTTTGTGACATTCCTCTCTTTAAATATGCACATCCGATGTCTTGTGATGTGGAAAGATCGTTTTCACAGTATAAGTCGTTGTTCAGAGATAATCGGCATGCATTTGTGATGGAGAATTTGGAGATGGCCTTCATTGTTCACTGCAATTCTCGGCCAACTACTAGCACTCAAGTGTGGTTGGTGAGTACCTCGTAACATTTTTTTTTTCAAGCTAAGTAAATGTATTTTTGTCATATTTAAAAAAATATATATATTTTTTATTTTTAGCAAATATTTTCGTACTTTTTAGCACATAAAAAATAAATATATTTAAATTTTTTAGCACATAAAAATCCGCTCCCTAGTTATGATATATACAAGGTCGCGACAGTTCCAACATGAATATCACTCTTACGATAAGAGAGTAGATTAGTCCATTAGAGGCTTCAGTGCTAGCCTTTGAGCTCCTCCTCCATAACAGTACAAAAAAAATCGAAAGATGCTTTAATATGCTGCATATATTTCAGTAGACCTACTTGTGTGTGCGTTCACCTGTCGACAGGTAGCCTACAGTAGAGTCTCGATTATCGAATTTCCGTGTTATCCGAGTCCGATTAAAAAAAAAGAAAGATTACAGTAAACACTGTACACTGTACAGTATTACATGCTGCCGCTGTTGATAGTTAAGGTGTTGACGTTTTTCTAAGGCTAGACAGGGTCGCTATTTTTCTTGTTACATATACAGAGTCTGTTGCTTCGAAGTATTCTATCCCAGAACTTGATGTTTCTACGTCGGTTGCTCCAGAATCTGCTGCTTCCACTTCTGCTGGATCTTCATTAAACATAGCATAGTGGAAGCACTGGATGCATTGAATTGCAGATTCATAGCGGTGAGAGCTAGGAGTACCCACTCATGTTCCCTTTCCAGTCTCGAGAGGAAGGAAGCTAACCAAGGCGAATGAACGTAACAGTGAGGAAAACTTCAATATTTGATTAGATTTTCTTTTATTTTATTGGGTTATTTTACGACGCTGTATCAACATCTCAAGTTATTTAGCGTCTGAGTGAAATGAAGGTGATAATGCCAGTGAAATGAATCCGGGGTCCAGCACCGAAAGTTACCCATCATTTGCTCGTATTGGGTTGAGGGAAAACCCCGGAAAAAACCTCAACCAGGTAACTTGCCCCGACTGGGATTTGTACCCGAGCCACCTGGTTTCGCGGCCAGACGCGCTGACCTTACTCCACAGGTGTGGACATTTGATTAGATGTAATGAAGTTTTTGGATATTTGAACCATGTATTGGTAGATGTGAATATAGAGTGATTCTGAAAAATGTGTCATTTCCATTAGGTGGAAGATGCTATTCAGCACATGAATCTCATTTATCCAGTTGTTATCCTTCTTTCCTCATACTTCTGCAAGGTCCAGTATTCATTTCCGTTGCTATGGGCAGGTCTTGTCTGACTGTTATACTGATACTTAACTTCAGGTGTGTATTTTTTTTTGTACCAACGAAGGTTTGAATACCCATTTGATTATATTCAAATATCTGTTAAAGTTGGATATTTTTTAATGTACCTATGTTTAATTCTTCTAAGAAATATTAACTTATAACCAAGATAATTTAAAAATTGTTATTTCTAAAATTTTATTTCCTAAGGAAATTTTGGTTGGTAAGTATTTGGAACTTTCCCGCAAAATGCTATTATCTCCATTTTCTCAGAAGATTTGTTCATGGAATGTTTTTCAACTTCTAATTGGAATTGATATAGAGAGTGTTGTAAATAATCTTAAGATATAGCAAGTAATATTAAATCAACATAAAAATCGTGATGTCGAAATGCAAATTCCTTGCATCTTATTTGTTTTTTTTTTTTTAATGTATGCGTTTTAAACGCCTAAAGTCTGTGTGATGTATCTTGTCTCACTGTGAAAAGAGAGAGAAATGAGATATATCTTACTTCGTCTGTATTGTTATGGCCATGGAGGAGAGGAGCGATGCCGTCCATCCATCCAGTGGCGGAAGGGACTAGTTGATACATTCTGTAGCACAAAATAAAATAACAAAATATCTCTCTTCGTACTGTGTAGTTCCATCACTGAGCTTGTCTTTCAAGAAACTGAGTTCCAGTATCCTGTACAATAACAACATTTTGAAAGGAATCCTGAAAATTTACAACTCTCCTATAATCTCCACCCTCATTTGAAGGGACTTGGTTTTATTGCTACTGAGACAAGATAAACCTTACCAGGTATAGAGCTCATATTAATCTGATTTGTTCATTCCATTTAGTATCTTATATAAAGAGTTTGCCTAGTTTTCAATAAAAACACTAGTTTTTCAGTTACCATCTGTTTTATCCCAGATGTTGCTTATCCCAGGTAGTCATGGTCCATATTATCTAGAATAATCGAGACACTACTGTACATAGCTTTATTATGCTGCATATTTTTCGGTATAAGAGGTTGTTGAAAAGCGCGTGAAATGTTTCGCCAGGCTGGGGAAGACAAGGGAAACAAGGTGATACAGAGAACAAGCTCAACCAAGGTCAATCTGTATCAAAAGACGACAGAAAAAAAAACACGTCTTTTGCTAGTAAAATGTTGAATGGGAGGAAAAGAAGAAACGAAATTTCCAAGAGAAACAGGAGAAAATATCTTCTGACGTAATCTCTACTTTTAAAAAAATGCAAAGCTGGGGGAGGGGCGTGTTATAAAACGAAACTATCTGTACGAATGTTTTCCCAATACAGTTTTGTCGACTAAAATAACGCATTGTTGTCACAGGAAACAAGATTACTAACAAAGATAAACTGTATATCCCGAAAATAATCTTTGTGAGATCAACAAACCTCTGCAAGTCATGCTGATCTATCTCAAATCGACCCTCGTTTTGGAAATATGAGAAAATTGTTTGCAATTTTTTAAATACAATGAAACATTTTCTGTCCGTTGACAACTGTGATACAATGCTTTGTGCAATGTCTGAGGCATCAGGCAACTTCTAGTGTTTGAATTTAAAATGGTTTAAATTTATTTTTTTCTTTTAATAATGATTAAATTGTGGCTCGAAACCCTTTCACCCAATGATCAAAATCATATTTTATTTTGAATGCTGAGAAATTAAAGTTTTAAACAAAACAGTTTTCTTACATTTTTGTAAATGGATAAAAATGAATTTTTCTTCATGGAATACGCCTTTGCTCACGTAAAAATATTTCTAAAATGGTGTTGATTCGCATTGAAAGTACAAAGAAACCATTTTTTGTACCGTTCATTAATGTCATTGAAAATATCAAAAAATAAAATAAATAGTACGCAAATGAACTAAGGTTGTCCCAGTCTAACATTTTTCCGCACTCTGCCGAAACAGATATCCAAGGCCACATTCATAAACACGTGAAGTTTCGTTTATCAATTTTGATGCATACCACTTTATCAAAGTTTTCATAAACTGACAACTGAAAGTGAAAAAATAATCAATAATAATTATCTTAGCTAATAATAATAATAATAATAATAAAAGCCGTTAATTATGATAAAATAATTAATTTAATAATCAAAACTAATAATAGCCACTAATAAAACAATGATGATAATCTTAATAATTAAAAGTTTTTGATCAATATTTTTAATTTTTAAAATAATAATAAATGTAATTAAAATAATAAAATAATAATAAATGTCTCCCTGATAATAACAATAAAAATAATAATAATAATATCATAATAAAATGCCAGCTTTAAAAATGAAGCTTCGTTCATTGGTCTGCAGTAAATCAGTTCCAAGTTCATGAGCTAGGCCCTGAAAGATCTTGTTTTTATAAAATATGACATAAATTTGTCGCTCAATATTTCCAAAACGAGGGGTTTGACTTTCATAGTATATTTTTAAAATGTCTCTTGCACCTTTTATAAATGGAAAAAATCTGATTTATTCGAGTATTAAAAAAATACAGAGTCCTTTTTTTAAGACAAACTGTCCCAAAATCGTCTTTGTCCTCAACAAATCGCGTAATACATACAGATCGTAATCAGCTGCTGCAGCTTGAAAATTGAACGATTTAGCGGCATGCCTCTCGGCGTTATAAACCTCACCGGGCTGCGGTCAGTTCATATAGTAGCTGCTCATAATAATTGTAGCTACGCAGTATAACAACCTGATAAGCTGTAAAACATGTTACGATATAGGGGAGGCATAATTCCCCATCACTTGGCTACGTGAAGTTATGTTTTATGGTCAATATACTTGACTTTAACTCCTTCTTGTGTCTGGTCTAGCAATTATAACATATCCTACCATCAACTAACCACAGAGCTTTAGAGATGATAATGATAGAAATCATAGTGCTAGAGTCTGCTGTATTCCAGAACGAGGTCATGTTGGTAACCAATTAGTTCCATGTGTGTATGTGGACACAATTCTCGGCATGGAGAGAGAGAGATATCGTGGCGGAGTAGGTAGCCAATACAAGTTCAAATACCAGCCACCAGGAAGCGGTAGTGTATTTTCTTACCATTGTTTAATAATAAAAGACTTTAATGGATATGATACTTTCGTGTTGGATGATGATGCAACTATCACAATCTCGTGTTCCACAGCGCCTTTACGTACGATAGAAAATGCCGCTGCATGAATGTAATATTTACTACTAAGTAGGTGGAGAGTTTTTATTTTATTTTATTTCACATAATGACATCATTAAACGAGGAATGTGCCCTAAATATTTTTTTTCTAATAGATAGTATGAACCTTAATTGGGACAGAAAATTATATGGCTTATACAGACTGCCTATGTATCACACAAAATAAAGTATTTTATGCATGACGCAAACTTGAAGGAAAATGTAGAATTATAACTGTGCAGCCCTTTAATGTGACATCATTAAAGAAAATGGTGGAAGTTGATGGTCTTAATAATTGAAAAGGTTGTTTTTATTCAAATACGAAGAGCGCCAAGAAGTCATTATCTTGGATATGCAATCGAAAGACAACAGCGAAACGTCACGGAGGCTGGAAACAATACTGTGCAGAAGGTTATTTTGCATTCTGTTACTGATAATAATCCTAGCGTTAATTGTAAATAATATTTCAAATAAATTCAATTTATCATCAGACGTCTTTTTCAATGTCTAAATCTTTCTCTTTTCAATGTAAGAGTTATATCAAGATTAATGTTTATTTTACCGCGACGTTTGAGATTATATCAAGGTCGATGACATTTGTGTCCATCTCCGGAAAAAAATCATTACCGCAAATTTCGCGTCTGCGCACATCTTACAATTTACGAGATATTGCACTTTATTAATCATTGTTCCTGATTTGAATCAAGACCAGTCAAATAAGAATAACATGAATACTTATGAATAATTTCAAGTTCAGGAAATATGTTCTAATTTAAAATAATTGCTTATGAATTTCTAAGGTGTTTGGTTGGTAAATTAAAACATTACGAAATATATTATTTAACTATTATTGCTTAATATATTAATAAACGTAACGTAAGAATACTTACTTTAACAACCAACAAGTTTTTATTGTAATTTTATTATTATTTAATTGAATTTTATTTTATTAAATATAGTATAAACTTAAAAAAGAAGGAAGAAATAGAAATGAAATATTGTTATTGTTTGGATGTGATGGCGACATCAGAAATGTGATGAGAAAATGGTTGGTGGCCAGTTGATGAGTAATGATTTCAGATGTTTCTTTTTATTCAAATAGAAAGAGCGCCATTGGAAGTCATTGGTCTTGGTGTATTATTATTATTATTATTATTATTATTACAGTCACGAAACTTGAGTTCTGAGGTCTATTGCAGGAACAATCAAAGAGTGCAGTTTTACTGGCATTTCTCCCGCGCAATGAGACGATGCTTGTAACATTAATCAGCGATCCTATCTTGGTTGCAACTATCTTATGGATGTTATTTATACTTGCTCTATTGAGATTCGTGACTGAGATACTAGACTGTGGTATTACTGTAGTTGTGAACGGGAGAAGATTTCGGGGCAGAAGAAGATATCAGATGATAGACGAGACATTAACGGGAGGCAGAGGTGAATATTTCAAAATTCACAAAATTTATCCGATTTGTTTGAAATTGATCATGGATACTAAGTATGTTATTAGTAATGGACATACCAAGTTTCAACTTCCTAAGTACAATAGTTCTGTAAATATTAATAATTTTATAAAACTTTATATCGTTTGATATAAAATGCTCCATGCACCATATTGTAAGAAATTTTCAATATTTCTTTTTATTTATATGTTCAGAGAAAGTATACAAATAATGATAAGTATTAGTTTATTATGGGAATAATATAGTAATACAGTTATCTTGGTTTTAATTTCATACTTTTAAGGGCACAAAATCATAAACTAACATAGGAATATCAAAATAAAGATAATAAAAATGGAAAAAACCAAATTTTCATTTTTTCTTCAGTTTTGTTCGAAAATTTCACCTCTGCCTCCCCTTAAGATATGTGGATCATATGCGGAGACAAAGAGGAAGGCAGAAAAGAGGAAATATTGGAGAAAGCTGGGTTAGCAGTGAAAAACCTGCGCTTGGGCTGAACACTGAATGAATGAATGAATGAATGAATGAATGAATGAATGAATGAATGAATGAATGAATGAATGAATGATGAACTCAATGCTTAATATTTCCCCTTCCGAGTCTCGCGTAAACCCAAATGACAGACAAATTCACGCTACAGGAGAGCGACCATTTTCCGTGTCAAAGGGTGTAATGCGGATATATTTAGAAAAATACCGAGTATCCTTATTTTAAAAATATGTCCAGAGAAAAAAAAGATAAATATTTATGTGCTCAAAGCATAATTTTCTAGATTTTTGTGTCTATCGTACATATTTTTTTTTTAATTACGAAGCAAGAGAACGCCGAGGTATTAGGCTGAAAGCTTTCAGAAAAAATTGAGTTTGTTAGCGTTAAAGTAGAGGACCTAACATTCTAAATGTGCTAAGTGCCAAAAAAAACTTTCTGAGATAGTGATGAAAAATACACTGAGCAATGCATATTGAGATACCTACAACACTATCTTTTGGCTCAGGAATGAGTCGCTTATAGTTCAGCTACGACAAAGATAGTTTTTTTAGTTGGTTATTTAACGACGCTGTATCAACTACGAGGTTATTTAGCGTCGATGAGATTGGTGATATCGAGATGGTATTTGGCGAGACGAGCCCGAGGATTCCCCATAGATTACCTGGCATTCACTTTACGGTTGGGGAAAATCTCGGAAAAAATCCAACCAGATAATCAGCCCAAGCGGGGATCGAACCCGCGCCCGAGCGCAATTTTAGACCGGCAGGCAACCGACTGAGCCACGCCGGTGGCTCGACAAAGATAATTTAGTATGATATTTTCATATGGATGTTCCTGCCTTATATTGAATAAAATGAAATTTGAAAAATTGGCACTGAGCACATTTAGAATGTATTGTAGAAACCTTTATATTTTCAGTAGGGTATATTACACAAGAAGACCTTTGTATATTCAGTATGACGAACTTAGTTTTATTCCCACGAAACTTAAAAATAAAAACTGCGTAAAATGCAAGCTATATTTTATGGCTCGATAATTAAAAACAGAGCAACACAAGTGTTAAATTATAGAAGAGTATGTAACTTATTAATTTACTTCCATGAAAATAATTTATTGCACCGCGTAGAAATCGTGTATAAATTATTTTTTTCTATGTAGGCCTATAATTTACGTAAAATATATAATTTAATTTACGTGGCCAACTCTGCTTAAATCGTGCACAAATTAATTTAGCGCCCATGTTTATTATATTTTCCCCTCGTTTTCATGAATACTAATTACCACCTCTCAGAATAGTGAATGTTTTTTTAATACAAATCACACTGAGCACTCCTATGACGTTGATGGAAAAGTACTCATACCTCAGAAAATATTAATTTTAAGACCCATATTTATGAGATTTTGTTTTCTGTTTTGATGAATACTACCATCACTAAAAATATTGAATGCTTTTATACTAGTAACACCTTGTATAAATACATACAGAGTGTCAAAAAAAAATCGTTTACAATGTTTCGGAGATGATAGAGGAGGTAAAAAAATTATATGACAAAAATGGCGCTACCAGTTAATAAGTGGTGTGAAGAGATTGTATTCAGACTGTTACTTGAATGCAACTCTCAGAGATTTTTGTCACATAGGAAAGATGTTTGCTTTTACCTCCTCTATCATCCCTGAAACGTTGTACACGAACTTTTTTTTTTTGACATTCTGTATGTACAATTTTAAATTGTGATGTGTTCACTTCAATGGTTTGGTGACACTCTATTCTATAACCTCAATCTCTACGTAATTAAGACACAAATCATCACGTATCTCTTTAAGACGTTTAAGATATTAATACAATTGAAGGTATTTTCATACACGGGGAATATTTTTAATCTGACTGTTTAATGAATTAGATCTGGTGCGAGATTCTTAATGCCTTCTTTTAACAGGAGGTAACATTATTAGATATTCAAGTTTGATACACACGGTAGTTACGCTATGAAACGTCGGTTCCAGGCTCAAACTGCTTGCTCCCGTCTCAGATGGGGCCGAACACGCGTTTCCCCCGGGTCAGCAGCATGCTCACGATCATGACAGACATGAGGAAGAAGACTAGCCCGAGCAGCGACGTCACCACCCGACACCAGCAGCGTCTCCTCTTCGCGGACTTGATCTTCCTGACGAGGCGCTCCGCCCGGTGCATGTCCAGCGTGAAGTCCGGCCGGTTGGGAGACTGCAGAAACAAACAGCGATATTAGACTTAGCCTACAATCAAATTAATCCGCATTACATATTTTCATAACAGTTTATTTAGCCCTAGAGCTGGATTGACAGATTTCACTACAAAGCAACAGTATTCTTCAGTTGTGCAGTAGCTCAGGTCATCTACTGCCGAGCAATTTCAGCAGACATTATTTAATTCGACACTGAATAATTCGAATTATTCGATAATTGGAATAAATATTTATTCACCTTAAAATTCCTATGGGATGTACTATAAGCAGTAACATGAGCTGCAGCCAGGAAGTCAAAAGGAGGATAGCAATGGCCAAGGAAGTTTTACAAAGAAAAAGGAGCATCTTCTGCGGACCTCTGGGAAAAGAACTAAAGAAGAGACTAGTCAAGTGCTTTGTGTGCTATATGGGGCAAAACATCGACATTACGATGAAATGAAGAGAAACGAATTGAAGCATTCGAAATGTTGATATGGAAAAGAATGGAACGTGTGAAGTAGACAGATAGAATAAGAAATAAAGTTGTGTTGGAAAGCGTGGGAGAAGAAAGAATGATGCTGAAACTGATCAGAAAGAGAAATAGGAATTGGTTGGGTCACTGGCTGAGAAGAAATTGCCTACTGAAAGATACACTGGAAGAATGGTGAAAGGAAAAGAGTTGGGGCAGAAGAAGATATCAGATGAGGGACGAATTAAGATATGTTGATCATATGCGGAGACTAAGAGGAAGGCAGAAAATAGAAAAGATTGGACAATGCTGCGTTTGCAGTGAAAGACCTGCCCAGGGGCAGAACATGTATGTATGTATGTATGTATGTATGTAATTTCTATGTGTATTTTATTTTATACAGACTGCCTCCAGATCGATCAGGAAATACTCATTCTATACTACCAGAGGAAGGAGGCATCAGTAGCTGAATAAAGAAAAAAATAAATTTCGAAACAGGCGTAAAATGTAATCCTTAAGTGATGATGATAATGATGATCTTTAATGTTATTAATCACGATTATAATCATTTTTTTTCAGTCAGAGCCTTTCATTTGCTTTAACAACACTCTAGCTAAAACTCTCACTTCGCAGAGTCGTAATATTTAATTGCTACATGCAATCAAGAGTAAGCGGGCCCAGGAAACATAACTCTCAGTAATCACCCACAAAAACTATTTCAAGGTGATGGAAATCTCTCTCAGTAATAAACTTCCGTTTACAATTTAATTGTATCTGTAATTTTTGCAACACCGACAATACAAACATTGCCTGACCGAAAGCACTACCTCTCACTCCAGTAATAAGTCCCTGTTACAGAAGTGTGATGAAATCGTTAAATAAGGAAACAGATATATGAAGGAGAAAAGAGCCCGAGGTTTGCTTTAACGTATTCACTAGTTTTCTTCATACGAAAAAATGAGTAGAGAACCTTGGTTCCAAGATTAACGTCGAATAACGTTAAATATATGGTTCTGTATTAAAATAACTTGGTATTAAAATTAATGGAATTTGTGATGGACTCGGGTTACTGTACTCTCGTTTGCCTCTTCAACATTCTTCTCTTCCCCCTCAATCCACCTATCATCGGTAATAATAAATATAAGCTGGGGTTATGTCTAGGTTAGTACCGGTTTCAGATGCTGATCTAGATTCTAAGAGTATGGGGTTCCGGGCTCTGAGTTCGGGTTCGTCGCTAGATGATGGGACCTTCCATACAGGGCCCAGGAAGGATGGACCGCCTGCCAGCATCGGATTCAGGAATGCCACCCGGACCATCCGTCAGATTTAGACAATCATAGGATATAGGGCGTCCAATGGGTCTAAACGGCCTAGTGCAAGAAGTTAGCCCTCATGAAATCAATCAATCAAATATAGGCAGAATTGATGTAGATGTTTATAGTGTTTCAACTTGAGCTTTGCGTAACCGGCATTAGTCTTTCTTCGTTTGGGTACATTATTATTAGATTGGGTTTGAAATATCCTTCTCGTTACTTACTATATTCCAGTAAAGTGTCATACAAATTTCAGGACAATTTGTCCAACTATTTTTATTCTGTGAGAATTTTATGCAAGCGCTCATTTCGTTCATCCTTGTATTTGGTCATAAGATGCTTCGTCCACATTATTTGGTCCATACAAATTTGGCCCATAGAACACTTCGTTCATTATGATTCATTGCATAAAAATTTGAACCATTTATAATTTCGTCAACAGACGACATTTCGTCCACTCGCTCATATTTTCGTAAAATTCCACAATGAATTAATTTAATAGGTAGATAGACGGACAGAGACAGACACACAGACAGACAGACATATAGATAATTTCATGCTGGGGACATTAAAAAATCTATAGCAACGTCAAAACAAAAAGTACTACCAATTAATATTAAAATATTCCTCAAGGTCATAAAATCAATTTAGTCTTGAACGAACTTTTAAATATTTGAAAAGAAAATTCCCTTACATAAGAATGTAATGTATTATAAAGTCTTATTGCAACCGTATCAAAACTGTATACTCGTACCTATATTTCTTTCTATGAATTGTAAATTACGTATCAAAACTGTTTTGAGCGATACTAAATTTATTTTTATTAAGATAAATATTATTTCTATTACGGGTGGAATAATCATGAAGGTAACAATTAGCGGTTGAATTTAAAATTTTTTTCTTCATATAAAGAAGGCAGCTCAAAACATATAACGATGGGAAAGTAATTATACTCAACTTGATAGTATATTGGTACTTCTATTGCAGTCGTTACCTAGCAACACCCAAAAAATTAATTGAAGGGGTGAGAATGATACAGTCCTAAGCCATATAGACAAAATCTTACAGGAGAGAGTGTTAAAGGTTTAAAGTCCGATGCTATTAGGTGCGGTATCATAATTTCTTCGGCGTAGGTATACTTACATCAATTGTTCTCATTTTTATAATATTTTACTAGTAGTTTTCCCTTATGTGTAAGAAATGAAGTCGCAAAAAAGTTTTTCTTAAAAGTTGTCTTTCAACTATCTCATTCTCATCCCTTCAATTGTAAATGTAGTACTACCGCCTTCAGTGTGTCAGAAAATTCTTCATAACTGTATAAATATTCCAGGAGTAATTGCTAAAATCATACAAAGCAGCGAGGGAAGACCTATGAATTCATAATTAATACAAGACAAAATCAGATCTCCATCTATCCTCTGTTAGTCTCAGCTGTCATAAAAAAGGAGTACACTATTCACGTATAGATAAGGAGGAGAGACCTGGCATGTGAGTTCCGCGTGAGAGAAAAGAATGAACTATCAGAAAGTGATTTTGTTTCATGATAGTTAACTTACGAATCTACCGACACGGAATTTCATCTCAGACTAAAAGCTGTCTTCCACCTCCATATCCATTGGTGATATAGACACGAACATGATAAGATCACAGGGCAGGTCTTGCCTCCTCTATTATACTACGTCATTACGGTCTTCAATGCAGTCTGAAAATTTTGAAAGACCAAGAGAAAAAGTTCAGAAAAGAATAAATAAAATATCTTCATATCCATATTTTCTACTCAATTGATTAAATGTTTAGGCTTGTAAACGGATTTAATCTGGTTGCTGTATATTATAGGCCTATATTTCTTAATAATTATTTTCTTGTTTCATATCTAAAAGCTGCAACACTAATGTAGGATCCATGGAATAAAACAAATGAAATGAAAAATTAATGCTGTTGTAGACTTTTAATTATAGCTCCACTATGGTGCACCCTGAATGATGTTTGAGAATTTTCATTTAATTTCATTTACAACTATTTAAACGCGTTTAATTCAATAATGTGTTAACGTTCTCAAATTTATATAGGATAATATTGTGATATGAGTAATATTGTGATAGTCCTTTCTGAGAATTTATTATAATTTAGTGAACGAGAGGAAGATCGGTTTTTTGCGTCAACGTATTAAGGGAATGTTCGTGGACAAGTTGCTGCACAAAACAGTCCTTTTCTCGCTCAGTAAAATTGTAATAAATTCTCAAAAAGAAATATCACAATATCACAGTATTAGCAACCTTTACCCTACAGTTTGAGACATACGTATTTCAAATGATTAGCCTACGTGAGTCTAATTTACCAGTTCCTTTGGCTTGGTTTTACTTCAGAACTTTCCATACTGATGGCAGACAAGATTAGTAATTAATAAAGGGTTATAAAAGTTAGATATTTATTCTCACAGAGGATAATTTTTTGTGCACAGTACTTAACGACACAAAGAGCAGAATTTCGCACACAGATGATCATTAAAAACTTTATGGCGAAGTGAAATTCTTAATTATGCATACAATGAAATTATTTTTATCTCTGCTACGGCGTCCTCGACAGTTTAGCGTAATCGCATTCTTACTGTTGCAATAGAAGAACAATGGTGGAATGAGGACGGCAAAGAAATCAGAAGTACATTGATGATGAAAGTGAAGGTAAAGATGTGGAATATAGATATGACCAAGAAGAATATGATGGGAATAACGATTACGAGTTTGATAAGTAGTGCTGATAATTATTAAGAAGAAGAAAGAGACGACTAAGAGAATAATAAAGACGGGCGATATGAATACGATTATGAATAAAATAAGGAGAATTATCATGACAAAAGGAAATTATGTTTATGACGATGGAGAAGAAAATTATCACGAGAAAAGAGATTTCTTTTTTTCAAATAATGAGAAAGAAGAAGAAAAATTGTATGAACAAGAAGTAGTAAGAAAAACAACTAAGAACACGATTAAGTTGAAGATAATGGGAATAAAGTGCATAAGAAAGAATATGACAGTGATGATTAGAAGATGAGGAAGAACAACAAGACGACGACGATGAATTAATTTTAATTTATTGGGTTATTTTACGACGCTGTATCAACATCTAGGTTATTTAGCGTCTGAATGATATGAAGGTGATAATGCCGGTGAAATGAGTGCGGGGTTCAGCACCGAAAGTTACCCAGCATTTGCTAGTATTGGGTTGAGGGAAAACCCCGGAAAAAACCTCAACCAGGTAACTTGCCCCGACCGGGATTCGAACCCGGGCCACCTGGTTTCGCAGCCAGACGCTCTGACAGTTACTCCACAGGTGTGGACACGACGATGGATGATGATGATGAGGAGGAGGAGGAGGAGGAGGAGAAGGAGGAGGAAAACGGAGGTAACTGCGGAGAAGACGGAAGTGACGGCGACGAATAGGAAGGTGACGAAGACGAAAACGGAGGTGCCGGCGGTGAAGACGGATGTACTGAGGAATATGAAAGACGGCGAGAAAGACAAAAGACTGCGTGAAATGCGGCAGACGGCGAGAAATGCGCAGACGGCGAGAAATGCGCAGACGGCGAGAAATGCGGCAGACGGCGAGAAATGCGGCAGACGGCGAGAAATGCGGCAGACGGCGAGAAATGCGGCAGACGGCGAGAAATGCGGCAGACGGCGAGAAATGCGGCAGACGGCGAGAAATGCGGCAGACGGCGAGAAATGCGGCAGACGGCGAGAAATGCGGCAGACGGCGAGAAATGCGGCAGACGGCGAGAAATGCGGCAGACGGCGAGAAATGCGGCAGACGGCAAGAAATGCGGCAGACGGCAAGAAATGCGGCAGACGGCGAGAAATGCGGCAGACGGCGAGAAATGCGGCAGACGGCAAGAAATGCGGCAGACGGCGAGAAATGCGGCAGACGGCAAGAAATGCGGCAGACGGCAAGAAATGCGGCAGACGGCGAGAAATGCGGCAGACGGCGAGAAATGCGGCAGACGGCGAGAAATGCGGCAGACGGCGAGAAATGCGGCAGACGGCAAGAAATGCGGCAGACGGCAAGAAATGCGGCAGACGGCGAGAAATACGGCAGACGGCGAGAAATGCGGCAGACGGCAAGAAATGCGGCAGACGGCGAGAAATGAAATGCGGCAGACGGCGAGAAATGCGGCAGACGGCGAGAAATGAGGCAGACGGCAAGAAATGCGGCAGACGGCGAGAAATGCGGCAGACGGCGAGAAATGCGGCAGACGGCAAGAAATGCGGCAGACGGCGAGAAAGTCGAAGACAATGAGAGAGGATAGAAATAAGGAAGACGAAGATGACGAGGAAAAGGAAGATGACGTAGATAAAGGTAAAAGATGTTGATTATGACTATTTACTGACAATAGCAACACTTTTCTTTGTAAAAATATTTACATAAAACAACGAGAATAACGTTGTCTTCGTATGTTGCTAGTCCAAGATTTCATTTATCATGCTATTGTACTACAAGATGTTTCTTTTTTCTGTAACGCAGCGAATATGCTTTCTGAGTAGGATATTAGGCGATGATATTTTTTTCTAAAATCTTTCCCTATTCGGAAGTATTTATTTTCACACAGTTTCTGAACACTAAATTAAATAAATACTGTAACATATTACGTAAATTACGTAATAGGCCACGAAGTAAATAAATCTAAATTGTGCAACGGTACCATAAAACTGTATTTCTGTTTATATGCTGCATAACTCAAAACTACGTATTTTGCTAAATTATAACGACAATGATAACAATGATGTAATTTGTAAATAACGTTCGAAATATTCACGTTCCCGTTGAGTGTGCTGAACGAATGCTTGGGACGCCAGTTTGTGTCTTCTAAAACGGAGGAGGTACAACTTTCACGATGCTGTATGCTGTCTTTCATCAGACTGTCTTTCCTGTAAAGGATATACCCCCGAGCGTACTTGGTCGACGAAACTCAAATGGGAAAGTGAATCTTTCAGGAATACCAAAGACTATGTTGTGTATAGATTTAAAACATGTCCTAGTATAAGATCAACTTCTTCATGCAATTTCAAATGTATTCATAAAAAATACGAAATTTTTTCACTCTCGAAGCACACACTGCAAAATCCTGTAAATTTTCAAGATAAAGGTGTAAGAGTAATAGTCACTATGTTGAATGAAAAATATTACCAATATTATTAAGTTACAACCTACTCTATTAATATACTGTTACTTTAGAAACTGAAAAATTGGGTTTCAAATTTCGTTGAACAAAATAATAAAGTTTGCTAGGATGATTCTTTGTTAGATTGCCTATTGATATGGACAAAAATCACGATCCTACTCGCAATAATTACCGAATAAGACGATGTTAAACATTTCGGGAAAAAAAAAATTCTGATAAAACGAAGAACTTTCCATCAATATGGTATTACACTTTCTTATATACAAAGTAAACGATTAGCTCTAAAAATCTGCAGGGTTCTGTCACTTCCACTCTGCCTATTCTTTTAAATCATGTAAAATTGTGTAAGTATGTTTTTATATCAACTCTCGTCATTTTCTAAAAGAATGTTTTGCAGATGAATACACTAACTTCTTTCGTGAGACGTACAAGTTTAAACAGTACTTGCCCAGTATCAGTAGTATGGTCTTTGCCGCATCGTTCGTTGCACGAAACAATGTAGTGTTTAGGTATGTGTTTACTAAATTTGTAGTTCAATGAGATCAAACACTAGGCTCTAAATATTATTATTATTATTATTATTATTATTATTATTATTATTTATTATTATTATTATTATTATTATATGAAAAATAAAAGGAAACTAAGAAAGGCCAGTAGGCCTAGGCCTCTTAATTTCCATGGTAACTATATTCCTATTTTAAAATTATACTTTGAAATTAGATAAATTTGTCCCATGGTGGCAGTTTTGAATGACGTCATGCTTTAAATATACCTGCAAATAATCACAAAATAGTGTATTTTCATCTTACTTATGAAGTGATATTATAAATAGATCCCATTAAAAGTAACAATTAGCTCGATATGAGATTAGGAAACGATCAGTTACTTTAAATGGCAATGTAGGATTGGCACCCCTGAACTACATTCACAATAAATTAATGCAGCGATAGATTTATCTCGCCGCGGAGGCCGGCGCGGCGTCCCCGCTGCCTGTTATATGGACAAACGGGAAGCACAATGCGGAGGTGATCACAATGAAAACGCCCTCATTAAGTAACGTACGTCGTATCTGTGGTGGTGGGATCGTTTCCTTAGTGAAAACGTTTCCATTGCGTAACTTGTAATAGATCTCTTCTTGTTTTGGTCACTGTTGCACTCTACTTAATTTCCGTGATAACTGGAAGGTCCGGGTTTGCAGCAACATATGGATACTAGTCTACTGCTATTAAACTATTTCCATCTAGATATGAGGGGTTCACAACCAGAGTGGACTAAGTCCTTCTGGAATAATTTTGAGGAATTGAGTCTTAAAGTTCCTGGCTCATGCTTAGCAACCTTCACCTTCCATAGGAAATGCTGCCCCCTTTGGAGTAATGAATGAGTTATGGACTTTGTTTGTTATGACAATGAATAAATCTAAGTTTTCTTCGTCCGAAATTGTATTAATCTACAAACTGACGACTGGTGGATTTGCTCCACTCTGGTTGTGAGCCCCTCATATAACGTATGGTAGTTATTAGGGATGAACAACGATCGAGAAAACGAAACTAACAGCGCCGCAAAGCCGAAAACCCGCACGTCAATGTTGTATTACGTCGCGTCCTTGACGTAAAGACTGGTGTGTCTTCCGAGACTCGATATTGATCATCTCCCGAAGTCCCGAAGCCAGCAGTTGTTTATACCTGACTGAACTTTTATCTAATTTGGCAACTGTTATATATGTATAAACAATCAAATAGCCTATTTGAAACATCATCTCCACCTTTCAGTGTATAATAATCCGTTCCCCAGTCTTTATTTAATTACTAGGCCATTATTAAAAGGCTAGGAATTTTCTTTTCGTATGTTTAAGATCAAGTGTGCAATCTAAAGTAAAAAGATATTAATGTCATGTTTTATGTTTCTTAGAAATGCAAATTTATTTGAGAATAGTTTTTTTTTTAATTTATATAACCATAGGTAATATCATATAACAGAAGCAGAACATTTTGATAACTAAGATAATGTTCTGTTTTGTCTTTTTGTCTCATTTAAACATTTTCGGTATGTTATTTATTTCAATGATGTATGTTATTCAAAATTACGAAATGTTTCCGCGCCGACAAAATGCTATTTCGAGAATGACGAGCGAGACTCGAAGCGCACGAGAATGAAAAGCCGAGACTCCCCATCACTTCGATCCTCATCATTTTCATCATCGTCTCCGACATCGGTATCGTTGTCCTCCTCCACGCTTTCAGCATCATCGTCCTCGATGTTGTCACCTTGTCTTAGTCTCCGATGTCATCTTCTCGTCCTCATGTTGTCACCTTGTCATCGTCCCCGATGTCATCACCTTATCACCCTCGATGTCACCTTTTCATTGTTCTCTATATCATCCTTATTGTCATCCTCGATGTCGTCACCTTGTCATCGCCCTCAATTTCATCTTAGAAGGTGCATAGATATCAGCATCTTAGGTAACGATTCTACATGTGAAGGTTACTGGAAAATTATAAAATAATTTTTGCCTTTAGGAGCAAGTTTTAGTGCAAATAAAAAAAAAATTCCTAGCCTTATTACTAACAATAAAATTATAAAAACAGGGCATAATGGGAGTCTGATACAAAAAAATAGTTCTACATTTTTTGTCCTTGCGTTTCTTTGGGTGTTATAATTTTATGAAATCACGTTCGCCTTCATGTCGATTTAAATAACCTGAATACAGCATTTCATCTTGAAAATAATCACTGCCGAATGTTTCTGCCATCTTTTGCTCTTTCAAAGTAATTAACTATTGTTAACTAACTTCATTGTCCATCGATCATCAATTAAAGTTGTTAAGCAAACTTTTAACAATCATTATGGTTGGTGCACCGTATTTGTGACTTAACAGGCAAAGTTGTTAGTTAATAGTTGATAAAACTTAAATAATGTTGATACACCTCCCAGCTAACCCCAAAATTTTAAATGAAGCCAAATATTTTACTTCTCGAGATTATAAATAATACATTTTGAGTCCAATCCAGAAAATGAAAAGTATTCTCATATTTTAGTATACAGTAGATAATTTCATTTAGGCCTAATATTTCTTTCAAATAATAACTCAAGAAAAACTATAATCAACAATCTATTTAAGTTCCAGGATTGTGAACAATTCAATTACTGCAAAACGCGTAAAAGAAACCAGAAAGTATGTGTCAACATCGTGACATACATTTACTACAACACTTGCGTAATACAGATAGTAATTAATCTTCTTAACTGTTTCGGGCGTCCATATTCATGTTTATTGCCTCAAAATTTCTATTGGTTTCCTGGTCATGCTAGCGTAAGTAAGAGCTCCTAAAAGAAAAGAGAGTCTTCCTGTCTGGTAATAGTTCTCCCTTCCACCTCTCTCGTAACTAGGGCTACATACTGTAAGCTTATATATGTATTTACGGTAACATCTCCTATTAGAATACCGCGGGGATTCTCACCATTTTACTTTCTACTTTCTCATATGCTACACAAATGTATCCCAATTAACAGAGATAATAAACTGTTTTGACGCGGAATCTGTTTACGAGTGTAGTAAACACAATTAATGCTCCACGGTTCAAGAACTTAACCCTTTTACGTAATAGAGATTGCATTACGGCATAGCATGTGTGAAGTGGCATCTATTCACTGCACTAATTTCAACCAAATATCTCTCATAAATACGGATTCTAATCTCCAGATTGTATTCATGGCTAAAGTGCCGTCATTATGCCATTGGCATCATATGACTGGGGAGGCCCGATGTTTGTGTATGTTCAGTGTCGGTTCCAAATCCTCAGGATTGTGGTGGTGATGATTACGATTATGACGGTGATGATTACGATGATTGACGACGATGGTTGTGATTATTTTATAACTATTTTGATGATTTCATTATGGTGATTATAATTCTGGTGATTATGTTGACTGTAATTTGGTGATTGTAATTCTGGTGATTATGTTAATTTAATTTGGTGATTGCAATTCTGGTGATTATGTTGATTTTAATTCTGGTGATTATGTTGACTGTAATTTGGTGATTGTAATTCTGGTGATTATGTTAATTTAATTTGGTGATTGTAATTCTGGTGATTATGTTGATTGTAATTCTGGTGATTATGTTGATTGTAATTCTGGTGATTATGTTGACTGTAATTTGGTGATTGTAATTCTGGTGATTTTGGTGATCACAATTCTACAATTATGGCGATTGTAATAATTCTGACGATTACTGTGATTGCAGATTTTAATGATTTTGCTGACTGTAATTCTGATTTAGTGAAGAACTGTTTTCAGAACATGGGAGGAGTGATAGTAGGAGAGAGAAGAATAAAGTTCATAAGATTTTCTGATGTTATGGAGTTGTTAGCAGAAAAGGAGACGATATTAACGGAAATGCTACTGGAAGTAAAAGACAGCTGTGAGCAGTATGGTATGAAGATAATTCAAACAAGACGAAGACCATGGTCAGAGGAAGAAAAATAAAGAAGTAAACTTGCGAATTCTAAATGCGACAGTAGAGCAAGTGAACAGCTTGAAGTACTTGGGGTGTATTTTACTACATAGAAACAGTATTATGAGATGCTGACAGGAAGTCAAAAGGTGGATAGCAATAGCAAAGGAAGCTTTGAATAGAAAAAGGAGCATCTTCTGCGGACCTCTGGAAAAACAACTAAGGAAGAGACTGGTGAAGTGGTTTGTGTGGAGTGTGGCAGTGTATGGGAGGCAGAAACATGGACATTACGATGAAATGAAAATAAACGACTAGAAGCATTTGAAATGTGGATATGGAGAAGAATGGAGCGTGTGAAATGGACAGACAGAATAATAAACGAAGCTATTCTAGAAAAAGTGGGCAAAGAAAGAATAATCCTGAAATTGATCACGAAGAGAAAAAGAAATTGACTCGGTCGTTGGATAAGAAGAAACTGCTTACTGAAAGACGCAGTGGAAGGAAGTGGAAACGAGGGAAAAGTTCGGGGCAGAAGATGATATCAGATGATAGCATTAAAACATATGGATAGTATGCAAAGACTAAGAGCAGGCGGAAAATAGGAAAGATTGGCGAATGCAGAGTGCACTGAACACTGCCTTTGAACAGAATATGTGAATGAATGATTAATTACGGTAATTAATTGTGGTTGTAATTCTTGTCATTATGGTGATTATGGTGCTTATAATTCTGATGATTATGGTAATTGTAATTATTATTATGATTACCTAATTCTATTGATTATAGCGACTAATTCTGGTGATTATGATGATGGTAATTCTGGTAGTAACTGATTATAATTTAATCGTGCTTGTGATGGTGAACGTTAAGATAATTTTATCGTGGTTATTGTAATAATAGATATTTTACTATTGCAATGTTCGTGTTGCTGATTATTATTATTATTATTATTATTATTATTATTATTATTATTATTATTATTAATTATTATTATTATTATTATTATTATTGTCAATTTGAGTAATGGTCATATAGGGCTATAATGTAATAATTATACTACAGTTAGAACTTGAGAATACTGAGGATATGGTGTATTTCGTTACAAAATGATTGAACAGTTTGTAGGACACTAAAAATTATTAAGGAACGCGTGTTATTACACGTCGTCTTGACGGTACGCCCGCAACGCGATAAGATCGACGGGGCGCGCGAAGGATGCCGCCACTAAAGTTTCCATACCATACAAAAGCGAAATGTAAAGATACTATCAGTATGTGAGGAAAACATGGCCACTACGATGAGAATATAGTTTCTTTTTCCTATTGTGAACTATTACGGATAGCGGATAGATCTACTATTCAAACCATGTAACGATGTAATGGTCTTCGATTTCAGCGAATAACAAGCAACGTCTCTTCAGAGACAATACAACTCGTAAAATTAACAGAAATATATCTGGTAGTGTCGCAGACCTCAATGATCTACCGCACGAGAGCTCTTTATCATTAATTAAACTCTTTAAATTGCCCCACAGAAAGAAATCCAACAGATATAAATCGAGCGATTATGTTGACCATGTAACGGACAGTGCTGGCCATTGTAATAGTTTCTAAATACTGCGTGAGAGGTTTCCTTGCAACCGTGTTTGAGAGTCTAATGCTGACAATGTTGCGGCAATTCATTGGATAATAGTGCTCAACGACGTTTAATAAGATACACGTCACTGCATGAAAAATGTTGTTATGGTCCGTCGCACATATGGGGGCGGAGTCTATCTGTTCCAGAGTATATTGCGGACAGTATCAGCTCGAGTCCGCTAAGGGGTAAGATGCTCGTGGTAGAAGGCAGAGTAGAATTCAGATAGAAATTATCCCATCCCTGAAAGCGATTGGTCAAGCAATGCCTTCTCCCAAAGCAGTCATTGGCCCTAGCCCTTCCACATACTACTTGCGCAGAAGTCTTGTTTTGTCTTTATACTCCACAGATTCCTGGGAAGGACCATAGTGTATTAAATCCACTTTATGGTTTTGTTAAGATCTTGTCTGAAACATTCCGCGCAGTGTCAGTTGCCCAAAGAAGGGGAACTGTATAGTCTAATATTTGCAAGTTAAAACCCATAGGCATATAAATTTTAATAAGAAATATTTTATTACATATTATAAAACTCTTTGTTCTCAAAGGTATTTAGGAAGTAAAATAATACAACAGCGGTTTGACAATCTCTCACGTAATGTGCATTCAATGTCCTACTTATTACGCATTGTGTCATCTAGTGACAATGCTTGCTGTCACGGCATCTATTATTATTAAATATAGTCACGGGCACAAAAAAAGTTGACAGTTTTCAGTTATAGTAGGTTTTCGCATCGTTTGTCTCGAGGTTTTTATTCCCCTTTATCACCACCACCTTTATCCTGTCAAGTAATACGCCTACTGGCCTGTCATATCTCCAACTATCGTTTGTAATGTCTTCCATCGAATCTTTTCCCTCGTGGTACATACGATTCGACATGCATTAATTGACTTTATTTTTAAGTTTGGGGAAGCATGGAAAATTCAACCAAGTAATCAGCCCTAGAGGGATTCAAACCCACGCCAGAGCGTAGTCAAGGATCAGGAGACCAGCTCCTTACTTTTGTGCTACGCCGGGAACTGAACTCTATTTACTGCGTTCCCGTGCTACAAAATCTTCACTTCGACTTTTGATGTCCGTGTGTTACGTTATGCGACTATCTGTACGGTTTTCTTACCACACTGCCGTGGACTATTATCGAATAGCTCAATATTTTACAGATTTCTCCTCAAATATTTGACATCTTCCCTTTATGGAGACAATATGTTTGTTCATGAAGGAGGAAAGGAATCTCCATAACAGCTGCGACCTGAAACGGGCCATTCTATAGCAGAGAGAGTATTTTACACCAAGTGATGTCAGTTCTCATTTTTGATTATGTAGTACAGAGTAACAGGCTACGAGGATTTATTTCGCATGTGTATGTGGTAGGCAGAAAAATTGCCCGAGTTATAATTATGAACTCGTAACGCATGATTTACACTATCTACGACAACTTGCATGTAAGGTGACGATTGCTTAACCTTAGCTTACACAATTCTAAAAATATCTGCTTGACGCCGGACTTGAACAATGCTTAATTCTACGACTTAGAAATACTCTATCCGGTCAATCTTTTTGTTCGCCACGATAAAACTTCAAAATCAAAGAAACGGATCAACATTTCTGCCGATTATGATCGAGTCCTCCACATCAATAAAATGTACATTTCATAATTCTCACATATGAACGAAAGTCGGCAAGTTTATCGTGCTATCAAAAAGGAGTGCATTATATGGCAGTAAAAATTTTTAATAGCCTCCCTATCGATATAAAACATGAAACTCATAACATAAGATTATTTAGGGCCAAATTAAAGAAATACCGAATTTCTCACTCCTTCTATTCTGTAGGTGAATTCATGATATTCAACAACGCTTCATAAAATTGATACTAAAACTTTGTGTTGTAGGCCTACTAGTAGACTATATTGTAAATCTCTTTTTTATATATTTCAACTAGACTGTGACTATAAATTAAGACTTTATAGCCTAGCAGTATTAAGTTTTTTGACTTGTTCAATATTCTAGCTGTGAAGCAATGTATGAATACAATGGAATGTTAATAAATACAGTACAATACAGAGCACCGAGAATGTATCTTTTTATGGACAAGTATGGAAACTATGCTTAGCACTAACCCAAATAAAGCACAGTAGATAAAGAACTTGCAACTAAACTTTTCTCACAATATATAACTTGATTTTTGATAGAATAGCCAAGTTAGAATTTATTAATAGATGTTCGAGAATGAAGAACTTGACTTAGAACAATATTTACGAGAATAAGGTGCTTAGAACAATATTTGCGGCCAAAAGGGATGAAGTTACAGGAGAATGGAGAAAAGGTTACATAACGCAGAACATTGTATTCTTCACCTGACGTACAGTAATTAGGAACATTAAATACAGATGTTTGAGATGAGTAGGCCATGTAGCACGTATGGGTGAATCCAGAAATGCTTATAATGTGTTAGTTAGAAGACCTGAGGGAAAAAGACCTTTGGAGAAGCCGAGACGTACATGGGAGGATAATATTAAAATGGATCTGAAGGAGGTGGGATATGATGCTAGGGACTGAATTAATCTTCCTCAGGATAGGATCGATGGCGGGCTCATGTCAGAACGGCAATGAACCTCTGGGTTCTGTAAAATCCATTTGTATGTAAGTATATCTGTCTGTCTGTTTCTTACCTTTTCAACTATCATCTGCATTAGTTAAAAATAGACTGGAGTTAAATGTCGGGAATAGTACGATTTGCCGATACTCATATTGGAAGGGCGTGGGGTTCCGGTTCTAGGTTTTATCAATTAATTATCAGGTTCTTGCCTGGACATGGATTTGCTCTCTCGGTTCTGTGGAAGGATGGCCCACCTGCCGATGTGAGCTTACGTGCACTAAACCATCCGACCAGGCAGTCAGTGTCGGGGAAACAGTTAAAAATAGATCGAATTACTCCGCAATATTTTTTGCATTTCTTTCATTAGAATTAATTGCTCTAGAAATAAATTGTCGCATTCATAATAAAACATTGTTTTATTATTTTTACTCTTGTTCGTGTTATTACGAAAGTATGAACTTAAGGGCTTAGGTACTGTACAGCTTAAAGAAGTAAAATTTTGGAAATATTCAACATTTTTTTCCTCCATTACTCTATTTTGTACAATAATAAAAATTAGTATGTGTAAAACACTGTCCTTCTGCTATACGATAAACATACTTTTACGATTAAAAGAAATTATTTACTTTTTTTTTTTTTTTTTTCAAAATTCAAAGTTCACTGTCCAGTGACGAAGCGTTCTTTGTTTAACTAATCAGGTGCAGTTTATTTCTTCCTATAGACTATAACTGGATTATAAGTTCGCACCCTAGCACTGTTCTGGAGGACAAGCGAATTAATTTAAATCGCCCCGTTATCCTGTGCCGTAAAATATATAAAATTTTATGTGGCCAATTTTATCATATAAATGTGACATTTCACCATACGTGCGAATAAATATGTTTCAGTGCCTAAGCCGTGGTCTAAGGGCAGAGATGTCAAAACGCCTGCATTGCGTGCTCTCAAGAACCCGCACAACATTTCCTTAAGAGCGATGATTGTACTTCATCTTGCTGGTATGTGAACCTTGTTGGATTTGTATTGCTTGTATAGGTACGGTATCCTACAAGCAAAACTCAGCTCGGACTCCTCGCGACGCGCGTGCTATACCCCTCTTACTCCCCTGCAGTAGGCGAGAGAGCAAGCTGGGAAAGGGAGCATACGTCATCTGCGCGAGACAGTCACGCCCGCTGGTTTCTGCGCACCGAGTTTTCCTTGTTGGATGCCTATAGTATGAGCACGTAATTCAGGCGTTTTGACATCCCTGGTCTAAGGCGTCATGCCTTGAACTAGTGTTATGAAATGAGCACTGGTTCGAGTCTTGATTATTGGGCAAATATACATGCCCACACATCGTGATAACGCAACGCAGAATGTGTTTGTTAATATTATCCTTGATAATAAGCCATTACACTCGTATATCAATTTGTAGAAGAGCGATAAACATAAAATAAATGTCAGCTCATGATAAATATTTACAATCTCCAAAAATCATCCGAAACGCAAAAGCATCCTGTGACAAAATTGCTGTTATCTGTCACAGTGATTTTTCCGGAGCTGTCACAGTTCGTAGTTGTAACGGCAAAACGTTGTCACTCCCCATCTATAATAATGAAGGTTGGTTTGCCTATATCAATGTTGTGATATGAAGCACAGTGTGCTGAAGAGTTGGTTGCAGATCGTCGATAAATGATGAAAGCGGTCCCATTCCTGGGCGCTTCTTATTTTGAAGTCAGGTGAGCGGTTATCTCTTAATGAGAGAGCGAGAGAGGCGAATGCCCCAGAGAACAGCAGCTCCGCCTTGTAATGACGGGCATAGGGAAGTGAGCAGGCGTCGGTCGGTAGCCGCCTAGTCGGGTGATGGGTTAAACGGCTCGCGGCGTAGAGAGGCGTTTGTTTCATAACCATGCTTTCATTCAACCTCCGTGTCAGACTGAATTGAATATGACTCGTTGTCAAAAGAACAGAACAAGATACAAAGAACACTTTTCGAGTAACAACGTCGTGTCAAGATAAACTACCATAACTACCACTAACACTACCGTCTTTACCCCCAAAGAAATACCACTGGTACTCAATTCTGTAGGGAGGAGATCCATGATCCATTCGGGAAACAAACCAGGGATATTTCAGCTTGCAGCGCAACGCCTTAACTGTAACGCTACCGCGCGCTCCTTTTTATTACTGTTGGTAGTGTCATTTTTTTCGGTCAAGTAACATAAATTATATTATTACATTATGAAATGCGCACTAATAACAGAACAACAGTTATTTATGCAACAAGTGGATAATTTTTATGATTATGGGATGAGTGAACATTTGTCGCACGAACGATAGCATTATAAATTGTAGGAAATAAATTATGAAATAATTCGGAATCCATAGCTGACAGTCTTCATATGTTCGTATTGATTAGTTGCGCCTGGCATTGGCATTGAATAAAGAGAAATGGATGACCTTGCAGGTACTACAAACTCTAGTTATACCTTAGGTATCAAATTTTATGTTAAAAATGTTCCTTTATTTTGTTAATATAGTTTCTCTGAACCACACAACTGTTTTGTGTGATATTACAAAAGTTTTTTTATTCTTTTTTAGTTGGTTATTTAACGACGCTGCATCAACTACGAGGTTATTTAGCGTCGATGAGATTGGTGATAGCGAGATGGTATTTGGTGAGATGAGGCCAAGGATTCGCCATAGATTACCTGGCATTCACCTTACGGTTGGGAAAAACCTCGGAAAAACCCAACTAGGTAATCCGCCCAAACGGAGATCGAACTCGCGCCCGTGCGCAACTTCAGACCGGCAGGCAAGAGCCTTAACCGACTGAGCCACGCCGGTAGCTTCTAGTTATACATTAGGTATCAAATTTTATGTTACAAATATTCATTTACAGTATTTTGTTAATATAGTTTCTCTGAATCACAGACTGTTTTATGTGATATTATAAAAGTGATACAAAATTGTTACAGATTGAAAATAAATGATACGTTACCTTTTGTCCTACATTTCATTTCTTGTTAAGTGGCTCGTAGAAGCGGTAAGCAAGATATCCAGACGAGTTGCATGCAACCCCACCCAAGCGTTCCGGTATTACGTCACAGAGAACACGTCATTGCTATTATTGGCACGCGTTCCATAATAAGCCGATTACGCACGATATTAGATATTTATAATGCTAGGATGGCATAAAAACTATTATCTAACTAATACAGCATTAACTAAATTATTATTGCACAGTTTCTGTACGAGATGAAAGCTAACATAGAAAAATGACTTTCTCGCGCATTTGTGAAATGAAAAATTAATTAAAATTATTTGTTATGGTGTACTGAACGTGTCTGATATCTCTTTCTCTCCGGCATTTCGTCAATGTCCGGTTGAAGACCACATTAGCTTATTCTCAAAGTACAAATTAAGTGAAAACCTGTCATATTGGCACGCGACACATTTGTAAATAACTGCTCACGTGAATAGACTGAGCCAAAAACACGAAGTAAATTTCTTGCAAATTAACGCAGTTCAGGAAAAGCATCTTTTGATAACGATCTGTATGAAGGTCTGTTTTTTCCTTTGTTATTTAACGACGCTGTATCAACTACTGGGTTATTTAGCATCGCTGAAATTGGTGATAGCGAGATGATATTTGGCGAGAGGAGACCAAGAAATTCGCCTTACGGTTGGGAAAACCTTGGAAAAAAAAACGAGGTAATGAGCTCACACGAGAATTGAGCCCACGCCTCAACGCAACTCCGGATCAGCAAACAAACCCGCTACCGCCTGATCTACACCGGTGGCCAAGTCCTGTCTTACCATGACACCAAATTAATATACTGTTTTGTTTTTGTATTCCTTCTAACTGCAAGCCATAGTTTCTGCCGGATTCAATGAAAGAAAGTTACTAAAAAGGCATAATCTTATCCACAGATTTAAATTATACAAACTTCTCATAAAGGTCTCTTGAAATTGTTTAATTATTTATTTATAGTGATGGTAGTTGTGCTTGTATATATAGAAAAAATATTTATCTTCCAATTCTTGAAGATTTATTACTAAGAATCATTCGTTTCAACCAGAATGTATTACAACCACATCACTGATTTACAGTATTAATGCTGTCACAAGTAAAAAAGGACTTTTGACAGTTACACAACGTTTATTTTTTAACTCTCTTCTACCCGCTGTCCGCTGCTTGGAGCAATCAATAGAAAGTCAATTCGTCTTTCATCTTTCCGGCGCCACAAGGCAAATGAGGCGACTTTGCCATACTCAGGGTAGATCCTTAGCTCAGTTGTCATCGTAATGTAAACACTTACTTTAGCACTTTACTATAATGCCCGCCCACTGTCTGCGTGTGAGGGAGAGGAAAGAATGCTGCTAGAAGCAACGCCGTGCTCTGCTTCTGTACATTCCACATGCTTCACTATAGACTTCAGAAGTCGCTTCTTTGGCCGCGGCAGATTTAGAACAACATTGTTTCATTTCGCTCTAAAGAAGTTGGTGATTGGGGTCGAAAGGGAAGTTATGATAGCTACTATACTTCAACCAGGAGAAAATCTCAGGGGAATGAGACGCAGCGGGATGATGCTATGAATGAATGTTGATGTCATAAGGTCACACACGTGGGTACACGCATCTCCATTGGCTAACTCTCAAAGGACAAACGATAACACTGATACACACACATTTATACTACCCAAGTTACAAATTAGATCATGATTAATTTCCTGGTCTTTTAATCCCTCCATACAGGAAATAACATATGCAGGAGAGCTCATGTTTTTTTTTAAACTAACGTTGTAACGGTAATATTATCTATCTACTTCGCTCCAATAGATGACGCAATAGTAAGCACATTCCTTCCATGGTTAATCTCCTGGTTGGAGAACAGTATATCTCTCCGAGGAGCATCATCATCGTCACCATCATTATCTCTTCCTCTTCTACTTCTCCATCCCTTTTCCTTCAACCTCATTTTTCTTCTTCATTCATTTTCTCTATTTTCTTCACCTTCCGTGTCATCTTCAGTTTCTTTTCATACTCTACTTAATTTTGCTCATTTCTTCTTTCTCCTCAGTTCCTTTCTTCGCCCTCTTTTTGGTCCCTTTTCTCTAGTTCTCTTTCTTTTATTCATCATTTTTCCCTCTTCTACTCTCCTTTTCATTTTCTTCTCCATTTATTTATATGTCTTCTTTGTCTTTTTCCTCATCCTTTCGTCCTTGTTTTAATCTTCTTCGATTTTCATCATCAACCCGATTATTATCTTTTCCACATTTCTTCTTTTCTTACCATTCTCTTTCTGTCTCTTCTCCTTCTCTTCTTACTTTTCTTCTCTATCTGTTAGTGTTTGTTTTTCCTTTCCTATTCATTTTCTTCCATTATTATTTGTTTTTATTCTTCCACTATTCTTCTATTTCATTCTTCAACTCCTCTTCCTTATTATGTCTTAATTTCAGAAACTGGTATGAATTACTTTAATTCCATGTTCCCCTTCGTCATATTGTTTTAGGAATATGATTATCAAGTAACTCACATCCGGTTGCCGTCCGCACCTCTAATGTGAATGATAGTGAGATACCCAGAAATTTACGATGTTAAGGAAAACAATTTACCTGAAAAACCCACACATTGTTTCTCCTCCACAAAACTGCTAATTAGTTACACTGAAATATCAAGTCGGGTCACCGATGTGGAAAGAAGATGAGCTAAGATTTAGCTAATTGTGACATCAAGATATTTCATATAATGTGAGGTAGAAGCTCAGAAAGCAACAAAATTATGTTGAGTGAAAAGTCAGGAAACGAACAAAATTGTTTAAACTTTTACAGTAGCAGTAGTATTTATTTAACGACGCTTTCAACTGCGGAGTTCATTCAGCGTTGAAAATAAACGTGGCCGAAAAATTACCGACAAATTTTTCCCAGAGTTCTTTATCGGGGGGCTTCTTTCAAGTGCCCTTACAGGACCTACACCTTTACTTCCTTTCCAAAGAAATACATGCTAAGATTTGATCGTCTTTGGACCCAACTTACTTAATTACTTACAAATAGCATTTAAGAAATCCGAAGGTTCATTGCCGCCCTCACAAAAGACCGCCATCGGTCCCTATCCTGTGCAAGATTAATCCAGTCTCTATCATCATATCCCACCTCTCTCAAATCCATTTTAATATTATCCTCCCATCTACGTCTAGGCCTCAAAGGTCTTCTTCCCTCCGACCTCCCAACTAACGCTCTATAAGGATTCGCCCATGCGTGCTACATGCCCTGCCCATCTCAAACGTCTGGATTTAATGTTCCTAATTATGTCTGGTGAAGAATACAATGCCTGCAGTTCTCTGTTGTGTAACTTTCTCCATTCTCCTGTAACTTCTTCCCTCTTAGCTCCAAATATTTTCCTAAGCACCTTATTCTCAAACACCCTTAATCTATGTTCCTCTCTCAATGTGAGAGTCCAAGTTTCACAACCATACAGAACAACCGTTAATATAACTGTTTTATAAATTCTAACATTCAGGTTTTTTAGAGCAGACTGGATGGCAAAATCTTTTCAATCGACTAATAATTAACAGGTATTTCCCATATTTATTCTGCGTTTAATTTCCTCCCGAGTGTCATTTACATTCGTTACTATTGTTCCAATATATCTGAACTTTTTCACCTTTTCAAAGGATAAATTTTCAATTTTTATATTTCCATTTCGTACTATGTTCTGGTCACCATAATGATATACTTTGTCTTTTCGGGATTTACTTCCAAAGCTATCGCTTTACTTGCTTCAAGTAAATTTCCCTAATAGTTTGTGGATTTTCTCCTAACATAGTCACGTCATCCGCATAAACAAGGAACTGATGTAATCCGTTCAATTCTAAACCCCCTCTGTTATCCTAGACTTTCCAAATGTAATAATAATAATAATAATAATAATAATAATAATAATAAAGTAATAGCAAAATGTAGCTGTGTTTAGTTACACGTAATTGTAAAAGCTAACCAAGTACAACTTAATGTTAAATAAGACAATTTTGATCGAAGGAATGATTAAAACAATGAAGGAAAATTGATATATTAAAAACAAATATTCTGCAAAAGTAATATTTGAAGAAAGATCATATTCTAGACACGAAAAGCAGTTTTTCTGACAATTAGCTTTTGAAAGGAGCCAATGTCTGACAGCCCTTTACACTATGCATGCTAAAATATGCTACTTTCACTATTACACTATTAGAAAGAATGAAAGCTTACATTGATCAAACATTATTTACAGTATTGTACAGAATTTACAAAATAAGTAGGCTATAATATAATGAAATAAAATACTTTGCCTTACAATATATAATATTGTACATAAGCGAAATATTGTAGGGGAGAGTTGGGTACTATCGGACATCGGGTAATATCGGACAGTGATGTTTCTTTCATCTACCACCAGACGGTATTACAGTGATGTTTCTTCATCTATCATCAGATGGTATTACAGTGATGTTCATCTATGTCGCATGTTCAGATGTCGCATACAGAAATGTAACCATGTCACTTAGGTACTACCATCTGGTGGTAGATGAAAGAAACTCCACTGTCCGATATTACCCGATGTCCGATACTACCCAACTCTCCCCTAAATAATGTTCGATCAATGTAACCCAACATTCTGTATGATAGTGTAAATAGTAAAATAGCGTATTATAGTGTACATAGTGTAAATAATTTAAATTGTAAATATTATTGTAATTGTTAAAGTGGTCTATGTTTTGTTCTGCCCCACTTGACGAGACAAGATTCGCGTACTTCTCTTGTTAGATGCATGCGCGTCGTCTACTTAAAAACTCCAGTAATACTTAATCTCGTAGCCTCCTAGGACAAGGTACGGGCCCTAGTAATGACTACTGACAGTTAATCATTGTTATGATGGTTACAGTATTACCGTTCTTCGCATAATGTTCTTTAACACCAAAATAAATTGGTAGTAGCCTACGCATCTTTGGCAGCGCTGTTGAACATCATGTGGCCAGCTTGCAACACCTCCCTTAATGCGCAGTTGTTTCGCAACCTTCGTGTCCGCGGCGATGATAAGGCTTCGCAGGCAGGTGTAATGCACACAGATTACTTCTTTTGTAAATACGAACGAAGATGAGCCGCATTGTAACGAAAGTGAAAACTATGAGTTACTTCATATTAAATTACAGGAGGCCGATGCGATGGTTGCGTGAGCAGCGTGTGATTGCGTCACGTGACGCCGCGCAGCGCCGGCTTGATGGCTTGATGATTTCGGATCTGGGGCAGAGCAGCACAGTTCTTGTACTAACAGTTCGCTTTTCCTTCTTTATATACCTTTTTATAACTATTGTTTCAGCTTCATACGTCTATCAATAATACTTATTACTGTATAGCCCGGATTTATATGTAATTACATATTCTGTCCCTATACAGAGTGATTCAAAACCTCTGCGACAAACTCTGAGTAGTGACAGATCTAACAATAACGAACCCTTTTTGTTGAACAACCTATGTCTTTTGACGCGTCGTCGTTTCGAAGTTACCGTTGAAAATGTTTTTGCGTGGGCGTACGTAAATGTATGCGAATGTGTGCACTCCTGTTTGTTTGTTGAGATGTTTGTAAGAGACGAGAAGGGTTGTTGTTGTTTGTTTACGTTTAATGTTCAATACCTTTTCCTTTCAGTTCAGTCTAATCATCAATTGAGAATGGATGTCTACACTTTTCCCGAGTTAGCCGACATGGTAATGTGTTATGGGGAGGCTCGCGGAAACGGAAGAAGAGCTCTCCACATGTACCAACAACAGTTTCAAAACAGAAATCACCCTCACCACACAATGTTTGCTCGACTTTATCAGCGCCTTCGAGACGATGGGTCTCTTCGTCCCCGGTGCATTGGTGGAAGACCGCGTAGACATCCATTCTCAATTGATGATTACACTGAACTGAAAGGAAAAGGTATCGAACGTTAAACGTAAACAAACAACAACAACCCTTCTCGTCTCTTACAAACATCTCAACAAACAAACAGGGGCGCATACATTCGCATACACTGACGTACGCCCAAGCAAAAACATTTTCAACGGTAACTTCGGTAACGACGCATCAAAAGACATAGGTTGTTCAACAAAAAGGGTTCGTTATTGTTAGATCTATCACCCCTCAGAGTTTGTCGCAGAGGTTTTGAATCACCTTGTATATGTAGCTATAAGAAAATGTCGGCGAATCACACCGAAGTTTTAAGTTACATATTTTTACATATTTTGGTGCATAATAAATATTTTGGCATATATTACATATTTTACGCATTTTGAAGGATACTGCATATTTTGAATCACCCTATATATTTCCAGTTCCTGTATGAAGGAGAAAGGAGATAAAACTTTTTTTTTTCTTATTGGAACTAGAATTTGAACATTCTAATTCCAATAATATTAAAAAGAAGGTTAAAAATCAATAAGATATTACACTGTTGGATTTGCAAATTCCTTCATGAGCATTGCATGGCGAATTGCAGGACGAACACAAGAGGACGTTTGGCTAACTGGAAAATTAAGATTGTTTACATCTGACTCACGTCCAAGGGTCCTGGCATGGATGTTTAGTGGAGCGTGGATTATTTTAGAGCTTTCTGTTATTCTCTTGTTAATTACGTAAAGGCAGCACTTCCGTAATATATAAAAGCACGGCTCTGGCGTGGCCAAACTCTATTGTCATGTAACTGTTGTGCAGAAGTAGCTTTATGATCCTGGCTGCCGTTATGGATTTCGTTAGTCTGTAATTAGATGTCTTACTGCTGAACGTGTTTGAAAAATTAAGTTTTCCTCTACTATAGCAGGACACTAGAAGACGAGGTTCAAGCCTAAACGAAGAATGGCTTTTTCAGTCACTCAGAATTTCCAGAACGACTCGGTCCACTCAACGTTTTATGAAATTAAGTGGTAGACTTTCCCTATGGGTAAACGCGGTCAGAGCGTGGTGCTACTGCATTACCTCATCCTTTACCAGCAAGCACGAATGTCTAGCTCTCTACTTCATGTGTTTCTCGATGGCGTTTACCGCTTTCATCGCTTAGTCCAGGATGCTTACTACTACAGATGACCAACGATCGAGAAAAAGAGACTAACAGCGCCCGCAAAGCCGAAAACCCGCACGACAATGTTGTATTACGTCGCGTCCTTGACGTAAAAACTGGTTGTGAGTATTCCGAGACTCCCGAAGTTCCGAAGTCAGCAGCTGTTTATATCTGACTGAACTTTTATCTACTTTGGCAACTGTTATATAAACAATCAAGTAGCCTATTTGAAACATCTTTACCTTTCAGTGTATAATAATCCGTTTCCCAGTCTTATTTAATTACTAGGCCCTTATTAAAAGACTAGGAATTTTCTTTTTGTATGTTTGAGATCAAGTGTGCAATCTCAAGTAAAAAGATATTAATGTCATGTTCTATGTTTCTTAGAAATGCAAATTTATTTGAGAATTTTTTTTTTATTTAGGCCTATATAACCATAGGTAATATCATATAATAGAACCAGAACATTTTGATATCTAAGATAGGCTACTGTTCTGTTTTGTCTTTTTGTCTCATTTAAACATTTATGTTATTTATGTCAATGATGTATGTTATTCAAAGTTACGAAATCTTTCCACGCCGTCCAAATGCTATTTCTAGAATGATGAGCGAGACTCGAAGCGCACGAGAATGACGAAACGAAACTCGAAAGATAAATGCAGCGAACACAGCGAGCGAGAGCGGCAGTTAGTTTTGTTCATCTCTACTTACTACCCTTCAAATATTCTTGACTCTTACTACGTTAACTTGTTTCTTTCTATAGAGCGAACCATATAAACCTTTACAATTTTAATGACAACTTCTGAACCAATAATAGCAAACATGTGCAATCTGTTCTGTATTACGGCGTAACTGTGGGAGATTCCTCAGAGCAGCGTTTCTCAAACTATGGTCCGCGGACCACCTGTAGTCCTCGAGGTCTGCCCTTGTGGTCCTTCAAAAAAGACAGAAGAAAAAATAAAATTCAAACGAATTGCGTATCACACTATAGCTTAAAATCTCAGAGTTTGGAAATGACACATGGCAATCGAATTTCACTTTTTCTCCCAGTACTGACATTTTATGAAATGTATTACCCTACCCGTCTATCGGCTTCCCACTCTACTATCAGCAACAAAAGAGGGATTTAAAGCACTATATACGTGGTGTTTCTCGACATCTTTTCCCTGCACATCTGGGGCCGCGCCTGTAACCCAGCCAGGGACCACCCGAATTCATAACCTTAATTAAATTTTAAAATATAAGTAGCCTATACTGGTATTAAAATATGCTATGAAAATGGTAAATTTGCTTTCGAAAGGAACAAGAGTAAGGTGGTCCGCGGAACTGTTCTGACTTTAAAAAATGGTCCCCACTTCAAAAAAGTTTGAGAAACGCTGCCTCAGAGTAAACGATGAAAGTGTCTTCCACCTGCATCCATACACAAAAGTACTCGTCGCTCCATATTCCGTGACGTTGTCCGAAGTGTATCCTTGAATGAGATGAAAGTCATAATGCCAGCAAAATGAGTCCAGGGTTCATCGCCGAAAGTTATCCAGCATTTGCTCTTATTGGGTCGAGGGAAAGCTCCGGAAGAACATCAACCAGATAACTTGTCCCAACCAGGATTTGAACCCGGGCTCGTTCGTGTCACGGTTAGGCATGCTAACCGTTACTCCACAATGGTGGAAGAGAATCTATTGCAGAGTATCATATTTCACAGGATAACAATCCCATGGGATTACTATGATGAACGTTCTACAGATCAAATAGCAACGGGAAACCATACCATCTTTCACAGGATAACAATCCCATGCGATCTCTAGAGGAAGTAACCATATAATCTCCGGAATTGACGCCAACGTCCGAGTACTCGAGTATGAACTATTCAGGCAATCAAGGAAGAAAACAACAAGCAAGCAATACCATATAAAATGCATGACTAAGCAATAAGAACTGAAGGTATAGGTTGCGTGCTTGTTTTGAGCAGAAAACAATAGTGCGCGTGTGGGCATGAAGGTGTCACTCAATTGTCAAGAGATATGCGGAAGGTATTGGTCTCCTCACACTGATTACAAATGTACTTTCGACGTGTCTTCAGGAAGGAGATTCGAATGAAGATTCATCCTCTCTTGACGCTTTCCAATATCAAATGAAAGGTATATATGAATTTACCCTGTACGAAGGTGAAGGAGGACCACAGCAAGATCACTTTCTCCACTTCAAAACTATGCATAATTTCAGAGCGAGTTCTAAGCTCTTACGGAAATAGGCTATTGAAGAACTCTTTGGAATAACGTAATGGTCCGTTACGACATTTGAAGCTTTCACAGTCATCATTATTCTATCTGATTTCGGATAGTTCACATGACGCTAAGACCACTGTTTTATGGTAACAGTTCTGCTTCCGTATGTTTGGCCACTTATTTTATTTATTTATTAATTTTATTTTGCTAATAATTGTAACATAAAATATAATATATGGTACAGAAAAACTTTAGCTCGCCCCTGAAAGAGTAGAACTCGTGCTCAGGAGCGGATACCTGAATTGAAATTAAGAAGTATATAATACAATTTGTCTTATGTCTACTACGCAATAATATATACATTTAAATTTACAATTTTTATAAAATCCATACCTAACTTTTTTAATTTAATACTAGAACTATTAGAATTGACAAGATTAAGATATTTAACTATAAATTTGTTATATATTTTTGGGCCTAAATTACTATGATTAAATACTGCAGTAGTATTGCATTTGGTTCAAAGAATCTTGAAGAATTCATACCTTTTGTTTCATAATTATGAGAATACAATTCAAAATTATTTTGATTTTTATGTATGAATTTGTCTTATGTTAAGAACATTAAAGTCTAAAAACAATTTTTGAGATGGAAAATCAATAGGTTTATGAAGATATATTTTAATTATTTTTTTCTGTAATAAATAAAGTGGATTAAAATTGGATTTAAATAAGCTACCCCATCCTATAATTTCATACACAATTACCGAATGAAATAAAATTAAAGTATATTGTGCGTAATAAACTTATTGACAAGTAATTCCTAAATAAAACAAAATAATATATTATTTTACGTGATTTATTACAAAGGTAATTAATGTGTTGGTTACATTTTAAATGATTATCGAAAATTATGTCTAAGTACTTAACTTCACAGGACTCCTTAATAATCGGACATTTACTCTACTGATTTCTTTAAGGGACACTGGGATTGAGTTTTGGCATTTTTACAATAAAATTCTAATCCGATTTCTTTCACTTAAACTGTTTATTACATGCATTAAGAGTAAGATGTGTGCAAATTTTCAGCTCAATCGGACTGTTAGTTTAGAAATTAATTATTTTTAATTGTGCAAATTAATGATATAATTAAAATGTTCAATTGCATTACGGTACATTTAAGGACAGCAAGCTAACATTTTGTTTCATATCAATATACATATTGATGGTCAATATTTTGACGTTGAAAAATTCATAATACAGTATAATACAAGTTGGTTTATGCGTAATATTTTTTTTTAAATCAGATATTAATTTTTAAAATATTTTTATTGATACGAGTACAATAATTTTAGCTCTTAATTTTCAAGGTCCTTAAGATTTTTTAACGTTAGATCTCAGATAAAATGTTAATGAACACGTATGAATATTTTTATTGAATTTGGTGAAAACTGTATGCATATGCAACATTTTCAACATTTAAAAATGTAGTTTCGAGAAAAAGACAAATTTTTGAAAGAGGATACAACAGTTGCGTACGCAGGAAGCCTATTTAAAAATCGCTCCTAGGCCTCAAAGAAGACTTAGATACAAAAAACTTCTTGCTATCAAGAAATTGATTTTTTACCATTTTTTTTTTACAAAAATTCGGTCCTATCTAGTGCCCCTTAAGTATTAATTCTCTATTATTATATCTAATTTATTCACTTCTTTATTTATTTATGTATTTATTTATTTGTTTATTTATGTATTTATTTATTTTTCATTATTTTATTAACATATTACTTGTTTTTCTTATTTATTTCGTCATCAACACCTACATGGATTAGACCGGTTGACTTGTTCAGTCTTCAAGAATATGAAGCATAGGTCGATTCTTCCAACGCATCTTGGGGCGTTCTCTGGATCGTCTCCTGTTGGCTTGTAATCACATATATATTGTTTGGGATCCTATGCGGAGGCATGTTGAAACCAATTTGTTCTGTATGTTATAGGTCTAATTTTGTTGCACATATTTTCTACATAAATATTTTATCTAATTACTTCATTTATTTTGTGAACCAAAAGAATGTGTCGAACTAAGGACCAGAGTAATCTCAACTCAGTGGCTTCAACCCTTCTTAATGGAGTTGCTGTCAGCGACTAGAGATCAGTAGAAAAATAGTGGTAAAGCTAGTGTTTAGTGAAATTTTAATACCATATCTGACCTAACTTTTCGAAGCAGTATTCTTTTCATTGTTCTTAAGAGCTGAAGGACTCTTGCCAATTTATTTTCTCTGTTTCTGAAAGTAATATAAGAGTGTTGCTACCAAGGTAGTCAGAGGAAGCTATTTGTTTTATTGTTTATGTATTAACATTTTATTTCTGAATGAGTTTGGTCCCGTAAAATCCAAAACTTTAACTCTTTTTTGTAGAGATGTTCTCGAACATCCTAAGCCTCTGTTCCTCTCTCAAAGTAGAGTCCAAGTTTCACACCCATACCTACAGAACAACCGATAATGTAACTGTTTTATAAATTCTAACTTTCAACGTTTTTGAGAGCATACTGAATGATAAAAGCTTCTCAACCGAATAATAACACGCATTTCCCATATTTATTCCGCGTTTGATTTCCTCCCGAATGTCATTTATATTTGTTATTGTTGCTCCAAGATATTTGAATTTTTCCCCCTCTTCAAAGGATAAATTTCCAATTTTTATATTACCATTTCGTACAATATTCTGATCACGAGACATAATCATATACTTTGTCTTTTCGGGATTTACTTCCAAACCTATCTCTTTACTTGCTCCAAATAAAATTCCTGTGTTTTCCCTAATACTTTGTGGATTTTCTCCTAACATATTCATGTCATAGACAAGCTGCTGATGTAACCCCTTCAATTCCAAACCCTCTCTGTTATCCTAGACTTTCCTAATGGCATACTCTAGAGCAAAGTTAAAAAGTAAAAGTGATAATGCATCTGCTTGCTTTAGTCCGCAGCGAATTAGAAAAGCATCCAACAGAAACTGACCTATACGGATTCTGCTGTACGTTTCACTGAGACACATTTTAATTAATCGAACTAGTTTCTTGGAAATACCAAATTCAATAAGAATATCATATAAAACTTCTCTCTTAACCGAGTCATATGCCTTTATCAAATCTAGTGTATTTACTAAACTGTCTTTGTAAATTATATGTTGTATTAGCCTATTGGCTAAGACTACATCGTACACGAGCCTGGCTCTTACGGGAGTGGCTAGGAACATTTTTGTTGTATAATTTTGAATTTGTATTCACTTGCTTATTAGCTAAAATAAATACCTAAATAATTGTAGAGTTAACTTATCAGGTATCTTTGTAAACAGAACCAACCAGTCTCGTTGATTGCAGCGGGACTTCTCTGGCAGTAACAGTAACTCTACTGCTTAAGAGTGCTCAATTAATTCATGAACATGTGAGACACTACAGCGAGACTCTTATCGCATTCCTCCGTTTTATTACCCCGTTTCCTTATATGAATAGTGAAGTAACATTATTTTCAGAATTTTTATTATTGCAATCTCATTAGTATTATAATATACAGTAGTGCCGTGAAATGCAATCCATACGCAGTTTCTCCATGAAGAGAATTTTGTTTTGAAATGAACAGCTGTCTATATACCGTACACTTAACTAGCATCGTAAATGTCGCTTGAAAACTTAATCCCGTTTTATTGAGTTAATGACACTAACAAATTTAAGTTGTAGCTGCAGTAGGCCTACTTGGAATACATTACCTTCTGTCTTTTTTTTTTAGTAGGTTATTTTACGATGCTGTATCAACATCTCAGGTTATTTAGCGTCTGAATGATATGGAGGTGATAATGACGGTGAAATGAGTCCGGGGTCCAGCACTTGGTAGGCCTATCACTTATGAGGTTAAGACTTGTCTTTGGACAGTTTACTAAACAACATCATCAGCATATTGTTGTCGTTACTATAATCGCAATAATAAAAAAACAACAATTTCTGTAACAATATTATGTGGATGGCCATTTTCATTTTGCTCCCTCCCTCCCTCTCTCTCTTTCTCTCTCTCTCTCTCTCTCTCCCTCTCCTTGTATCTGCCGTCCACACATGTGGAGTAATGGTTATCTTGTCTGGTTGCGAAACCAAGTGGCCCGGGTTCAATTCCCGGTCGGGACAACTTACCTGGTTGAGGTTTTTTTTCGGGGTTTTCTCTCAACCCAATATGAGCAAATGCTGGGTAACTTTTGGTGCTGGACTCCGGACTCATTTCATCGGCATTTTCACCTTCATCTCATAAGCAAACGTTCTGATGGGGGCAGATAAAAAGGTTAAATTTTTTCCTTCCGCCATGTTAATAATGTCAAGAGAAGTGCTTTTACAAATTTTGGTCACTCGACCGCAATTACGAGGACCGTAAAAATTAAGTTTGCCAGGGGCCGTTAACAGAAAAAAAACACAATTTTATTGGACAAATTTATTGGAACAGACACAGCAATTTTTTAGCTATTTTTCAACATATTTCCAATCGGGAATGAGACATTTCTCGTATCATAGGATCGACAGAGAGAGGAGCAGACGCAGTCAACGATGGTTCCGATCTGAGGCGGCTGACTTCTACGACACAAAAATTGATCCCATGGTATGACAAATGTCTTAATACCAGGGGGAAGATATATTGACAAATAGCGCAACAATTGCTGTATCTGTTTCAATAAATATTTCTTTGCAATTGTGATTTTTCTATAAACGGCCCCAGAGAAAATAACTTTCTGGACGGCCTCGTAATTGCTGTCGAGTGGCCAAAATTTGTATAAGCACTTCCTTTGACATTATTAACATGGTGGAAGAAAAAAAATTAACTTTTTTATCTGCCCCCATCAGAATGTTTGCTTGTCAGTCAGACGCTAAATAACCTAAGATGTTGATAAAGCGTCGTAAAATAACCTACTAAAATAAAACATTGAATCTGCCAGAGTCCCTGTTATCTTCCACTGGCTTCTTTTAGCAATCTTCCATTTTCCAGTCTCTGTTTTTTAATATTATTGTTCCCCCCGTACTGTTAAACGAATATGCTTAATTAATTTCGAATATATGTACGGTATATCAAATGTCTCTTTTAATTCCATCTGAAGTTCTCCAATATAATTCTCTAAACATTTGACGTAAACTAAAAACATCAGATCCACGACGTTTATATATTTTGTGACTAACACGCTGGAAAACAAACGCTAATGACTTGTAAACAAAAAGTCATGCTTTTAATTATCTCAGTTATGCTAGCAGCAGGAATGAAAAACACTAATTAACAAAATTAGTATTCAAACAAACGTCAAGAGAGAAACAAACCTGTTCTGTTACATTTGTAAACAGAAAGTGGGCAAACGGATTCCATTTTATGTGATTCAGGTTGAAGCCAGATCTTTTAATTGTCGACTCCTTTGTTAACGTATTATGGCCGAGAATGACGATGACGCAACGATAGCATCTGAAACTCTTTCGCAGAGATGATGAGAACGGGAAGCGTGTTTCAGTAACATAGCAGATAGGATCTCATAATCGATGCTGTAACCCATAACTCTTCACTGTGATTTGAATTTTCAACGAGATCCACCATTTTGCCTAATTCTATACAGGAACTTGAGAAATGTAATACCCGAAATCTGTTGATCTTTTGACATAGTGATGCACATCAGGGATGGAGAAACTTCAACCAGTGGATCACTTGAGGCCAGAAAGATTACTTTCTTTTCTGTTTGGAAGAATAATTCGAAGTGTATTGAGATTTAATACTTACTGTTCAGCCAAATATAACGGACCAAATAGAGTAGCCGATCTTGTTCTTGGGTAATACCTATAATTCCGATGATGAAATCTGTTAAGTTGTTCTAAAACGTCGTCCTCCCCGGGGAAAAAAATCCTTACCCCTGGCATTAATGTTTCAAATTTAACGACATCCATAATTCATGCATAAGTCACTTTCTACAAGCGTCAGCTGTTACTGGAGCTACACGCATCAACTCCGTCTAAAAGAGTTACCTCCTCGAAAATTAAATGCTTCTATTCCACAGTAATGTATTTTAACAAGTAAAAGTTTATTTGATAACATAAAATTATGTAATTTAAACGTGTTTACAGGTTTCCTTTCTTTTACTGTCGCTCTGTTTGCATAGAAATCAATATAAAGAGTGCGGAAAAACAACTTTCAATCAATTTCTGAGGTGTTACAATGGTCCAAAAGAGACATATTAAGGGGAGGCAGAGGTGAATATTTCAAAATCCACAAAATTTATCCGATTTGTTTGAAATTGATCATGGATACTAAGTATGTTATTAGTAATGGACATACCAAGTTTCAACTTTCTAAGTACAATAGTTCTGTAAATATTAATAATTTTATAAAACTTTATATTGTTTGATATAAAATGCTCTATGCACCATATTGTAAGAAATTTTCAGTATTTCTTTTTATTTATATGTTCAGAGAAGGTATATAAATAATGATAAGTATTAGTTTATTATGGGGATATTATAGCAATACAGTTATCTTGGTTTTAATTTCATACTTTTAAGAGCAAAAGATCAAAAACTAACATCGGAATATCAAAATAAAGATAATAAAAATGGAAAAAACCAAATTTTCATTTTTTCTTCAGTTTTGTTCGAAAATTTCACCTCAGCCTCCCCTTAAAGTCGGAAATCCGTTATTGCTTCGCTATGGGCGCAAGTTCCATAACATCAATCACCATAGAGGTAGGCAAATTCCTTAACACCATTGATAGTGTGGTATTTCATGTGGCAACTCTTATAGTGCTCTGATAGTTTGTAGCAAATAAAAATTAGTGTAGTGATTATTTTATGTAATAATATTTAATTTTTAATTTTTGGATAGGCCTACAAATCTACAAAAAAAAAATATTTCTACCTTGAAATTGCAAACAAAGAGTACCTATACCTACGGAGTAGAGGCTATAGTATTCTATCGAAAATTCCAATCGTTTATGAAGAAGCAGCAGCAGCAGCAGCAGCAACGCGAGCGAAAAAAATCTTGTTCAGACTACATTAAAAAACTTACCTAGGTGTATTCCCTACCACGCCAGCTGATTACGCTGTATCCAGGTTTCGTGCAGTTTTTTATACTCATCTCTGGTTTTATTCATATCATTATTCGAATATTTGCTTATTTACACAGTACTTATTTAAACACTTATTTTTCATTTACTTATATATACAGGGTGAACTGTAAGTAATGCCATAATATTCAGAAGATTATTCTTTGAGATATTTCAAACAATGTTTAATACAATTTTGTTCGCTTTTTTTTTTTTTTTTGAGATAAAAATTGTTTTATATGAAACATTTCATATCGTGCTTTGGAAAAGCCATTGATTTAATTTCAAATATACTCGTTCAGTTTAAGAGAGCAGTGTATTATAATAATAAATTACTGAAAGAATTTTAGTTTTGTCCTTTAATGTGCAGAAATTTGATCCGAACAAACGTAACTTTTCGTTCTGCAATTAAATTTTACAAAGTTACATTTATTCGGATCAAATTTCTGCACATTTAAAGGACTGAACTAAAAATCTTTCAATAATTTATTATCACAATACAGTGCTCTCTTAAATCGAGGAGCATGTTGGGAATTAAATCAATCGCTTTCCCAAAACACGCTATGAAATGTTTCACATAAAACATTTTTATTTCGAATAGGAAGCAGAAACAAGCAAAATTGTATTAAACGTTTTTTAAATATCTCAAAGGATAACCCCCTGAAATTAATTACATTACTTACGATTCATTTTGTATTTATTTATTTACTTACTTACTTGCTTTTAAGGAACCCGGAGGTTCATTGCCGCCCTCACATAAGCCCGCCATTGGTCCCTATCCTGAGCAAGATTAATCCAGTCTCTATCATCATATCCCACCTCCCTCAAATCCATTTTAATAGGTATTATCTTCCCATTTACGTCTCGGCCTCCCTAAAGATCTTTTTCTCTCCGGCCTCCCAACTAACACTCTATATGCATTTCCGGATTCGCTCACACGTGCTACATGCCCTGCCCATCTCAAACGTCTGGATTTAATGTTCCTAATTATGTCAGGTGAAGAATACAATGCGTGCAGTTCTGTGTTGTGTAACTTTCTCCATTCTCCTGTAACTTCATCCCTTTTAGCCCCAAATATTTTCCTAAGCACCTTATTGTCAAACACCCTTAACCTATGTTCCTCTCTCAAAGTGAGAGTCCAAGTTTCACAACCATAAAGAACAACCGGTAATATAACTGTTTTATAAATTCTAACTTTCAGATTTTTGGACAGCGGACTGGATGATAAAAGCTTCTCAACCGAATAATAACAGGCATTTCCCATATTTATTCTGTGTTTAATTTCCTCCCGAGTATCATTTATATTTTATTTATTTATTTATTTATTTATTTATTTTAAAATTTGTTTATTTATAAGGTGTAACTTATCTAGACATGCCTATGTGTAATATAACATGTATTTATTTTATTCTGTTTATTGTTTCATTAGTTTTCAGTCATGCACACTATAGCTGCGTGGTCTAAGGCGTCATGCTTTGACTAACGTTATCGATTTCGTGATAATTCTAGTCCTCATATAAAAATGTTCTCCTGAAATTTCTAATATTTTATGGAAGCAGTGTCCATTAAGCATAGCGGTAAATTTTGGGAGCTGCAGTTAATATCGAAATTTGATTTCGCAAGCCAGCTATAACGACTAGGAAGATAGTCGTGCTTGCTACACGTTAACCGTATTGGTTAGGCGATCGTTCACCTCTGCTGAGACATGTTGACTGAGTCCAGTATTCGGCTGGTCGGTCTTGGTCCTCCATGGGCTGTCGCGCCGCGAATTTTTGGATATGCTGAATGTCTTAATCCGCTGCCGTGAAGTTTCCGGAATTTCACACTCCAGATGATCAAGTGGGTTTCTGTCGAATTTTGCACGGGTTGGGAGTGCAACCAAGTGAATCGATGCAGATCCCAGCGCATGCCAGCTGCCTATGTAGCCGTGACAGGCTTTGTGTCCAGTTGCAGGGGCGGAGAGACATTATTAGAGACCGCGTGTTGAAGTTTAAGTTGTTTGTCTAACGTATAATTTAATCGTATTAATTATATAAAACAACATGCCGTCATTTTTCTGATAGCCTACACTTAACGCCATGCTGTACGATTTCATCCAATTGCAGGGAATGAATACGCGGCGTGGTAGGAGGGTCAGAATACACGGGTTGCATACGATCGCCAACAATTCAGCATAAAATACAGAGGTCAGTTCCAAAGTTACGGAGAAATTACACATTCATGATGCTAACTGAATGGAATTAAAAAGAATTAAAGATTTCATATGTAGACTAAATGTAAACAGAAGAGCAACGGAGGGAGAGATGGTGACGGAGGGTTAGCCAGAAAAGATACAGTAAGCAGTGTTGCCAACAGTTATCTCAAAAGTCGCAAAATGAGATTTTAAATATCGCTAAATAAAAAAGTCGCTAAATTTAATTTACAAGTAAAACAAAGCGTAGGCCTAGTATATCTAAAAAAAAAAAAAAAAAAACAGGTAAGATTAACAATAGCGAAACTGTATCGTAACACTTTCAAGATTTGAATCATCCATATCACATTTCTTTTAGGACTCATGCCGATGGGAATATTGAGTAACCCCACATGTCCACTTTTTTATGAAATTGAGTTAGCTGCTATTTTGTATTCTACACACAAAGATTCATCATTCTGAAGAGAGACACCACATCTTTCATCAAATCCTATGTCAGAGTTCAGTTCAACTTATTTCAATATGAAGAGAGACCACACATGCGGGGTTTCTCAATATTTTAGATTCTTAGATTGGCAGCACACGGAAAAGCAAAAGTACACATAGATGGAATAATGGAACATACTTTTGTATTATCAAAACGTTCATTCATTCCTCAGAGCTCTAAAACCATAATGTATAAAGGAAGTTTGCCAATCAACACGAAAAATATGGATGATCTGAGAAAGTTCCACAGATTCTTTCCAGAAAACGAAGAGATGCAGAAATTCTATTTTGAAGTTTACAGTTTGACTACACATGAAAATTATTGAATATTATTATTGATGTTCTGTAAAGGATTTGCAATAAGTACCCATTTGTTCTGAATAAAAATGTAAGTTAATTTTATTGTTCCATTCCGACGTTTACTGTTTGACTACACATAAAATGAATGAATATTGTATTATATTGACGATCTGTGAAGATTTTAAAGTAACTATTTTTACCTGAATAAGAATGTAATTTTAATGTTCTATTCTGAAGCTTAAAGTTTTACTAGGCTATACATCAAAATGAATGAATATTAAGCAATATTGTATTGATGATCTGATCCCCTAATAACAATTTATTCTGAATAAAATTTTTATTTTATTGCTCTATTCTGAAGTTTACAGTATGACTAAACATGAAAATGATATATCGATGACCTGTGAAAGTTTTTCAGTAAGTAACCATTTATTCTAATATTTTATTGTATTCTGCTTATTATAGCCTATATGTTCAAAATATTGAGAAACAATACATGTCCAACGGCTTTTTATATTTTTCTTGGAAAATGGATGTTGCATACGGATGAAATCTACTGAAAATCTTAGAATGCCTATTTTATTTTTTTCTTCGGAAAATATATATATATATATAAATATGACAAATTTAAGATATATATTTAATATATATATATTTAGGGATTGAAAGTATTAAGTAAGAGTAGCTGTGTGGTTTTTTGTCGTTCCTGAAAATTTTACTTTTACGGACATATGGAGATTCTCAATATTCCCATTATATAGTGAAGATCACATAAATGCAGTTCCTAAATGTCTAATTTGGCCGTCTCTTCAGTGTTGCCAACTATTACCAGATATCACCAAAGAGGGTAAAATCACAATACTATGTACTGAGATAATAATAACAATGTCTTGCATATATTTACCACATCTCATCTTTATGTTGCGAGGTATTTCCTAAATGGTTCAATAATTTATGAAATAATACATTTTCCTCCTAGACTTCTCGCGTATAATGTTAGTCATTAGGACTAGTATGATCTAATATTAAAATTTATTTTGTCTGGCAACATGAAATTTATTGTTTTGACTAAAGAGTTTACAATTCATGAGACCTAACCTAAACATGTACTTTCTTACTTACATTTTCATCAGTTTCCTATACTGCAAACCGAAATTATTGCTGCCAACATAATAGTTAGAAAATAACTACCAGTTGTAGTATTTCTCAGTACCCGAAAATCGAAACGAAGCTGGTAAAAGAAAATTCAACCTGAGAGCTAGAAAATCACTATAATTCACTAGCATATGTAGTAATAGGGGAAAAATGGTTAGGTTTCACCCTTAGGGTATTAAGTAAGCTGATCCTGACTATAAATGTCTTAGCGCCTTAGAAAAACCATGGGGAAAACCACAGGAAAACCTGGGGCAGAATGTAGCGATGGCCACCTACGTCATTGCAGGAATAACAGCGTCGCGCCATGTTGTGGTATCATCACTTCCAACAGCATTTATCATATAATAAACAAAATGGTAAAATATAAAAATAACGCACTCAATTTAGTAACTAACTTCGCCTAATGTTCAAAATTTATTATTTTCGTAAATGAAGCTCCATGAGATAACAAATACAGTAGAACCTCTATTATCCGTGGTAATGAACGGTTAATCGAAAAAATCGGATAATCCATACCATAAAATATTTTCATAAATTAACGATCTTACTAATAAAAACTCTATATACAGACGTTTAACTGTCTTATACTTATACAAGGAGTAGCTCGTTTATAAGTCGTGTGTAAACTCCTTACTAATAATCACTACATACGTCGTGTATAACAGTATAACTGTTACACAGTTACGTCATAGTTTCGTCATTACTTCGTTACGAAAGGTAATAGAATATCTGAGGTTCTCTACTGGATCCGGTAGAGCGCTCTAGTGTGGCGTGTTAAATATCGATAGTACAACTGGCTCTAATCGATTACCACACTACATTTTGGTCAAAGAGTACAAGCTACAGCAATATTATTCTAATAATTCTATGATCTTTGGTTTGTTCTTCTGTGGTTACAAGGTAAACATATCATAAAATGACTGTCGATACGAACAGCTGTTAAAAGGGCGGCCATTTTTTCCCTATATACAACGCTTAAACAAGGGGTTTCGTGTATATAATTACTGCAAAGCAATTCCCATTGTATAGTTACAGCCTGTTTATACGCCCATAGCTTATTCACGGTTTATTAGTAACGTTTTCTGTCTCAACTCTGCATAAGTCTCGTATAAAAACTATACACGGTTTATTAGTAAGACTGTAAGTGTATAAAACTTTAGCTTACAATTTCGTAATTTCCTTCGTGTTTTTGTGTTTAACGTATCAAGAGTTCACTAAAAGTTCGGTTGTCAACGACGGGCTCTCAATGGCCAAGGGTTGATGGTTGATGATCGTCTGCGGAAAGGTAGAAATAGTATGTCTCATGTTGTAGATTTACATAGGCTACTTTGTGCACTTTATCTTTGTGTTTTTATTAAATCGCGTACTGTTTCTCTTTTCCCAAACCTCTGAATTATTTGTATTTTTTTTTTTTTGTAATTAACACAATATGTTTTCTTTTGACAACTGCGGTAGACAGTTTGCATATAAGTTATACACTCGAATAGTAAGGATAAGGAAAGAATACTACACGGGTTTATGGAAATTCTTGGGGTAATTTCTTTGGAAGTGGTAGTGACTATTTTACGAGTAGACTAACTATTTCTGTTTCCGACAGCAAAGCATTATTATTACATACTGTGATACTTGTAAGGGTAATAACCCTCTGTAAAAAATCTACGCAGAAACATAACGTTCATATTTTTTCTGCAGGAAGAGAAAAGAAAAGGAGCTAGAAAAAAAGTTAATAGGATGACAGATAATCGGGGTTCTACTGTATTGCTTTTAGGCACAAGACGACGCGCTTCAGTATCCCCTACAACCCTACATACAAACTCATTTAGTTTCACCCTGTTGTGTTTTTACTAACACTAGAAAAAGATCAATATAAACTCCTCTTGAATAATTCACCATTGTTTCTCTCCCATTTAAAACGGAAGCATGTCTAGTTCACAAGACATGCCTAACAGCCAGAGGTCATCGTAAGACAAACGCAATTGCATTAGTACAAAATCTCTTGATCTACAATTCTGCGGAAGGAAATGCCGGAACGGTCCGGACATGTCAGTGAATGAATACACTGACAATACGCAAGACGAGTGATCATTTCAGAGATAACGTTTTTCTCCTTCAATGTTCCTCTTCTTGAAGATGAAGAGTATGCATTGCGTATAACGAATGTAATTTACATTACGTTTCGATGTTAAGCGCAAACAATATGTAGTTCTGCGCTCCAGAACAAATAGCAGATGACCTCAAGGAGCATTTTCATTGTTTCAGGCTAAGGCAACGCCTCCTGAGAGTCTTATAGCTGGAGAAATCCTGGGGAAGGAGTCATTCCCTAGTGAAACACTCATGAGAAATTCTGTCGAGCAGTTGAGCACTGGATAATGGCATCAGTTATGTTAAAAGCAATTAATTGCCTTTGTTGTTAACATGGATTACAATAGCAGATCGCATCGCGTTGAAGGCAAAGAGAAGTTAATTTACAAAGAAGTTAATATTTAATTTATAGTCTCTTTCCCGAAATATACATTTATGCTCTCACAATGTTATGAGAAAATTTCGTATATTGTTTTCGGCCAAGTAAATTTTCAGCTCTTTAGTCCGAGTTTGCGCGCTTCCTATTACAGACATGAACAACGGCGTAACAACCATGGCCTAAACGGATATTTTAGTAGGTTATTTTACGACGCTTTATCAACAGCTTAGGTTATTTAGCGTCTGAATGAGATGAAGGTGATAATGCCGGTGAAATGAGTCCAGGGTCCAGCACCGAAAGTTACCCAGCATTTGCTCATATTGGGTTGAGGGAAAACCCCGGAAAAAACCTCAACCAGGGAACTTGCCCCGACCGGGAATCGAACCCGGGCCAAATGGTTTCGCGGCCAGACTCACTAACCGTTACTCCACAGGTGTGGACTAAACGGATATTAAACCCATAATCATGGTATACTACATTCTCATATAGCCCTATCACAGAACGTCCATGATTGAAATAGTTTTCTTCGCTAAAGCTTTTCAGTTTGCTGTCTGACCTACGCTACGGTCCGGATCGTGAATGTGAAGTTACGTATGAACGCAAATGTCGTACGACAGTATTGCCTCGTCATTTATTGTTTGTAAGGAAATGTTCAAGACATCGGGACTTCGGGAGTGGTCAACTCTCGAACGTCTAGCAGCCTTGAATCGTCACAGTTGTTTATACCAGACTGAACTTTTATCTGTTTTGGCAACTGTTATAAATAGGGTACGGATTTTTAGGTCGTTAAGTGCCTAAAATAGACTTAAAAGTGTAGGAAATAGTCTCTAAAGAATTGAAAATAGGTTCTAACAAAAAATAATGTTTTCTTTAAAAACATTTTCCAAATCATCAGGAATTCACTTCTAGAATTTAACAATTTTAAATGCTTATGCACCGTTATCACCACTACTACTAACAGTACAAAAACAACAAATATCTAACTAGTTATACATAAACTAAACAATCAAATGTGAAAAATAAGTTTAGACATAAATTCAGTACACAAACAAGTCAAATATAATCAATTTTTACCAAGCCTTGTCCGTTAATGTCCATAATTAGCTTCACAATAAATTACTAATACTTTTTCTAAATTTTCAACTGAAAAGCAATGCTGTCTGTCACTCAACATAAATATGTATGCTCCACATCCACTGAAGTAACAAGAGCGTATTTCAATTTTGACACTAGTTGGACAGGAATGTTACATTGTAAATCCTTGTTCTTCCCTGCTAGGATATCTGAAGCAGTACGCAGGTTCTTCAGTCCTACAGTTCTCTGCAGAACTTGCTCCAGTTTATCCCGTACTTTATTTCCAACAGAACCAGGAACACATTTCGAATTTAAAATACAAATTTGCGAAATAAGAATGGGTGTTTTGACCTATTAGAGATAAAACATACTTAATGGGTCAAAATAGGCTTTTTCGTCAAAAACAGGCATTTTAGGTGCTATTAAAATACCAATTTTAGGCATAGTTTTATATGAAACGTGTATTTGCAAGTTTTTATGAACTTATCTTTTAAGGATTAAAATAGGTTTTTACCTAAAATCCGAAGTCTATTTATAAATGTATAAACAATCAAGTAGCCTATTTTAAAACATCATCAGCTCTGCCTTTCAGTGTATAATAATCCCTTCCCCAGTCTTCATTTAATTACTAGATCCTTATTAAAAGGCTATGAATTTTTTCGAATGTTTGAGATAAAGTGCACAATCTCAAGTAAAAAACTATTAACGCTTTATTTAACGTTAAGTTTCTTAGAAATGCAAATTTATTTGAGAATTTCTTTTCTATTTATATAGCCATAGGTAATATCTGACATATTACAAGATCTTAATAAAAATCATCATATAGTTATTCTAGGTATAAATCCCATTAAACCTTTATTAATTCATAATCTTCGTATACCCAAACGCTCGGATTTAAGCTCCATATATATATAAAGTATTCCTGAAAACTTTTTTATTAGAAAATATGACAAAATGAGCCAATATAAATTTACAAGATAGAGCATCTCCTATTATAGAACAATTAATTTATTAATAGAACCAGACATTTTGGTAATTATGATATTGTTTTGTTTTGTCTTTTTGTATCAATTAAACATCTCCAATGTAATTTATTTCAATTATGTATGTTATTCAAATTTACGAAATCTTTCCGTGCCGACCAAATGTTATTTCGAGAATGATGAGTGAGACTCGAAGAGCACGAACTCTTTCTCCTCGTCCCCAGGACTGGGCTTCTAATCTCTCTATGCAAAACGCAAGCGAGCCACCGGTGTAGTTCAGTCGGCGAAGGCGCTTGCCTGCCGATTAGGAGTTGCGCTCAGGCGCGGGTTCGATTGCCGCTTGCGCCGATTATCTGGTTGGGTTTTTTGCGGGATTTTCCCCAACCGTAAGGCAAGTGTCAGGTAATCTATGGCGAATCCTCGGCCTCATCTCGCTATCACCAATTCCTTCGACACTAAATAATCTCGTAGTTGATACAGCATTATTAAATAACCAACTCAAAAAAGGCATGCGTGTGAACACCGCACACTATGATTCCCGAGCTCACATTTAAATACATTTATTTTAACATTATTTCCGTTCTCGTTCTCGTTGTCGTTTCCGTTCCAGATTTATTGTGAATAAGCCTTTAAGGCTGGTTCACAATAAGCCGGGAACGGAAACGACAACGAGAACGGAAATATTGTTAACGTAAATGTATTTAAATGTGACTATTCACAATTAACTATTGTGAATGCTCACATTTAAATACATTTATTTTAACAATATATCCGTTCTCGTTATCGTTGTCGTTTCCGTTCCCGGTTTATTGTGAACCAGCCTTTAGTCTCAGAACGGCGCCAATTTCCGTGTCAAAGGATGTATGTATGTAATGTATGTACTAGGCCTCTAAGTAGCCTACGTACGCATATGCGAAGGTATGTGTCTATGTATGTTATGTATATAAATGCATAGGCTATTAAGATTCCGTGCAGTCCTCCGCTGCGGAGTATCGGTCATTAGGCCTATGTCTGACCGTGAAACTAGCGGGCCCGAGTTCAAATCCTGGTTGGGACAAGTTACCTGATTGAGGTTTCTTCCGTGGTTCTTTCTCAACCCATTAAGAGCAAATGATGGATTACTTTCTGTGTTGGACTTTATAGACTCATTTCATTGGCATTCATCTCACTCAGAAGCTAGGTAACTATCGCAGTTGGTAAAGCGTCGTAAAATAACAAATTAAGAAGCGAGAAGGAGTGAAATTGGAGATAAATTTCCCTACCGCTGTTCTGTTCTTTCAGAACCAGCCAAATATTCAGTATAATACTTCTTATCCACCGGCATAGCTCAGACGATAGCGCGTTTGTCTGCTGTTCCGGAGCTGTGTTGATTCGATTTCCGGTTGATTTGAATACCTGGTCGATATTTTCCCCAACTCTAAGGCGAATGTCAAGTAATCTATGGCGAATCCTCGGCTTCTTCTCTCCAAATATCATCTCGCTATCACCAATTCCATCAATGTTAATTAACATAATATTTGAGACAGCCTCGTTAAATAACCGACCTAAAATATTTATAACATTTTTGCAGAATATTTATAATTTGTTCTGAACAACTAATTTAGAACATTCCTGTACTTATAACAGATTTTTCTTGTTTCCAGTACCAAGACTAAACGACAAGTAGAAGAGCATAAACACAAAAGCCACAGTATTGACACCTCAGCATTAGAATACAATGGAAGTTCCTCTGTTCGCCATTCATGCATATGTATCCACGTGCGTGCGTTACCGCCGATTTCTTCACGGTAACACGTTGCTTCATACTTCGTACTTAGGAATAAACGTAACTCGCATTACCATAATGCATTAAACACCATTGTAATGACAAGTCTCACAGCACGGTGAACTACATGTCGTACTAGAAAACCCATCATAATCTTTGGCAACTCTCCAGGAAGATATTGCACATGTAGGCGGACGCTGTCCAGATCGCACGTGATACTTTCTAAATATCTGTATCACTTCTACGACAGAACAGGTTGACTACGCCTTTATTATCCCTCCTGTAGAGCACTTGTAAATAAATAGAGTTGCTATATGTGACGACTAGCAGTCGTTGAGTTACATAAAAATTACAAGAAATTTGCAACTAACTGGGTAATTATTTTGATAAAAATAACGGCATAATATTTCAAGTCGTAACTGTTGAGGTTAAAAACGACACGAAAGGACCTTTCAAACAATCGTGGCTGAAGTATCTACAAATGTTATCGACTATATCCCTAGAAATTTTTAATTTTAAGAATTCAAATTGTTTATGATAGTAGATAGATAAGTGCATTTATTGATGCATAACAAATTATACAAACTCATGTAACAAGATTTCTTTGTTTGCCAACATTTACTAAACTATACACAGTTTGAATCTTCAAAAACGAAAATTAAAACCTACTAATAATAAAATAGTAAAACAACAGTTATTATTACTACTACCGTTATCATTAATTATTACAATTACAACTAATCTAACTTCAAACCAATAATAAAAATGAAATTGAAAGAGAGAGAAAAAAACAGCTGAAAAAGTTATATACACATGAAATATTCAGTTCACTTCTTTTGAAACTTCACGAAATAATCCAATAATAAATCAACTGTAATACATAAAAAAACATAAAACGCAATAAAAAACAAATTAGAAAAAAAGACACAATATTGTTTCAAAAATTATTATCGTTTATTTTTATTTGACTCGATTAGGGACTAAAAACGTTTCAGGCGCTATGTTCGGTCCCAATTTTGTCTTGTTTATATTATTTAGGTTATGTTTGAGAATGGTATCGAGATTGTTTCTTCCGAGGTTTTCCCCAGCCGTGGAACTGAAGCCGGATGGTCTATGGCGAGTCCTCGGCATCACTTCATTCACCCTTTGATTTGATTACCTGGTTGCAAAATATGTTTTCCGAGGTTTTCCCCAACCAAAAGGCAAATGCCGGGTAATCTTTTGGCGAATCCTCGAACCTCACCTCATCATAAACATAGAAAATTACTAAATAGTATAAAATTTGTAAAAATTGTAATTGTAATATTGTAAAATTTTGACTTGTTCCACATCTTAAAGCTTCATTGCTCATGTAAGATCTTTTATAATGAATGAATGAATGAAGTTCGATATTCGCCGATGTTCGCTCTGCAGGAGATGGCCTGTCATGTTTGTTCCATCTTGTTATAAAATTATTCTCTGTCCTCCACTCATGTTTTAACAGTTTAAAATTTTAACACAAATCTTGTCGATTAGTTTTTTCACGTAAAATAAGACGAAGTTTGTAACGTCTTTGTTGCCTCTCTCATGTTCGAATACAGCATCTAATAGGGACCTAGCCTTAATGTAAAATTAAGTAAGTTCTAAAACAAATAATAATAATACTGTAATAATAATACTATAATAACCAGAAATAATAATAATTTAATAATAATAATAATAATAATAATAATGTGGAATGGGCAAACCAATTGATGATATAACAGTTTTCACTTCATTACTCAGAAGATCAGTGGTGATTGGTCAGGATTTGGAAGATATACAGAGTAGAGTTACGTGATGAAACAATTGGATGAAGATTATTGGCGAGCCTGACACTAAATTGGAATAAAACAAAATAATTATATGTGCATTGGAGGTGATTTCAAGATTTAAATTTGGATTGAAATGTAAAAATAAGAGCATGTACTGAATTTACTTATTTAGGAGCTAAATTTAGTAAAACAGGAACTTGTGATAATATGTATAAATGTAAGAACACATAATACTAAAAAAATTATAAGTTACATTAAATTCCATCTTATGGTAAAAAATATTGGAATAAAAATAAAATTAGCATGAATGATACAATTATTAAAAGTATCATATTCTCTATGGGTGTGAAGTTTGGAAAATTAGTGAAAAAAAAAAATCTTGTTATAAAATTACTTCTCCGAAGGTCATCCTGAAATCAAGATTTGAGAGAGTCAGAAATGAAGAAATAGACGCAAAGGTACATTAAATCATATTATTTAAGGAGATTTTGACAGTCGGCATGCTGCTAGATGATTTTTATTGAAATTTAAAAGGCATGATGGGACCGATAAGCTAATATAAAATTAATGACAATTAAAATTTTATTTCATGTAATAATAATTATCCTTATTTAACAATATATTAATTAAACAATATTTTGTTACATAATATATCAATAACAGTTTTCACACTTCATTAGAAGATCATGGTGATCAAGTAAGCCCATATGTATAATATAAGGACACAGTATATTGATGTACAAAAACTCAATTAATATTAATTAACATGCTTCTGTATAAAATCTATGATTGTTGGCAATAAAACATTATAATTATAAAGCGGCATTGGAGGTGATATTCAAGATTTAAATTTAATTAAAATTACATAAAATAAGAGGCATCAAACTGGACAACTTTACTCCTGATTATAATAATTTTAATGTATTTTGTGATAATATGATAAATGAAAGAACAAATATTACTAAAAAAATATATAGGTTCATTAAATTCCATCTTATGACAAAAAAATATCGGAATAAAAACTGAAATTAGCATCTGTGATACAATTATTAAAAGTATCATGCTCTATGGGTGTGAAGTTTGGCACATTAGTGAAAAAAAAAATCAACTGAAATTGACTTCTCCGAAAGTCGGCTATGAAGTCAAGATTGGAGAGAGTCAGAAATGAAGAAATAAACGCCAAGGTACATAAATCATATTATTTAAGGAGATTTTGATAGTACGGTATACAGCTAGATGAGATTTATTGCCTGATAGGTCTGGCACATAGCACTGTTTGCATTAGCTGTTATGGCTCTGGATTGAATAATTTAAAAAAAAAAAAATCAGGTTTTCTCCGGATGTAGAAATTTATAGGGAGGTTTCTTATTTCAAATTGAACGTATGTGGGAACAATCGTTGTGAATATCCATTATAATTTGGTAAACATTCCTTGTCATTCGCTGTTAGTGGTAGTAATTTAAATAATACATGTAATCAGACAAAATATTATAGCCAAGAAGATGAGTTTGAATGTAGCCACGTGAAAAGCATTATAGTGTCCTGCAATGTTCGAACATAAGAGAAGCAACCAATATCAAACTTCGCCATACTCGACAAACTTGAACTGAACATAGTGCCTCTAATGCACGACGCTAGTAGCCACATACCATCAGTTTGCAAATGAATAGCAGCTCACGGTTATAATTAGAGGCCGGCACAGTATGAAGAAAATTGAGTAAAATATTAAATTTATTTTGGCGAAATATGAAATAAATATCTCATTGCAAAAATATGTTCGTTCCTAAACCATTTGTCTATAGAGTAGAGCATCGATTATCCGAAACAACTGGGACGGGGGAGGGGTGTTCGGGTAGCTGATTTTTCGAATAACCGATCATTTACGAAAACAAATTGTACCGGTGATATAGGAGCAGTATGAGACAAAGAAACACTGACATTAAACACAAAGCTGTACATACAGTATATATTTTGTATCACAAGTCTTACAAATAACACAGAGAACTGACTAGCCTAGTCTGACAAGTTCAAAATGACCATTAAAGTAGGCCTACAGTTTAGGAAAAGAAGTCCACTTTCTTTTTTTTTTTTTTTTTTTTGATTAGAGCTGAGACTTTATTTTTTTTGCCGCTAAATCTCGCAAACAGCACTAGCGAAACTTCTACATGGCGCGCGCGCTCAAAGTTGAATTTGCTGACTGGAACGCTTTCGGTTAACCGATGTTTCGATTGATGATATTCGGATAACCGATGCTCTACTGTATATAATATTTTACGAAATTAAACGCAACAAACCAGCGCAATTAAACAGTTTGTCAGCATCTCAAATTCTTACCTGTATGCAAGAACTAGGTAACTTAATGTTTTACACTGGAGAGAATTATATATAGGCCTAATTCTTAGATTGGCTGGAATCAACACGGATTACAATACAACATAAGTAACTTTTCTATATTTTCTGGCCCGAGATTATATTTACTTTCAGTTAATATTGCATCACATCACATGATATAATGATCCATACTTGTACCCTACTACATTTGGTAGTTTAATATTTGCTGGTATTTCTCTCCTCTTGCTGTAATTTCAAACTCCTTACTTGAATAATTTCAAGGAAAAAATTGTTCCGGGGCCGGGTATCGATCCCGGGACATCTGGTTGAACGTACCAGCGCTCTCCCAACTGAGCTACCCGGGAACTCCACTCGACACCGTCTCAACTTTTCCCTTTATATCCACACAACTCGCGTGGGCTGACGAAACGTCAGAGACCCACATCGAGTGCACACAAACTCTGTGTGACTTGGAATTGTGGTTTTCTGTTAACGTACACAATGACGTAATTATTATGCAAATCTAGTCTTTCAGGTGTTCAACCAGAGGTCCCGGGATTGATACCCGGCCCCGGAACAATTTTTCCCTTGAAATTATTCAAATCTGCTTTACAGGGAGCTTCACCAGAAAGACTAGATTTGCATAATAATTACGTCAGTGTGTACGTTAACAGAAAACCACAATTCCAAGTCACACAGAGTTTGTGTGCACTCGATGTGGGTCTCTGGCGTTTCGTCAGCCCACGCGAGTTGTGTGGATATAGGCTAAAGGGAAAGTTGAGACGGTGTCGGGTGGAGTTTTCAGGTAGCTCAGTTGGGAGAGCGCTGGTACGTTCAACCAGAGGTACCGGGATCGATACCCGGCCCCGGAACAATTTTTCCCTTGAAATTATTCAAATCTGCTTTACAGGGAGCTTCACCTGAAAGACTAGATTTGCATAATAATTACGTCAGTGTGTACGTTAACAGAAAACCACAATTCCAAGTCACACAGAGTTTGTGTGCACTCGATGTGGGTCTCTGGCGTTTCGTCAGCCCACGCGAGTTGTGTGGATATAGGCTAAAGGGAAAAGTTGAGACGGTGTCGGGTGGAGTTCCCGGGTAGCTCAGTTGGGAGAGCGCTGGTACGTTCAACCAGAGGTCCTGGGATCGATACCCGGCCCCGGAACAATTTTTCCCTTGAAATTATTCAAATCTGCTTTACAGGGAACTTCACCTGAAAGACTAGATTTGCAAAACTCCTTACTAATTTGATAAGAGAGTGGGGTAAACGATAGATTCTATTCCAGCAGTAAATCCAGTTTAGAATAAACAGATATTTCGGAAGAGACTGGAACTTCAGTCAAATATGAAATGATATTAAGATTTTCATAAAATATGAAAATTCTACCGAAACGTCATAAAATATGAAATTTATAAATTGTTGGAGGTCCTTTCTTCCTTTCTTTTTGCAGCGAAGTGTTTGCGACATCGAGAGCGAAGAAATAGGTACCATAACTCGTATGGACTATTTCATGGTTTGCATGCAGCAGCAGCAGCAGCAGCAGTAGTATAAGCCTAAATAATCGGTTTTACCTACCCGTACTTCACGCTTTTATAGGTTAATTATTTAATTATGAACAAATTCTCTCTAAGATGTAGACGTAATTGCTTTAGGCGTAATTATTTAGCTTAGAGAGCATGATGAAAATTATTCAGATTGTCAATTAATATAGATGAATACAATATAATATTTGTTACTCAGTCAAACGACAAATCAATGTAAAATAATGACATATTAAATGGTCATTAATTTTAATACACATAAATTACATGTTCCAAACGTTTTCGCCCATTCAGGCATCTTCAGGCACAATTATACAATATCTCAATATCAAACTGTATAGTCATTACACTGGTGGTAGATAAACTGTTTAAAATTGATGATTTACAACATCTCCATAATTAAAATGTAATGTTACAGGTCATAAAATTAAAGTATATTAAAAGTTTAAATCATAACACTAAACGATTGTTTCAGTAAATCCAGTTTAGAATAAACAGATTTTTCGGAAGAGACTGGAACTTCAGTCAAATATGAAATGATATTAAGATTTTCATAAAATATTAAAATTCTACCGAAACGTCATAAAATATGAAATTTATAAATTGTTGGCGGTCCTTTCTTCCTTTCTTTTTGCCTGAAGTGTAGGCTACATCGAGAGCGAAGAAATAGGTACCATAACTCGTATGGACTATTTCATGGTTTGCATGTAGCAGCAGCAGCAGTAGTATAGGCCTAAATAATTGGTTTTACCTACCCGTACTTATTTTATAGGTTATGAATCTCATTTAATTATGTACAAATTCTCTCTAAGATGTAGACGTAATTGCTTTAGGCGTAATTATTTAGATTTATAAGACAGTTGTACAGTAGGTTTTCTTCATTCTTCGCTCGCAATGAAATTACAATAGGAATGTAGCCTAAGCTTATATAGCGCAACGTCACATATTTTTTTTATTTAAGTAGGTTATTTTACGACCTGTATCAACATCTCAGGTTATTTAGCGTCTGGATGAGGTGAAGGTGATAATGCCGGTGAAATGAGTCCGGGGTCCAGCACCGAAAGTTACCCAGCATTTGCTCACGTCACATCTATCTGTGGTGATCAAAGTGATAATGATATCCTTGCTCTAGGTATTTAGGAGAGAAACGTAACAGGGAAAAGCATAGTATTATGGATAATCCTCCACCCCCTGTTTCCGGTTGAACCTGAGACCATCCCCTCCGTAGCACCAAGTGAGCTATTGAACCGCCTGTTTAGATACTTTTGCATACTATAATCTACGACCCAGGTTTCCCGGTCTAACTTTCTTTCCGAAAGAAGATATGCTAACGAATTTACGGTCCGGAAATCTATGAACCTGAAATCAAATACCAAGCTAAAAACCAATCATTATCCCATCAGGAAAGACGAAAATATTGACTAGTGATAAATATTTATGCTATTATTCATTGTGTAAATTGTACATGCATTGATATAATAAATATTTTTCTCATAATACTAATTACAATAGCACTGCTAATAAGAAAACTGTTATACGACATTAATAAGAATTCCTTTAACAGTTTCTACTCCTCTTGCGTAATATGACCGTCGTTCACATGAAAATCTAACGAACACGAATAGCACCGTCAAAAATGTTCAGGGTCAGCTGCTTCCTTAAAAAAAGTGGTTATATTGTTCGAAACTCAGAAAGCATAACTTCCACGTAAGTCTGAATGACATAAGAATGGAAATACTCCAAAGGCTTCCTGTAGTAGCTTAGCGGCAAATTCCTGCTGCGGATCGACAGTTTTTACAGACTTTATACTTGACATTAAGCGATTTCGACGACCACAGGCCTGTAAGAAATAATTAATTATTGCAAGAATTAGACCAGCATAGCTTTGTGGTGGGTGAACTAGTTACTCTACTTCCAATGGAAGTATTAAACTTGCATATATGACCTATGTAATTTATGAATATCGCAATTATTACGAAAAGGGAAAGAAAAAGGTGTGGAAAAATGGGGATGAGGATGGGTATAAAAGGAGAAAGACTGACATAAAAATGGAGAGATCAAGGAAATAGAAATGTAAAGAAAAACAAAATAAGAAAGATAAATGGAAGCAGAATATATTTATGAAAGTATTAGGAAATGGAAGAATATACGAATGAATAATTAACAAATGGAATTGTTAGAGAATGAATTAACAAAGTAGCCTATTAATGAAAACTTTTAAATATATTTTATTTAACGACGCCCTCAACTGCTGAGTTTATATCAGCATCGCCGGTGTGCCGGAATTTTGTCCCGCAGGAGTTCTTAGGTACATTCCAGTAAATCTACTGACATGAGCCTGTCGCATTTAAGCAAACGTAAATGCCATCGACCTGGGACGGGATCGGACCCGCAACCTTGGGACAGAAGGCCAGGATTCTACCGACTGCGCCACCCTGGCCGACAAGTATTAATGAATGAATTAATATATTGAGGTATGAATGAACGGATGAATGAATGAACGAAAATATTGAAGAATTAATTAATTAAAATATTAAAGTATGAATAAGTCAAGAAAATATTAAGGTATGAATAAATGAAAGGAAGAAAATATTAGGGAATGAATGAATGAAAATGTTAACGCATGAATGAATGAAAATGTTAAAGAATGAATGAATAAATAAGTGAATGATGTATGAATAAGTGAATGAAGGAATAAATGAAAAAGCGAATGAATGAAAATATTAAGGTTCAAATAAATGAACGAAAATATTATGGTATGAATGATTGAAATTTTATTATTAAAAAATAAACGAATGAATAAGTCAACAAAATATTAAACGAATAAACAAACCAAAATTAAATGAGTGGCCGAACGAACTATCCAAGAAATTTATTAAAAGATGTGTTCATGATTAGAATAAAGTAAAATCTGAAACAAGAAAAATGAGAAAAAGGAAATCAGATACAAGGTAAGATAAGACGCAATAAATTAGTTCAGATATTTTTTGTTTAATTATACATGCAAAATACAGACGATGCTGAGGTATGATGAAATGACTAAAACGGAGCAATGCTGGAATAATGTCGTCACGAAATACCGCACTTCTCGGCGAACACCTGCTCCACAGCTGTCTCGTCAATAGCGAATCGGCAAGGATCTATCAGTGATCGAATACCTGCATGTTTGGGAAATAATACGCGTCAGATGAAAAAAAAAAAGTGAGAAATATAAAGAAAAGAAAAAAACTGGAACGAATGCGTAAGTAGACGACCTAGTACCATAAGAGAAGGGCAAGAAACATTTCATAAAAGCTAATGGAAAGCTAACACGCATAAAGTAAATATTTAACTAACTTAACCATATTTTATATAGCTCGTGTTATTATTATTATTATACGTAATCTCTTTAAATGAAGAAACATTTTTCTCGTCCTCGTTTTAATGTTGTTGTATCGTTTAGCTTTCACAAATCTTAAGATTCACGTCTGGCTTGCCATCTGTCAGAAATCGTTTATAAGAACAATTATCTTTCGACATAGCGTGGTGCCAGTGGCTCACACAATGAGACTAGATATTTTCTGTAAATAATAATAATAATAATAATAATAATAATAATAATAATAATAATGATAACTTACTGAATATCTTTTACGCATTTAAAATTATACTTAAGTTACTTACTTACTGGCTTTTAAGGAACCCGGAGGTTCATTGCCGCCCTCACATAAGCCCGCCATTGGTCCCTATCCTGAGCAAGATTAATCCATTCTCTATCATCATATCCCACCTCCCTCAAATCCATTTTAATATTACCTTCCCATCTACGTTTCGGCCTCCCTAAAGGTCTTTTTCCCTCCGGCCTCCCAATTAACACTCTATATGCATTTCTGGATTCGTCCATACGTGATACATGCCCTGCCCATCTCAAACGTCTAGATTTAATGTTCCTAATTATGTCAGGTGAAGAATACAATGCGTGCAGTTCTATGTGTGTAAGTTTCTCAATTCTCCTGTAACTTCATCCCTCTTAGCCCTAAATATTTTCCATTTAAAATTATATAATTATTAAATAATTAATTCACTCCCAAAAAAAACCAAAGCTTGTGCCTGGGAGTGGTCTTGGAAACGTAAAAGTAAAATCATAATGTACAAATATAAATCACCATACATTATAAAATTAAATGGGATTAATTACCATATAAAAATGCAGGAATACTCTTAAGAATCCATTCTTCTGTTAGATAAGAGTTTGAAAATATGATTTACACACTTCCTTTACAAATCCAAAATCATTCATTAATGTCAGGTAAAGAGAATTATTATTAAAAGATTTGTAGTTTCTTGAGTCGAAATTAGAGCTTTCACAGACCAAATTCCATATGGCACTTGGCTTCAATTAGTGAGAGAGAAACAGCATATCTTCTTGTAGAATAAGCATGGTGTGACAAGTTTTTAGTTTATTTTTTTTCGGTAATATGTTAATAATGGGCGCTCTCGAATTGCGTGTAGGATCTGTGTAAGTCGAAGAAGTAAGCATTGAATTGCATGCGGGGATTTTTGAACGCACACTTGAGTTGCATGCTGGCGTGACCTTAGAGATCTCTTAAGAGTCGAGTCTGAAACAGGCCATCAAGAATATACTGTTGGTTTATAAGCATGCCAACTACATCGCTTCTTAGTGGTGTCTTGAAACTTGCAAAAGAACAGTGCGACTTCAAACAGTAAGGTAACAAGAGCTTCTTCAACGGTCCGAAGAGATGGAAATCACTGTGGTCAGATCGGGGCTGTAGGGAGCATAGTCCAGTACATTCCACCAGAAGCGCCGTATTAATTCACACATGAAAATTGGGAAGGGAAATTTTATACGTTTTGTCCTCTTTAATCCTGTTTATACATGTGAATGTGATGGCACGCAACTCAAATAACACCTAGAAAAACCTCGTCACGTAACTCAGATATTTTTTTACAATTCCGCATACAATTCATAACCATGGCTAAATAATATACTGTATATTCGTAATTCTTTCTGATGTCTAATACTTTAAAATCTTTATATAACATATAGGGCTGAAGTAAAGGTATTGGTATCAAGGTAGTAAATAATTTCTACACACATTGCTTACAAAATACGTCTCGTTGCAGGGTGTCTATACTGGCTGTAAGGAGCAGATAGAGTGAACATTCGACACTCCTCAATAGCGGACTTGCTTAAAGGGTTAGGTACAGCTTACAGCAGTAAAATTTTGGAAATATTCAACATTTTTTTTCTTCATTACTGTATCTTGTACAATAATGAAAATTGGTATGTGTAAATCACTGTCCTTCTGCTATATGAAAAAAATATTTTTACGATTTACAAAAATAATCTACTTTTTTTTTTAATTCAGTTCACTGTGCAGTGATGAAAAGTTTCCCGCATAACTAAAAAACTATCCAACATTTTGTGATGGCATTTCTTGTATGTATTAATGCATGTCACATCTACAATATGATCCAAGATCACTTCTCTATCTTTGATAGATTGTCTGATAAAAATAAAAAAATTTTTAAAAATGATCAAATATCAGTATTTTCTTCTAACACAAAATAAAAAAATATATATTATTTATTAAGGAGTATAGTTGAAAGGGCATGATATTGTAAACATGAGTTTCAGCAATAAAATAAAAGATAGAGAACATGAAAAAGTTAACAAGTTTATGAGTTATGAGGGAAATGTTTCATCACTGCACAGTGAACGGCATATTTTGAATTTTGAAAAAAAAAAGAATATATATATCAATACTTTTTTAAATCGTAAAAATATTTTTTTTTTTTCATATAGCAGAAGGACAGAGTTTTACACATACCAATTTTCATTATTGTACAAGATACAATAACAGAGGAAAAAAATTTTGACTATTTCCAAAAATGTTACTGCTGTAAGCTGTACCTAACCCCTTAAGTGAAGTGAGGTTGTATCAGATTGCCGAAACAAAAATCCAACAAAGAATAGATAATAAGACGACTGAATTCAGAAAATATGTTTAACTTAATTGATAATAATGCTTTTTTATGTAAATTTTATATTTGTTCCGAGTTAATCAATTTGAAACACAAGTAATCCTGCAAATGTAAATTGTACGAGTTCATTCATACGGAACGCACTGTACAAGCAGCCGCTACCATAACTAGTCGCGCGTGCACAAAAGCATTTAGTAAACACAGAGCTCTACGTACGATGCAGCGTAGCCTATAAGCAATACTTTTTTCAGCCCTAATAAGGACATCTGCTGGACAATCCAAATGCTTATTAAAGAATTAATTATTCCCTTATTAAATTCATACTTCTGAGAACAGAAAAAATATTATGTAGGCCTAAATTTCGTTATATGTAAATTATCTAAACACTCTCTAATAAAAGTTAATTTTGCTAGTATTTTGATAAATAAGTCCTATCTCAATTTGTTGGTTTTTAGGCTTTCACGGTGACTGTGGTCAGAAATAGGTTTTTGAGTATTCCACCGTATCGTGAAACTTAAACATTAATTCCATTAATACAGGCTCCGTCATCAGGACAGATAGGTTAGGCTAAAGGAGTTGCCTACTCTGATGGGCTCATTACACCAGGCTAGTGCCGTAAATCTACGTCACTGATCTCCCTTGCTCCCGGATTAACTCATGGTAAAGATTTTATCGCCTTTGGCCGGGTTTAAACCCGCAAACTTCTGATCCAACGGCCAGTATGATAACCACTACACCACCGATGACAACAAAATCGCTGCTATACAGGCATATAAGGTAACAACTAACTACAGAATCCGACTTCATCTGCTAGGAGGTACATACACTACCTTATATAACTCAAATGTCGCGTTATGTATAGGCACACTTTATTATACCCGTAATCAACATTACAGTTGGACTGTAATACCTTACATAATCCCAACATTTAAGCAGGCATTCCTATATAAAAATTATACGTTTTATATTATGGCAGTTTACCGTTTAAAGATTGGTGACCTCCATACCCAAATCTTGAGACAATGCGCCTGCCGTTAGGTTCTTTATGCTCGCAGTGTGTTTTTAAGTGTTCCACGTACAAGACACGCACCACAAGGGTGGAGAAGGAAAAGTGAAAGCACGAAAGTTATTTTCTGAAGGAGTGTCGTGCGCTATGAGGGGAAAGTTTTTAATCGAAATTGTCACCCATGGTTATAAGCTTGTTTGTCAGGCGGAGTGATAGTCTAAAAAATCCCTCGAGGCAGTATTTGCTAATATTATAATTAGCCGATTGTTTAGCAGTAGTCGGCGTATACATCAATCCACGAGATAAAATATTTGACCTAGATTCCGATTAGCAGTTAAGCCCCGGAAGCACCTTGTGAAGTCGAAGTGCAACGAACTTGAAGCCGGTCCTCCTGCGGGCGATGTTACGTTCACTGCGCTTGTCTCTGGTTTGCAACATCGAATGGAGCGATGCCTCCGGCAGTAAGCGCTGCTGCTGACTCATTTTCAACGAAAGCTCATTTTTCCACGAGATTATTCCGCCGGTTTTTAAGACCTGATCTTTAGCAATGCTCATATCGGTGTAAGCTACCGCGCAGTTTCTCCACTTGCGGTCCGCGACCCACTGCCACAACGCAAAAGCTTGGCTGGTAAGATACAGACGAGTTAAATTCGTAAGTAAGGGTGCTATGCATAGACATTACGCTAGCCTGCGCTACGAGCGTGCTAAACTAGCCCGGCTATCGACTGGTTACTTGTACAGGATTCATATCATATCTTATCGCTAACACTGGTTTATGAATACGAAAAACGTTAGTTCGCTGATCATTTACCGGAAGCTCGCGCTCAGAATGTCTATGAATATGGCCCTTAATTTTTAACTGTCTTTTTATTTTATTGGGTTATTTTACGACGCTGTATCAACATCTAGCTTATTTAGCGTCTGAATGAAATGAAGGTGATAATGCCGGTGAAATTAGTCCGGGGTCCAGCACCGAAAGTTACCCAGCATTTGCTCTTATTAAGTTGAGGGAAAACCCCGGAAAAAACCTCAACCAGGTAACTTGCCCCGACCGGGATTCGAACCCGGGCCACCTGGTTTCGCAGCCAGACGCGCTGACCGTTACTCCACAGGTGTGGACTTCAACCGTTTTAATTCCAGAAAATGTTAAGCAAATTGTACGCGTATGCTTGCGTTATACTGGTGACAGTCTACAGTCGCTAATCGCGATTAGCATTATCGCGATTAGCTCCGATCGCGATTACCGAAAATGTGGTGACACACTAGGTCACGCTTGGTCCCGTCTAATCAACAGCTGAATTACCATAGAGGAAACAATTTTCTCCATGTACATACGTAAATGTTTGTTTCCCTTTTGGACAACACCTAAAGCTCATACTTTCTTTTGATGTTTGTTCATTGTTTTTTCTTCTTGTTTCTTGCAGCTTGATATGGGAATTTATTTGTTAAAATTGTCATATGCTTTACAATGTAAACTGATACAATTGATATCATTACTATTTATATTATCTTGAAAAGAGATTTTATAACCTATAAAATTTACATCATCATGCCAAAAATGTATATTATTTTGTAATAAAACATATTTTTAAAAAACATAATAATAAATCGTCTGTCATTTGTTAACATATTTCTTTTTACTTTCCTCACATCTGCATTAAATTTCTCCACTACGTCTAATAGTAGCCAAATTCATTTTGTGCGAGATCGTGCGTATTTGCTTGTTTTCCGCACAGAACCAATACGCGGTAAGTGTGAAATACCACATTCAGTATTCCCAACGTAACACACATAACAGTTTCCCTCTTCTTACCGCTTAAGCGCGACATTCATTTTACTGCTTTAGGCTTTTAACATATTATTTTTAGAGACGTTTAACTTAGTAATATTATAAATTGAAACTTACCACTACAATTTCACCTAAATTGCAATGTTAATTATTGTTTTTAAATATTTGCAAAAATTAAGTAAAGTCTACTACTCCACGAAACTTATTGCATTCCTGATGCAAGTAACATTAAGGAAGCCGTGAAAAAATCAACAAGATTCCAGATGCTGATGTTATTACTGCAATATGTTATATAAATAATATTGTTAAAATATTAAAATGAAAAATAAATAATTACATACCCTTACCGTTTGTTTTAAGTTCGCATTTGTAGACTGGGGGGGGGGAAGACAGACGTATATCACGGCCTGCTGGAGTATAATAAACACAGAAAAAATTTTTAAGCAACAATGTTGAAGATAGATATTATTGTTTTGCAAATTTGCCGTCATTAAACAGAAAGCAAGATGGAGATTTCATTGCAACTAATTAGAAATTCGTCTTTCAGGTATGTAATAAACGATCTTCGCACAAAATAATGTACGATACACGAGCGGTGTTCTCGGAAATTAAAAAAGCTCAACTACGTTTCGCTTTTTCAATCTTTTCCTCGACCATGAAAACGTCAACATACCGCTCTTGTAACGTATATTACCATTCTAACCATTCATTTTCGTTTCCATTTCATATAATACAATGGAAGGGGTAACAAAATTCCGCACCAGAAGCTATCACGACGTCCTAAATAATATAAATCTACGGTGATTCGAAACCAAAGTTTACCAAAAAGTTACTTTCGTCCACTGGGCCGTGCCTCAGCGCGATTATCTTGTTCTGGAAACAGGATTTAGCTCCTGATCGCGATCGGGACGGTGACACACTACAAACCCGATCGCGATTAGGTCGATAATCGCGATTAGTGACTGTAGTCTGTCACCAGTATTACCGCCACTCTACGATAACAGCTCATGGCAAAGAACTCCGCAGGCTCAAGACTGTCCATTACAGTTAGGCCTACTTAGCACAGCTACTTATATGTGACTATGTCATACTGTAATACCTACGCGAGTTTAATTTATTGGTAAGTGTTGGGTCTTATCTTGTTTTTTTTTCTTATTAGCGATTGATGAAACAGGTAAAATAAGATTCTGAGCATTATTCTCGTTCAGTTCCCGAAATGGAAAGCAGCAAGAGCGTAAGAAAACAGATCTCTCCACAAAAGAAAAATAAAACCACTGAGGAAGTTGACCGTGGAATGAAGAAGGGGCGTGGCAAAAAAGTATGAGATCAGTACACCGATTGTTTTCACGTTCCGAAGAATAGGAAAAAAACTGAGGAGATTCTGAGTTCGATTCCGTAGGTTCCAAACAGAAACCAATCAAGACGGCAAAGTTAAAAAATGTATTTGTTATTTATGCACTAATATTATATTTTGTTGCATTCAAATCCAAAATCTACTATTAGCAAATATATTATTATAATGTACAGTTCCATTACTCTTTCACCGTACTATTAGCAAGTTTCAATCCATCTTAAGGGGTTAGGTACAGCTTAAAGGAGTAAAATTTTGGAAATATTCAACATTTTTTTTCCTCCATTACTGTATCTTGTGGAATAGGCTAATGAAAATTAGTATGTGTAAAACACTGTCCTTCTGCTATATGAAAAACGTTTTTACGATTTAAAAAAAAAATATTTATATTTCGTAACTCAAAAAGTATCCAACATTCTATGATGAAATTTGTGTGCATTTATGCATGTCATGTCTGCAATATGATGCAAAATCACTTCTCTACCTTTGATAGATTATCTGATAAAAAATAAATTCATCTTAAAAAATGGTCAAATATCTAACACAAAATAAAAAAAATATATTGTTTATTAAGGAATGTAGTTGAAAGAGCATGATATTGTAAACTTGAGTTTCAGCAATAAAATAAAAGAGAGAGAACATGAAAAAGTTAACAAGTTTATGAGTTATGAAGGAAACGCTTCAACACTGCACAGTGAACTTTGAATTTTGAAAAAAAATATATATAAATATTTTTTTAATCGCAAAAATATTTTTTTCATATAGCAGAAGGACAGTGTTTTACACATGCCAATTTTCGTTATTGTACAAGATACAGTAGGCCTAATGGAGGAAAAAAATGTTGAATATTTACAAAAATTTTACTGCTGTAGGCTATACCTAATCCCTTAATTGCTTTACAATGTATGACAAATTTTATTACAATTTAAGGTAATTTGGATCTCGGTTTTAGTGATATCTGTGGCTCATCTGTCCCTTTCATCCCTCCACTTATTTTTCGTAACAGAAAATATATTTTCCACAAGGCATTCACAACTGGAATATATAAGCAATAGGATAACCAACATTAACATACGAGTATATGGGATGTGGGACATCACTTAAACTGACTTCGGTAAAAAAAAAATTGAACCATTTTGTGTTTACGCTTTCACTGTGTCCATTAGTTGCTATTTCAATTATATCGTCCTTAAATTTAGAAAATTCGTCATAAAAATTATTTAGGCTATATTCAAATCTGAACAAAACTCTGTGAATTTCAAGGAATCTGCAGTCTGTTAAAATTTTGAAAATTTAACACACATTAAATTTAATGGACTCAGATGTTTTTAAACATTGTCAGCGTAGTTATATGATTTTCTAAGTTAGTTACAGCACGGCTGTAAAAATCCATTCTTTTGCTAGCCAGTAAATACGGGATTTTGGACGTCCCATATGAGGTCAATATGGGACAAGCTTTCACAATCTCAAATACGGGATATCCCTTACAATACGCAACACCTGAAAACTCTACTTTATTAACTATTAGGTTATTTAACGTCTCTGAAACTGATGATTGTGAGATGGTATTTGGCAAGATGAGGCCGAGAATTCGTTACGTATTAAGGCTGGTTCACAATAAACCGGGAACTAGAACCAGAATGAAAACGAGAAGCAGAGGACGTGAATATGAAAATTTTTGATTCACAATAAACCGAGAACATAAACGACTATGCATATCGATATGTATGTCAATAACGATATGTAAAGTCGATATTACACATTCTAATGTTATTTGTTTATAATTGACCAATGACGTTCTCTCATGAGTACAAGGCAGCCAACATAACACAGGTTAACCAACTTCGAAATTTCAACTGAAACATTTCATTAGGTACGGTACTATAAATATGCCCATGCATCTTCATTATCACAACATATTTTAAGTCTACCATAATGTAAAATAATTAGAGAAGAAACATTTGTAATAGAACAAAAATGAACACAACAGTAGTTATTGAATTGAAGCATGAATATGTAGTGTGTAATACAACCGATACAGTAATAAAATATGATTCGCTTCTGATCGGTGTTCAAAGATGCAGCTATTGAAAGCCACATATTCTCCTTATTTTCTCATCTTATACGAGGCGCGCCGCTTATCGTAAACTTGAGGATTTTCCTCAACACTCAATATTAGAATATCATCAAATTTTCATGATTAAATAATGCATAGGTTATGTCATACAAAATATACGACGACAAAATAGCTTTTAGATGGCAAATGAATCTAGTGGGCTGTGATCGGAAATTTTGAAACAACTTCCGTTCCCGATCCCGGGCCGGCAAGCTTTTCGTTAATTGTGAATGCTCACATTTAAATGTACACATTTTAACAATTTTACCGTTTTCGTTCCGATTCTCGTTTCCGGTTTATTGTGAACCAGCCTTTACTTGAGATTCGCTTTACGGTTGGGGAAAACATCGGAAAAATCCAAACAAGGTAAAAAGTCCAAGCGGGAATCGAACCCACAAACGCAACTTCGGATCAGCAGGCAAACGCACCAATCGCCTGAGTTATGCCGATGGCTTCTAGTCTTCTTCATAGCCAAGTACTTGTTCAGATATGAAATACATTCTATCTGTAGGACGATATGTTAAAATACTATTGTCACTGTTCTGTGTTCAAACCGTTATTCTCCAGACGTACCGGACTCGTGTGGGCCACGCGAGAAATAACCGTCATCCCTGAATGCTCCTTGAAGACCGAGGCCACCACGAGCCACGAGAAGGCTGGCAAATGTGTGTGAGATATGAGAATGATGCTGCACTGACTTCACAATTCGTGCTGCGACCACACAGGGACACACGACCAAGCGTGCACACGACCTGGCAAAGCGAGGATGACTGCGTTCGGCGCCAGGGTCCCACACGCTCCGCATCTGATTAGACGAACTTCAAACCCTTGGGGACAATTCATCGTCGTCGGTTAGGTTGCGTGATAGAGCGTAATGCAATTGAATCGGTGAGAAGCAAAATAAAAATATTCCATATTGCACAATTTAAAAAAAATAATAAAAAATACTGTCTGAAGGAGAACTGATGCACCTTAGAGAAAAAGTCACTGTTTGGTGGTTTGTAGAGCTAGCTGAGGTTAATATCTTTTATGCTCGACCATGCCGAAATGTAGTAATTATACACCTGGTAGCAGACCTTTAATGCATGTCATTAAAGTACACCTACTCATTAAAGGTCAGGTCTTTCAGCCAATGACGACTCAGGTTACAACTGTTCAGCCAATGACAGGTCAGCTTTCTACCGTTATAAAACCGCAAGTATCGATTATTCTCGGATATGCAATCGAAAGAGAATTAGCGAAAAGTCACGGAGGCTGGAAATCCAATACTGTCGCAGAAGGTTAAGTTCTGTTACTATAATAATTAGCGTTAATTGTAAATAATATTCAAATAAATTCAATTTGTCATCTCGTTTTTCAATGTCTAATTTAATTTCAGTATTATCTCTGTAGGTTCTTATGGCCTAGCAAGGTCAATGTGGACATCTGTTTCTCGGAAAAAATCAATACTTTCGCGTCTGCGCACATCTCACAACATACGGAACATTGCTCCAGGTCAGATACAATAAAATTAATAATATCAAGTTAGAAATATGGTCGAGCATAAAAAGTCGTATGAAACTCGCCTATAATGGTAATTAAGAAGCTCGTATGAAAATTATGAAACTCGCTTGCGCTCGTTTCATAAATATCCATACTCACTTCTTGATTACCTTCATCATAGGCTCGTTGCATAATGTACTATTACCTGTTCCCCACAGCAGAATGTTTATTGCTATCTAGGGATGTAGGTAAATTCTCATTTTTAAATAGAACTATAAATGATTGGAATGACCTACCTGCAGCGGTCTTTGAGGGCTGTCCTTCCTTAAGGAGATTCAAGAATAACTTACAAAGTTGTGTATAAAGTGTAAAATAAAATTAAGATGACATTTAACATTTAATTTTTTAAGGTGACATGTATTTATTTAGCCTTGCGAGTTACTCCTTTGAGTTTGAATTGTAAATTATTTAAAAGTAGAGTGTAAGGGGGTCTTAGACTAGAAATGTTTAATTTAAATGTAGTTCTGTTTATAAGTATGCATAAGGGTGTAATTATGTGTCTTAATTGAGCTGTTGCATCAATGAAGCGTGTTGAGTCAGTGAAGTTATGGCTTTACAGTGCAGTGAATAGTTTCGATCAGTGATAATTTATAGTGTCAATGAAATGTGTTCTAAAGTGTCAGTGAAATGAGTCATAGTGTCACTACAGCGAGTGAAATGAGAGAATAGTGAAAGATTATTATCAGTACCAATGTGAAACTCATGTAGGACCTATAAATATGTAGGTTGTATTGTAAAATTAAGTTCACTTATTAATTAGGTTATTTTATGTATTATTATTAATTGTAATTATTGTGTTAAATTGTATTGTGTATTCTTATTGTATTGTGTATTGTATAATTGTATTGTGTATTGTTTATATTGTGTATACCACTGCCACCGGGTGCTTGCCCACTTGCAGTGTAAATAAATACATACATACATAATCAAAACCCAAAGTGCATGGAATGTTTTCCTTTTGTATTTCACTGTCTTTCATAAGAATAAAAAAGGGGATATTTTCAAAGAATATCATATATATTACAATAAAACATTCAAAGAAAGTGTCAGAATAATATTTTAATACATCTGTTTACTTCAAAGGAAATATTGAGCAGAAGAAAAATACTTTAAACTGTCCATTCCTCTTTCCTTTCACTCACAAAACACAGTCAGGCTCTTCTGCATCTTTATCTGCAGACTGCAGCATATGCTGTTGTAGAGCTCTTTGTGCTCATCTGGAATATATTGAACTCTCGTGGCCATATCTTCAAGTTTCTTCTGGTTAATCGAAACTTTATTAACACAGGCATGTGCTGTTGATAGTATTATATTCTCACGACCTTTGTAAAGATTAAAAAATCACTGTTCAGTCAATTTATGAATCTATGCAATTCTTTGCGATTTTTCCTGTAGATGAGCTCCCTGCAATGAACTAATGATAATCTGGAAATCATTTCGATACTGAAGACATTTTGTTTACTTCTTGAATATAGAAGGCCACCACTCCTTGAAGTTGATTATCTGCTGAGTTTGCACAGATCTCATTTCAAAGGTACGTCCGTTCTTCTTTACATTTCGGAGGATGTTGTCATAAAGGGGTAAGAGTGCAGAAAGGAAACCATTAAGCCTTGGTTTTTCTGAACCGACGCATGCGACGTGCGAGGTGCGAGGTCCGCCTTGCACAAATCCGGACTACACGAGAGATAGTGAGTGGCTTCTATAGTTGCGGGATGCGAGGTCCGCGCACTTCGCAGCCATAGAACCACTCACTATCTCTCGTGTAGTCCGGATTTGTGCGAGGCGGACCGCGGACCGCGGACCGCGGACCTCGCACCTCGCACCTCGCACGTCGCACGTCGCATGCGTCCGTTCAGAAAAACCAAGGCTTTACTGGAATCTTTTTCTTCTGCAGGTCACTGGAACTTTAAAGTTGATTTTAACAAAGTCAAAATGAAGGAATATTTTCTTTCCTTTTACCTTTTACTTGTGTTAAGGAAAAAAATGACTATCTCAGTTTCAAATGGTCAAAAAGTGGAATGTTTTCCTTTTGCATCTCACCGATTCAATTAGTAAAGGAAACATTAACCTGAGAAACTTCCACAATCACCGAGTCGAGATCCTCCTTCATAAGTTGTACACGGAAATATTACAAGGAAAATGTAGCCTAATGTTGCACGTTCCCGCTATCGCAGTAGTAAAAAACGATCTACAGAAATTGTAAGACTGAGTTCTCTAGACAGTCCGCGATCACTGCATCTCAATGCTTCCTGTTACACATAAAACGTGACATTTTCCCCGCTTGCAAGCTAGCTCGGCATCCAGAGCGACGGATGTTGCCATCAGAAACTGAATCACTCATATTCAGAATTAGGATGGCAAACATTCCCCATCCCCAACTACTCTCCAACCTCTTCCTCTCGGTTAGAACACTAACTCTTTCCCACATTATGCTCTCAGAGTCGATAGGGTCAATTTTATTAAACTCACCACATAGGATCAAGTAGGGCTATTATGGTACAAAAAACCAATCGTTTGCTGTAATGTTTTTATCAAAGCAAAAACAAATTTTAAAGAAAAAATTGTCATGCTTTACTTTAGTTATGTATGAAGGATTTGGAGTTAAATTCATTTTTTATTTATAATAATGGATAAAATTAAAACAAGACAGTGTATCATAATAGCATTCTGTGTGGGCTATTCTGATATACCTATAAGGATATTCTGATATAGTACTATAAATCTGGTCATACTATATAGGGCAATGTGATACACACAGATGCTTAATATATTACCTGTAAAAGTTTGGTTGAAATCACATTAAAACTAACCAAGAATTAGCAACTTTTGTGAAGGACTCTTTTTCCCATTAAAACTGATACAATTTACTAAACGTTAACACCTCACTGCCAATGCTAGAAAATTACTGCATGCCCAAATACTTCCTATTTTGTATAAGGAAATAGATTGAGAAAATTATGATACAGTTTGTATTGCTAAAATAGATTAAAATATGTTTTTAAATAATGAAAAATGTATTTTCAAAAGTTGTGTTAAATTTTAGCAGTAAGAGGAATGATTATTAAGGTAAAATTGTTAGGTAAATAAGTACAAATCTGTAATCTAAATCTGTAATTTTTTTACTTATATCCCTATCACCACGGCCTGGCGCGTCCTTAGATTGCGGATAGAGGAGACAGTCTTCAGATATGGAGGGTAGCTACGAATATATTGAATAAGAAGCCGCGGAAGCCGATAAGGAGTAGTCCTCCAGCTTGGAGGTTGGGCAAAGGCCTAACAACCCATCATCGTAAAAGACAATTTGTTACAAAACCCCCAACAGAAGTCTCTGAATGGAAATATGGGAAACGTCCGTTATTATTCGGTTGAGAAGCTTTTGTCATCCAGTCTCCTCTTAAAAAACCTCAACGTTAGAATTTAAAAACAGCTATATTACCGGTTGTGCTGTATGGTTGTGAAACTTGGACTCTCACTTCAAGAGAGAAACAGAGGTTAAGAGTGTTCGAGAATAAGGTGCTTAGGAAAATTTTTGGGGCTAAGAGGGATAAAGTTACAGGAGAAGGGAGAAAGTTACATAATGCAGAACTGTACGCATTGTATTAGTGACTCTTCCCTCTCGCCACTCGCTCTGCCCAAACTTTTAACATCTTCAGCGAACCTATCCCGCTACTGTTTAGGCATGCTACTGTCATGCTTGCAACATTCCTCTCCCTCATGTGGTAGCTATTAGGTTACATCCATTTTCGGCTTTTCCCCTTCAAAATTTTCTTAAGTTCATCTTCAACTAAATGGTGAAGAATGGAGTGAGCCAAGTGATCAACAGGCTTGGAGCTATCATAGTTTCTTCCTCACAGCTCCGAATTCTCCGACGAGCGATCGCGTACATACCTTTCAATTATTTCTCCTTATATTTCCCCCTTCTTTCATTCCATTGCATTAAATACGGTGATGGGTTGTTAGCCCTTCGCCAAAACCCAAGCTGGAGGACCAGGGGTTATCGGCTGTCCGCGACTGCTATTCAATATATTCGCAGCTACCCTCTCCACGCCGTCCCCCCTATCCGCAACCTGAGGACGCGCCATTCCGTGGTGATAGGGACCCACAATACATAGATTCCACATTTGTACCTTCACTAAAAACTCAATCATATCAAAACTTGAATATGTTTTTTTTATTCGTATATAGACCTGAACAATCTCAAAATTCGTCCAGAAGTGTTGGAGAAATCGTTATACACAGGTGGCAAACTAATAAAAAGAAAACTTCCCTGTATAATGCTAACAAAAAGCGCCTATTCCCGTGAAAATTTCGAAATCTATTTCTTGCGGTATCACAATACTTTCTCTTAATTCTTCGTATAATGAGAAAGTAAGAACACGTCATAACCTCGACATGTAAATTTCTCCTGCTCGGTGTTTATCATAATTTAGACACACCTTCAAACGTCAGGCAGGCCAGATTATCTGGCAATCTATAAACAACAATAGATTAAGCGTGCGTATCAATTTGCTTTGACAAGAAACGTTTTCTAACTACTAGTTTGAACAGGAGTCTTCAGCCGTGGTTAACAATAGTTTTTCATGTAGCAGTTCCATCTACCACAGCTTCAATTTCACAGAAGCAAAGATTTATTTCTCCCTTCCACAGCTACGTGCTCTTTGTACTACTTATTTGTCCTGTGTCGTCATAAGCGTGGTCTTGCGCCATGCTATCCACATCAACAGACAGTCCGACTACATGCCAATGTCGGGCATTGGTTAAGTCTGAAGAATCAACTTCAGCGACAAGTCTCAAATAGTTGAACAGCTTCATAATCTGCGTAAGCCTAACACTTTAAACCAGCGATTCTCAAAGTTTGATCTGCGGAACACCAACCCCAAAGCAAAGCTTAGGGGTTCCGTGAGTCTTAAATGGTTTTTAAATTATCTTTTATACTTAGAAAATATTATAATTATATAAAATTACGAAGATATTGCTGTTATTTAGTCAACTGTCCGAAGACAGGTTTGAACTTCATAAGTAACACCAATAAGGCATCACCCATGAGGCAACTAGGCCAGGAGATAATGGAGTAGGGTGGCCAGTTCCTTTCCTCCTCCAATGCATACATCGCCGATTAGCTACATATTCCAATAATCAGACTTCAGATGGATACAAACAATTGTTCTTCCTCTGTCACATATCGTCAAGTGAGATGTACTGCCTGATAATAGATAAACATATCAGCCAGAACCTCAATTACAGGTAACGAAGATATTAATCAATAATAATATAAAACCACCACCACCAATAATAATAATAATAATAATAATAATAATAATAATAATAATAATTTATCACTTATAGGCCTATCATTAAATTTTCTGCGTATATGTCCACCAAAACATAATACATAAACTGATTAAATGCAAAGCAGAAATGAGGCTACAACTTTCCGCCACAAATCCATAGGTATCAATAAAAGGATTTGCAGCATTAAAAAACAAAATAATGCATTCTTCCCAATAAACAGAGTTACTGAGATAGACCTGCTAGCTTTTACCCGTTTGTTAATTATTAAATACTAATAAAATATAATGTTGTGTCATAAAGGCGGTTTTTTTTTCTTATAAAATTCATAGTACTGATTACAGAAAATGTGCTATTTCAATTAAATTGAAAATTCAGTATTTTGATAAGATATGTAAATCATTAACGTAGCTTCAATTTTGCAAATAAATAAATAATAATAATAATAATAATAACTTACAAATGGCTTTTAAGGAACCAGGAGGTTCATTTTCGCCCTCACGAAGGGGGACTTGAGGCAGGAACAGTTTGATTGGGGCGCATGCGCGGACCTTTCATGCAGTGCCACCGTGATCCTTACCTGGATTTATTTTCGCGTGTACATTCCAGATCAAATCAAAAAGTTTCCTTCGTGCTCCGGTTACACATCTTATATATACGAAGGTTAGGTTTGGTTAATTTAGGATTTTATTAATCAAGTCGGCGTATACCGCGCATGTGCAGACAGCCAAGATGATCCTGTCGCTAGCAGCACGTTCCTCAAGTAAGCCCGCCATCGGTCTCTATCCTGAGCAAGATTAATCTAGTTTCTAGCATCATATTCAACCTCCCTCAATCCATTTTAATATTATCCTCCCATCTGCGTCTCGGCCTCCCCCTCCCCAAAGGTCTTCCAACTAACATTCTTTAATGCATTTTTGGATTCACCCATACGTGCTACATGCCCTGCCCATTTCAAATAATAATAATAATAATAATAATAATAATAATAATAATATAATAACAGAAGGCGTATGATGATAATTTTGATAACGATGGTGTTTTTGATGATATGAGGTGATGGTAGTTATGATAGTGAAGATAGTTATAATAGTAGGTTATTTTACGACGCTTTATCAACATCTGAGGTTATTTAGCGTCTGAATGAGATGAAGGTAATAATGCCGGTGAAATGAGTCCGGGGTCCAGCACCTAAAGTTACCCAGCATTTGCTCATATTTGGGTTGAGGGAAACCCCGGAAAAAACCTCAACCAGGTAACTTGCCCCAACCGGGAATCGAACCCGGGCCACCTGGTTTCGCGGCCAGACGCGCTAACCGTTACTCCACTGGTGTGGACGATATTCAAGATATTGGTAACATTGATATTAGTTATACTGACGGTATTACTGATGATGTAGAATTTACATTGTAGATGGTGGTGGTGATGGTGATCATGATTGTTTTAGTTGCTTTATTTTACGACATAAATAAAATAAATGAGTGAAATGAAGGTGACAATGCCAGCGAAATGAGTCTAGGATCCAGCTCCGAAGTTACCCAGCATTTGCTCTAATGGGTTGAAGGAAAACCGGAAAAAAACTCAACCAGTTAACTTGTCCCAACCAAGATTTGAACCCGGGCCCGGTCAGACATGCTAACCGTTAGTCACAGCGGTGGACTGGTTATGGTTGTGGTTATGATGTTAATGATGCTGGATCTTGGTCACAGGAGAGAAAGAAACTGAGAACAAACGTTCTTTATTCAATCGTTCGATCTCGATCTGGTTGAAATTCGAAGTTCGTTGTAAATTGTGGCGAGAAGATAAGAAATATGAATTCATGTTCCCCCTTAAAAGGGAAGAATAAATAATTTTACACGGTGCTATAAAACAAAGATGATGAAATGATTTACTGTCGCCACGAAAGGTTTACATACTAAGAAAGACGTACGCACTGCTTCAATTAGTGAATTGCAGTTGTTTTAACCTGTTACGACACAATTTCCTAACAGTATAGCTACAAGAAGGAAGGTATTTCTCTGCACACTGGGACAGAAGCATTATCGACAATCTCTTGTCGCACATGTATTTATAAAGAGACAAATTCTCACATGTTAGGTTCTGAGAAAGCTCAGATCTGAAGGTCAATGTCGCCGTAAGATGTTATTTGTCTGGCGAGAGTCGCCTCATTATCCTTGTTTCATGGACCATGGCTATTCAAAGAGAAACAGAGAGCGAGTGATCTACGTTTCTCAACCGGTGAGGTGCGGGAAAGGTCAAATACGGCATGCACTTTCCTCACCACTTGCAACACTCATTCCAGTAATGTTTTGAGAGTTATCCCGCATTTCATCTATTGTGGACCACATTTCTAGCTTTGCGCGCTCAAATATGAATGTTAGGAATTTCAAAGTTGCTACTGAATGCTAGCATAATCGTATTATTTATGTACTGACTGCATAAATTCCGTGGAACACTTTCATACTTTATAGTTAGTTCTGTAAATACCACCTGTTATGGATTTTATTTTGCTACAGGAGGAGAAAGAGATGGAAGGAAAGGAAATATAAGATAAGAATATTGGGAATTAGGATTAAAAGTAGGCACACAAGCAGAAATAGAAGCAATAAAATACCAAGTCTATGTATGCAGGGCGATTTACGAAAAAATATAACTTTAGGATGTAACTATAGAAGTCGTTTCGAGTAAAAACGCGACATATGTTTCAATTTACAAACTACGGCTATTTTAATATACGAAAGTAGATATCGTCATTGTTCCTGCAATAACTCCTATGTGACATATTTAACGATTTTCAGATTTTTACTCTATTAAATAACTTAAATAGTGATACAGCAAATAATAAAATCTCCTATATGTAATTATATTTCTTTGTTTCGAAAATGTAAGAATTCACAGTCTCCTATGTACGGCTGCCATAGGATGAATAAATGTGTTTTTTCTTCCTACTGAAAGATTTTATATTTTGCACATAGGAGTTATTGCAGGAACAACGACGATATGCTTCCAGGGGTCTGAGTTACGTTTCGAAACTGATAGCCAAAAAAATAGACATGTTTACAGCTAATATGTGTCTAATTTTGCAGTGGAAGTCGATACTTACAGCACTTTTTTTTTACATATATTGCCCTCTGTATCAGTATGCTTTTGCGCTCACGTGTGAATCGCGTATTGGTAACGTCACCAATATAATAATCCGTGGCGCTACAGCCCTTGGAGAGCCTAGACCGACCAACCGGCTGCTGGCCTCACGCCCACATGCCGAAGCAGAGGTGGACGATCATCCAACCAGAATGGAGGTATCGTGTGGTTAGCACGATGATCCCCCCCAGCCGTTATATCTGGTATTCGCAACCGGATTTCGCTACCTATCGTAGCTCCCCAAGTGCATCACGAAGCTGGGTGGGCATCGGTCCCATACACTGGCCGAAATTTCATGAGAAAATTTCTTCCCCCATGAGGACTCGAACCAGCGCGCATTCCGTAACGCGAGTCCCAGGCAGGATGTCTTAGACCGCGACGCCACGGCGCGGGACAACGTCACCAATATTGACATTAATTTGTCGTTGACCTCGACATCCAGCATGGCAACATAGATCTTGTTACCTTTCTTTGCAGAACGAAAAGTTACATTTGTTCGGATCAAATTTCTCCACATATAAAGGACAAAACTAACTTTTTTTAAATAATTTATTATCATAATACACTGTTCTCTTTAATTCATCGATCATATTGGAAATTCAAACGACTTTCGTAAAACAATGCTATGAAATGTTTAATAGAAAACAATTTTTATCTCGAAAAGGAAGCAAAAACGAGAAAAATTTTATTACACTTTTTTTTTATTTGAAACATATCGAAGAATAACCCCCTGAAATTAATGACATCATTCACGGTTCAGTCCGTGTGTGTGTTTTTTTTATTGTAATCTAGCAATAATACCTAATAAGCAAACTGTTTATACTTATCGACTATTTAACAACGCTTCATCAACTTCACTGTAGTGTAGCGTCAATGAAGTTGGTGACAGCGAGATGGTATTTAACAAGATGAGGCCGAGGTTTTGCCATGGCATTGCCCGACAGTTCGCGACAATCTAGTCTAGGGGAATATCCAACCATGTAATCAGCTTAAACGCCTGAAACCTGGCAGACCTCTCCACAGGAGTGCGCCCCATTGATTTATTTTTGGAGGAGGGGAGTATGATACAATGCATTCTTCCACTGTTCCGATTATTATTATTATTATTATTATTATTATTATTATTATTATTATCGAAAGGACAACTTCGAAGAATAGAAGCTGCTGAAATGCGATTGCTAAGACCTCTTTCAGAATATTCTTTACGACCATAAAAGAAACGCTGACATCCGAACAGAATTTAATATCACCGCCATTACAGATACTATAGAATCTTACCGCAACAACCGGTATGAACATGTATTAAAAAGGATCAACAAGGCACCATCTCCCCTATGTAACTGCCCAAAAAAATCACCTCAGACAGCAAGACACCTGCTGACAGAATGCTACTTGTACTCAAGAGACCGGCCTCGTGTACTAACAACCCAAACGCTGCCCCAGATACTGAAGTTCCACATCAACACTGTCGCCGTCACAAACTTCATCAGCAACATCTTCCGCACACTTCAAGAATAGACGCTAAACAATCAAATTGTAGTCACCACTAATGTAAATATCTTGTGATATGCCTATGGCAAAACACAGGTTGTAAAAAAAAAAAAACATGTATTAAGAATGCCCAACAATAGGTTGCCCAAGAGACTATTGGACTATACACCTCATGGAAAACGAGACATCGGAAGACCAAGGAAGAGATGGAAAGATCAACTTTCTTTTGGAAGCGGAACAGGCCAGGAGGCTTAATCCAAGACTGTTATTGATTATTATTATTATTATTATTATTATTATTATTATTATTATTAGTTTTAGGATCGAAGTGGTGAAACCCTTTTCGTCTAAAATAGCAAATTTATTATATTTTCTGGAACGTTGTTACATCTCTCTGAAAACACTTGACAAACTCAAGACAACGCTTCAGTCTTCCGATTCTGATCAGTATTCAGTTCTTCAGTGACAATCTAACATAGAATAACATAGTTGCAGAGTCGAAAATCTCTACCAACAACAGAAAAAGATAGCATAAAAGACAGAACATACTGTTGGCATGAAATCCACTGCCTTCTGTGGTGATAAACCTTACCAATCCCTCTCGTACGAGGACAATGCGATGACTATGATGATAATGGCGATAATAAGTATGATGGCGATGATGCATTCAAGTCATGTACCATAACTGGTATCTGACATTTGAGGGAATAAATTTTCTGCGTCTACAATCACTGAACACGTATGTACAAAATTGCCGTTTTCTTTACTACCTTTCGAGCTGAAGATTGGAATCCATTTAGATATATTTTACTGGGTTCACTTACAGCTACTGACATTCGCGAGTACTCCTGCAGTTAGTCTGCGTTTCTCAACTATATTAGCAGCCACGTAGACGTGAAAGTCTTCTTTCACAAAATCAAAATACCCTCGCTTTGATCGTCTTGTTTAGTAATCGCGTCGCAGTCGAGAATGAAGGGGAATTACGCAAAGTACGTCGCAACAATGCAGTCACATTTAGAATAGAATGTAAGAGCATTAAACATGTGTCTTCACAAAGTTTACGACCGGACCAGCTACCTACGGCACCCTATCTCGTTGCGAAACACAATTCAGTAGCGAATATAATGTTATTGTACTATAGCTTTGTGTGTATAATACGCAGTTCCAAAAACAAACTATAAAAGACAGACGGATAAAATATGATATTTAATCTCTCGTCTGCCGCAAAGAAATTCCTTAAATTACAGCCAGTTAAAAACTCGTATATCCTTTCTTTCAAAATTGACACACACTTTCGTCACACATACCGGTATCATTACGAACTCTAACCTCACAAATATATGGTACATTTCGATCAAAATTTCACAAAACATTCTATTATTTGTTTGCTCCTCTCATAAAAAGTTACCTAATGATTACCTCTATCCTTGTACACAAACTGAAAATGAAGAAAGTGAGGTTAGTTTTCTCCTAATACAGCGGTGACCAAAACTCGAGTTGCAGTACTTACATGCGACAGACAGCCTATGAAGTAAGGAGACGGAGGAAAGGTACTTGGCATGAAAACTACAACCAGTGGTGGTTTCTGTACTAACATCTTGATCAATCCCGCGGATAAAAATCTCAAGCTTTGCTGTATCAGTAATGTCACTGCTGTCATCAAGAGCCAGTGAATAATATACGATTTTTCTTGCTTCCTTTTTAACCTTCCTCTTGAATATAATCAGGAATTTTCTGAATTCTTCTCTCGATACTTGGTCGACAAATTCGTAGTTTTTCAAAATTAAAAACTTCTTATGGACAAGTTATTTAAGCTATTTTAATCATTACTCTTTTGAGAATTTCTATTCTATTAAAAGACTTTAGAGCACGAGGTATTTCAAACCCCATTAGGTGGCCGACTTCCTTACATTTTTATCTCATTTTTTCTCTTCCTGGCTATGATTTAAGACTCGTCAATTCCTGGCGTTTAACAGTTCGTTGGCACATAATACTGAATCAGTTTTTCTAAAATATTGTTATTAAATGAATAACTAATAAATAGTTACCCTCATCTAAGGATTAAGAAGATTAAAACTGAGCTAAAACCTAATAATTTTATTCTTCTAGGGAGAAGATCTAAAAATATCAATATTCATGCACGTACAGAAGAATTATAGAAACACATATTTAGTGGTCAGTAATAATAATAATAATAAAATAATAATAATAATAATAATAATAATAATAATAATAATAATGCATTATTCAGCGTGGCAATTAATGTTTCTATATATTCTTAATTGAACCGCTGAGCAAAGTAAACATATTACATTTTGTACGACAGAACAACAAAAAAGTTCTCATTCTTTACGAAAGCATCTCTTACTGCTTGTAGAGACAGAATTTGTAGAGCGACATGATACCGCCACTGCTTGCCTTCAGTACGTGAATGAAACATACAGCAATGTATAGGAAACTCCTCGTACCCGTTTGAATGTCTGTGGTTACACGATGTAATCACGGCGCCCGCTTTGGTCACCGCTGTCCTAATATAATCCCAAAATGCATAATTTTACAATTGTTTACTACTGTCACATAATTAGGCTATTTCTTTTCCTCTAACTAAAACAGTGTTATTATTACTTCAAAATTGTTAAAGATGAAAAGAATCCTATATATAAGATGTAAGATATATAAATACTGCATCTGCTGCGCTTACCCTTGAGCTAGACGCCTTCACAACCAACACAGGCTGACTACACTAGGGTTCGCTGTCTATACAGGTTTCGAGCAGGCAACCCCACTCATCCTTAGACCAGCCCCCTCCATGCATCGCCAGCCGGCGTTCGATGGACGCTGTTGAATGTTAAAGCAGATCGGACCAAAAATATTTATGTCTAATGTAAGGAAACGAGAGAACCCTCGATTGTAGCCACTGGCGTAACTCAGTCGACTGAGGCGCTTGTCTGCCAATCCGAAGTTTCGCTCGGGCGCGGGTTCGATTCCCGCTTGGGCTAATTACCTGGTTGGTTTCTTTCGAGGTTTTCCCCAACCGTAAGGCAAATGTTAGATGATCTATGGCGAATCCTCGGCCTCATCTCGCTATCACTAATTCCATCGACGCTAAATAACCTCGTAGTTGACACAGAGTCGTTAAATAACCAAGTACAAAAAAACAATTGCGGCCTTTTCTATTACAAGTAAATCCTAGGCCAGAACGAAAGTCTCATCACTCGGCCACCGCATGAGTCAAAGTTAGTATCAATATAAAATAAAATGTAATTGTATACGTACTATTATTAAGAGAAATTATATGATTAAAAATAAGTAAAAGGTTACGGATCAATATTGACGCAGCCTACGCCAGCCATGCAAGCATGTCTGATGCACGTGTTCCGATCGGGAGCCGAGCTGAACACTCTGTAAAATTAAATTAGTTTCAACATGGTTTCTCCTCAATTTGGGATAGTTTTGAAACCAGCACATAAGAGTGATATTCAAAACTCTCTCTTACCATCTCATAAATATATATTTTTTTTAACGAAAGCGTAATTCACAACTTCACACGCCACATTTTTAATAATAAAGGAGATGCCACTCACTTTCCCAATGTAAACACCACATTGAACTTCGTGTTTCTCCGTGATTTTTATTGAAAATTGTACCTTTCTGTCGTTTACGGTCAAGTGTCTGCGTACAGAGAAGCAGGAACACTCTTTCTTCACAAACTTAAAAACATGGTCCATGAACACGATGATGATAATCTCTGAGATAGCATCAGAGTATTTTCATCATAGTGTTGCTAAATTACACCTTTTTATGAAAGTGACGTCAGGAAGTAAGAAAGTCTTCGAACGTGCAAACCGGTAACTAAACGAAGAGAAATTGCGACCGTCTTTTGTAAAGGACTGAACTTGGTAATCCTCTTCGTATCTAATGACATTGGAAATCAGCAAGGCTCAACGCAATAAACTGAGATAAGCATGTTCAGTCGGCTTATGAATTCTCAAGTAAAGATGAGGTCCTTTTATACTTGAGGGGCCCAGATTAGAAGTGGTGTTAAATTTAAAAAAAATTTAGAAGTGCTAAAATGTTTTTATACTAAAATAGATAATTGTCTACATTATTTTAGAATTGAACGACATACTTTTGCTCCACTGAAATAGAACAATTGAAGATAAGTGCGGCAAAGTAATTTCGCTGCACTACTTTTCCGCACTAGGATACAAATATTGTGACAAATTTAGCGAACATTTTAACACTGAATAAATACACCATATAAAAATGAAGATTTCATTAATTTAGATTTTTCTAGAAAATACGTCAGCATAAAATTTTCTGGACACCTCTGTGCTGTAGCGTTCAGCATGATGGTCTCTTACGCAGAGGACCGGGTTCGATTCCCGGTAGGGTTTAATTTCCTGGTTGAGAATATTATGGATATATTAATTTGTCCTACAGAATAATCTCTGTAATGTTGACAATTAATATTTGAGGAGAAAAATTCGCTCCGGCGCCGGGGATCCAACGCGGGACCTTGGTTCTACGTACCAAGCGCTCTGACCACTGAGCTACGCCATTACAGAGATTATTCTGTAGGACAAATTAATATATCCATAATATTCTCATAGCTAGCAGTGCATCATAACTGCGGAATCCCGGCCAAATAAGTCACTCAACTGAGTGCGCTCCTAGTATAATGGCAGTTGACACTAGACATATACGTCAACATATTGCTTAACTTGTAGTCAGGCCACAAAGGGAAACACTGAAGGAGGAAGATTCGATCCGGTGCTGGGGGTTGAATTCGGCGTAGCTCAGTGGTCAGAGCGCTTGGTACGTAGAATCAAGTCCCGCGTTCTATCCCCGGCGCCGGAGCGAATTTTTCTCCTCAAATATTAATTCCTGGTTGAGGTTTTTCAGAGTTTTTCCTCAATCGTAAGGCAAATGCCAGGACATTCGGGCCACAACATCCCTGAATATACCGGACTCATTCATCACCGAAGTCATGTTCATAACAAATCAGTAATACATATACAGTCGCCATCTACTTCACAACAATAGAGCCAGTCTCAACAATAGTACACAGGCCTTCGGATTTCAACCAAAGATTAACTCGCGATATGATCAAAGATGTTAAAGCGAGTAGGATAAATAAAAGCGAGAAAAAAAAACATTTTCTTAATCGTAGTTACATTTTTATTATTGGACCAAACTGTCAAAAACATACTAGCTCTCATATCGTTGTGTAGATTTTTCAGGAAGCAACTGGTTTCCCACATACTCCGCTGTTTCAGCGATATCGTCTGGAGTTCCCATCAGTTCTCATCTACTTTCAGAAATATCCATAAGAATTTGCTATATTGTACGCAATCTTCAAATGAACTTAAAACAAAAATAACAATTACTAAATAAAACAGTTATCTGACTATGGTAACAAACTAAAAAAATGGTGGTCGATTCCGTCTTTTGGCATTGAGAGATTTTAAAAGAAATATTATAACATTAACTTACTATAAAGGCTAATGTTTTAATATTATGATAGTATCAAAAATAGTATGTAACCCACGTGTAGAAAGGCTCATTGCAATCCTCGTGCATATGCAACACTCGGTAAACCTCGAATTGCAACCAATGACACTCAGATGTGCAATAAATACCTTTCTATAATAGTACTATAATATCGATGGCTAATTTGTATGTGAATAAAAAAAGTATTTCAAAAATTAATTTTTCTCAAAACAGACAAACTTTTTATATATGCTTCTGCTATGGAAGATCTTCTACTCGAGGACAATATTATTACTTAACTTTATAATGCTGTGAATATATTAGTAATGTAGTTAATCTAAATAATGATGTAGTTAAACTAAATGACCATTTTTTTTAAGATTCTACGTATCACTTCTTAGCCATCGATGTACTATTAATTGATTCTCTAAGTGGGTCACTTTTTACCAATCTGAAGACCAACTATCGTTGTAGTGGGAAGACACGGCGACATCACGGTGGATTCTTACCGTATAGAGGGCACCGGTGCACATGAAAGCTCTGGCATTATCTTCATCCTTCAAGGCCGGCAGCATACTGCATCGGACATTCTGTCTCGGACACGATGGTTCTGTGTCGGACAGTTCGATGTGGTGATGCTGATTACATGCATTGCTGTGAGGCTGCAACGTGGGACGAATGTCCCAGGAAGAACGTCCCATGCAGCATGCTGCTGTCTCATAAGAATGTGTGTAATCAGCACCGCCACATCGAACGGTCCGAGACAAAACCGTCCTGTCTGATACAGAATGTCCGATGTGAAGATGATTAGTACAAGCATTGTTAGGAGGTTGCAGCATATTGCATCAGACATTCGTGTGTAATCACATCGGATGATAGAGACAAAACCGTCCTGTCCGAAACAGAAAGTCCGATGCAGTATGCTGACGGCCTGAACGGTACCGTTTGGACGTTCGCCGTGTATGTGTGAAACGGACCTTAGTCTTAATAATTCCCGAAAATTCTAATATTTCTTTTGGGGATAACATAACATATACCCTTACACAACCGTAATGATTAAACACCTTTATCTTTAACATCAAATATAGGTATTTTTTCACCGATACTTATAATACATACCGGTAAAGACTGAGGCCAAATAGGACTTACAAAATAATTATTTAAGATTGTATCTACTAAGAAATCTTCATGAAATGGCAAGAAGAATTTTCAGTATTATTTTGACGATTACGAAAAGCGGCATTAAAATCATAGGAGAATAGGCTACTAAAAAAACCTCTCTCTCTTTTTGACGAGGACGTGAAGGCTTGCACCAGAACCTGAAGCTTCTTCTGCTTACAACCTTTCGATAGGGATGGTTATTTTAAGTCCATAGGACAGCATTCTTGTAAGAATCGCGAATCACTGATCGGTGCCGCATATCAATTCAGCTGCACATGAACAAAGTCTAACAGAGTCCGCGATCTTGAACGATCCATCTCACCGTACCTTCATGTTATGCAACTTCTAGAAAAATTTAATATCTCTGAGGTCTCCCAAGCACTCTATTTTCCTCATTTGGCCCCAGAATACTTTTATCTGTTTTCCAAACTTAAATTATTACACCTCAATGTAAAACGATTTGATTTTACGGAAACATTTTAAATAACTCTAAGGAAATTCTAAACCCGCTACAGAAAGAGGACTTGTATTGTATTTATTAACATTCCATGGTATTCATACATTGCTTTACAGCTATAATATGGAACAAATCAAAACATTTAATACTATTATAAAGTCTTAATTTATAGTCACAGTCTAGATGAAATATATACAGACGAGATTTACAATATAGTCTACTAGCAGGCCTACAACACAAAGTTTTAGTATCAATTTCATGAAGTGTTATTGAATGTCATGAATTCACCTACAGAATAGAAGGCGTGAGAAATTAGGTACTTCTTTAATTTGCCTCTAAATAATTTTATGTTTTGAGTTTCATTTTTTATATCGATAGAGAGGCTATTAAAAATTTTTACTCCCATATAACGCACTCCTTTTTGATAGCCCGATAGACTTGCCGATGGAGTATGAAAGTCATTTTTGACGTGTATTTATGCTATGTACTGTTGAATTAATTACAAAGTTTTCACGATTACATACGAGGAAGATTATTAATGAAAATATATACTGACAAGCCATGAGCATTATTTGTAGTTTTTTGAAAATAGTCCTACACGATTCCCTAGATTTGGCACCTACTACTATTCTAATTATTCTTTTTTGTAATAGAAATATTCTGTTACTATCTGTGGAATTTCCCCAGAATATTATTCCAAAACTCATTACCGAGTTGAACGATTATATCTACTTTTAAATGTGAACATTTCGCTGGGATCGCTGTATGAGGCAAATCATTTTCCGTATCATGTAAACATTATATATTTTTTTTAATTTATCAATATTATTTCAAAGTTTTTCAATGACACTGGTAAATTACCATGTTGTATTTTTTACCAGCCGAAAAGCCTTCGTGTTTACAAGCGAAGATAACAAGTCTAAATCTCTCTATACTAGTAATCAAGATTAATTTGGGAATGTTTGTTAGCAACCTGTCTACAGACTTCCATTGTAACGCTAATTGATCAACTTTCGTTCAGCAGCGTAACACAATGAGAGCAATTTAAGGTTATCAGCTGAGGCATATTCATGACCTGCTCCGCATTCCTTTTTTTGCCCGTCTGTTCATTCAGGCTTCCGGAGAAACAGTCGACGCACCAAATGCGTGCATGCTAATGTATACACTCATATTCTAGCAATATGAAATGGAACGATTGCCATTTCCCTCTTCCGCCTTGTGCATTTTCTCTACCTACACGATCTTTATTTGTTTGGTAAATATCCTTGCGCAATCTATACATTGTTCAATGCTTCTTTATATACACACGTACCGGAAAAAGTAATTTATTCTCTACTTCACTTCCTGCAGGATAGTGGCAAACGCATTTAGCACATGGTTGTTAACTATCTAATTACAGTACAGACTTCATAGAGCCTTGTCAGAAGTGAATTTTGCTTTGTCACAGTGTCATGATTTAGTTGCTGTACTTCTTGTGACAGTCATGCGATCCTCAGATTAGTTTACTTGTATTAGCGTCATGCCCATATCTGTCCTAATAAGCACTCATACTCTTATGTTCTTCTTTGAACTCTAAGTTCCCTGATGAAAAATACTTAGTTCGGTGCTCGTTGACAGAAGTGGAGGCTTAATTTTCCTACAAAAAAGTTACGAGCTCCTGAGATGGCTTGCAACTAGGATTCCCAACTTTGGGTCGGTGAATTCCTGGACAACGTACACGAGGTACTGGAGAAAAAAGGTCTTGAACAAAAACAACAATTTAAGAGCAATTTGCGCAGCTCCTGTGTGGAAATAATTTATTTGATTGACGTACAGCCCGTCACAATTAATTGGTATGGCCATTTTAATTCAATATGTTGATTAGGGGAGAGTTGGGTAGGATAGGACATCGGGTAATATCAAACAGTGCATTTCTTTCATCTACCACCGGATGGTACGTTTCTGCATACGACATCACAGAAATGTAACCATGTCATTCAGGTACTATCATCTGGTTGTAGATGAAAGAAACTCACTGTCCGATATTACCCGATGTCCGATACTACCCAACTCTCCCCTACATCTTAACCTAATCACATTTCAAATTTCAAGTCAAACTAATTTATTCACTTTAGTTTGTCACAAATGGTAAATACCAAATCAAGAGTTAATGCACTGTACTGACAGACATTTATTCAGTGTTCTGCCCATGCGCTGGTCTTTCACTGCAAACCCAGCTTTCTTCTGTCTTTCCTATTTTCTGCCTTTTAGTCTCCGCATATGATGCATATATCTTAATATCGTCTAACATCTGATATCTTCTTCTGTCCCGAACTCTTCTCCCATCCACCATTCCTTCCAGTGCATCTTTCAGTAGGCAGTTTTTTCTCAGTCAGTGACTCAACCAATTCCTTTCCCTCTTCCTGATCAGCTTCAGTATCATTCTTTCTTCACCCTCTCTTTCCAACACAGCTTCATTTCTTATTCACTCTGTGCACTTCACGAGTTTCATTTTTCTCCATATTCACATTTCAAATGCTTCTATTCGCTTCTCTTAATTTCATCTTAATGTCCATGCATACAATTCCATACTCCACACAAAGCAATTCACTAGTCTCATTGTTTTTTTTTTTCAGAGGTCCGCAGAAGATGCTCCTTTTTCTATTAAAAGCTTCCTTCGCCACTGCTATCCTCCTTTTGACTTCCTGGCAACAGCTCATGTTACTACTTATAGTATAACCCAAGTATTTGAAGCTGTTCATTTGTTCTACTGCCTCATTTAGACTTCGAAGTTTACCTTCTTTATTTTTTTCTATGACCATGGTCTTCGTCTTATTTGCATTTATATTCATCCCATAATGCTCACAGCTGTCATTTAGTTCCAGTAGCATATCTCTTAATATGGTCTCTTCTGCTAACAACGCCATATCATCAGCAAATCTTACGCACTTTATTATTCTTCTTCCTACCATCACTCCTTCCATGTTCTGAAAAGTAGATGTTAAACAGGGCAGGTGATAAAGTGTATCCTTGACGTACTCCTCTCCCTATTTCACTTCGTTTTAACATTTTTATCCTATCCTGACTTTGACTCGTTTCATATAAAGGTTACTGAACAGTCTTTTCTCCTTCCAATCCATATCAATTTTCTTTAGGATCCCCATCACATAACATCAGTGTTTTGTTTCGATAACTTGCAGACAATATTGACACTAGTGGTGGCAGACATAGCGGTTAAATTTTTAACATGTAGACCTATTTATCCCGAAATTTGACTCTCTTTATCAACTCTTACCTACTCTTAACATAGTCAATAGTACGAAGAAATTAAGTAGTACATACTATTCAGCATCGTCGTTTCAGTTTTTTTTTGGGGGGGGGGGGGGAGTGAGAGGCAAGATTTCTTAGGGAAGATCTTACTTATAGGGTATATCGCGTGGAGTACTATTCCCCTTGAAATGAACTATTTTCCATACTATAAGTAGGTAAACTTGACCGCTAGGATAAATATGGCCATAAAAACCTTAAACGGTGATATAAGATGCACTGAGCATATTTTTAAAGTTAATAATTTTTCTCAGTTTCAATTATATTTTATTATTTTAAGTTGAAAATAGGGCTGATTTATTTTTAAGGTCAAGTTTGCCCCACTTACAATACATTTCCAGTTTCCACACACAGACCTAGTTTTCACTTCCTTTCCTACACACAGGGTGGATGGTAACCTCAGCACCAAAATGAAACTTGTAATAGATCATGAGGGGAGATTTGAAAAATCCAAATATTTTTTTTTTCTAACATTCACCGTTTTAGAGGAAATCGTTACGTTTCTATGAAGCATTTGGCTACTGCAATAACACTACTAAGCGCGGTCTGCGCACCTTTCCTTCCCCTCCCCTTCTGATGTACTCAGTTGGTAATACGCGACACTGAGCTGCGTTGCAAGATTTATTTTAATGATATGCGCAATTATTCAATTTAAATTTATGACCAAACGGTTTGATATGCAACAAAAAAAAAAAAAGGTTTCAAGACATTAAGTGTTCAGATTCTTTTTACCTATCTGCTTGTATAGCTACAAACACTGGGCAAAGACTATATTTTTCCCGCTTAACGGTGCTTCATCGAAGGAAACGAGTAATAAAAGTTTTGTTACATTTAACATGTAGAATCACCTCTTAAATTTTGGTGCATCGGTCCCCTTCCATCCAGTTTACTATACATAATTTACATGCACTTGCTGTTAGCATGACTGAGGTGCGAACAAATGAACAAATTCAATGTTATTAATAATGAGATTTTAATTCTGAATTCACAAAAACATGTACTTTTACTTACAACATGTAACTATCACCAATATACCAAAGGGTAGATAAAAAATTGATTTCATCTGAGCGAAGTCTTTAACTAGCTCATCTTTTATTTCTTAAGCGTTTATAAACTTGGAGTATTTGAATACTAAAAACACATTTCTCACATTTTTTAGTAATACCACTCAATTATAACTTATTTTAAACTTCAACTCAGACGAGGCAATTACCCTATCCTTCCCTCACCTAAATGACGTTCTTGACAATTATATTAAAGCATTTTCCTAGTAAACCCACCTTCACTGCAATACATTTAACTGGGAACTAAGTCTTTATTTTCTGAATGCGTAATACCACTATATCTTTTTCTCATTATCCACTCATCTGAACCTACCAGGTCACTGCTAACAGCATTCCTGACATTGGCCAATTCTTGAGCAAGTAGCAGTACTGTATGCCTTCTTAAGTAGTTTATACGTCATGAATGGGGAGTCTTTAATTATTTTTTGATTAAATGATTCTTACTTTAACGAACTACACTATTAGAAAATGTATGGTTGTTAAATTAACGTTCGCCAAACAGAATTTGACGAATTTTGGTGAATGGATGATAATATAATCCTTACATTTCACCACTAGGGAAACAGTAGGCATGCTACCAAACATTTTATAGCGACGCCAAGATACGTAATGCTTATGAGAAATGTTAAACAGTGTGACCTTCACCTTTTCTATAGATTTATAACGCGTGGTGAGGTACATCCTGTATATGTACACAGTTTATATCATTGTTAGAAAGGAACAACACCTAGTATTTCAAATCATAAATTTATGGAACACAAAATAAACGTGAAACTGGAAAAGAGGAAAACTGACAACTGCAATAGGGCGTTTAGCCTGTGAACCACCATTTAACAGTTAAAACAACGGATTCTTGACCTAAGCTTCACACGGGTTAGTAATTTCTTCCTCTTAATTTTGTTATTTTTTCCGTTCATTCTTCCTCTTTTCTTCACTTTATCTCCTTCATTTACTTCTGTTTTCTTTATTAATTCATTCTTCTCTTAACGTTATTTTTTCCTTTCCTGTTTCCTGATTTTTCTTGATACTAAATCTATAGCAAGATAACCAGAATACTTCATACTATATCGGAACAAACGATCACGAACAACATTGTTTCAGATGAAGAAGATTTCGAGAAGCCTGCAATTTTAGTATATCTTAACTGAAAAACGTAAATAATACAATAAACCTGTATTTATAGGATATGTAGATTATATTAAATCGCTTGACAAAGTTAACTGGAGCAAACTGTAAGAAAGTAATGAGATAAAAGTAATTCCATAATATGTTTTGTATGTTATAAAAAAGTTTATGCTCGATCATGCCGAAATGTAGTAATTATACACCTGGTAGCAGTCCTTTAATGCATGTCATTAAAGTACACCTACTCATTAAAGTACAGGTGTTCAGCCAATGACAACTCAGCTTACAGGTGTTCAGCCAATGACAAGTCAGCTTTGTACCGTTATAAAACCGCAAGTATCGATTATTCTCGGATATGCAATCGAAAGAGAATTAGCGAAAAGTCACGGAGGCTGGAAATCCAATACTGTCGCAGAAGGTTATGTTCTGTTACTATAATAATTAGCGTTAATTGTAAATAATATTCAAATAAATTCAATTTGTCATCTCGTTTTTCAATGTCGAATTCAATAATCAAGGTTATATCAAGTTTAACGGGATTACATCAAGGTCAATGACATTATTGTTCCTCGGAAAAACTCAATACTTTCGCGTCTGCGCAATCTCACAATTCACGACCTAGAACAAGGTCACTTCCGATCTTGTCAGATACAAATAAAATGTATACATCTGAATAATTTCAAGTTAGAAATATGGTCGAGCATAAAAAGTCGTATGAAACTTGCCTATAATGGTAATTAAGACGCTCGTATGAATATTATGAAACTCGCTTGCGCTCGTTTCATAAACATCCATACTTGCGTCTTAATTACTATCATTATAGGCTCGTTGCATAATGTACTATTATATAGAGAAAACAAACACTCAAATAAAAAAATCATGGATATACAAGTTTAAGACTAACTATTTATCATGTCCACCGCTGTGGAGTAACGGTTAGTGAGTCTAATCGTTAAAGGAAAGGGCTCGGTTCAAATCCTGATTGAGATAATTTACCTGGTTGGGGTTTTCCCCTCAATCAATTGAAGCAGAATTGCTGGGTCACTTTCCGCGTTGGATCTCGGACTCATTTCGCCATCATTACTGTTCTCCAACCAGGAGATTAACGGTGAAATGAATGTGCTTACTATTGCTCATCTCTTGGAGCGAAGTAGATAGATAATATTACCGTTATAACGTCAGTTTAAAAAACATGCGCTCTCCTGCATATGTTATTTCCTATATGGAGGGATTAAAAGACCAGGAAATTAACCGTGATCTAATTTTGTAACTAGGGTAGTATAAATATGTGTGATATGTGTATATCAGTGTTGTCGTTTGTGCTTTGACAGTTAGCCAATGGAGATGCGTTTACCCACGTGTGTGACCCTATGACTTCAACATTCATTCATAGCATCCCCTGAGACTTTCTCCTGGTTGGAGTACAGTAATTCACATATCATCATCATCATCCATACCATAGCCCAGGTTAAGTTCACGGTGCGACATGCTGTACTTGTAAGCCTACAAGAGTGCGGCCTTTCGGCTACCCAATCATTCACAGAATAGGAGTGGTAAGCACAATAAGCCTCAGGCTACAGTGCAAACTTTCGGGTCCCTACTTCGTACAAGGGGAAGAAAAACTATTTACCAAAGAATCAGACAAGGGTGTCATTATCTATTACATTTTTTAATTGATGTTATTTTAGAATGGGAAGGAAACTTGTTTGTAAAATATAATAAACATTTACCAGTTATTAATCTACTAATTGCAGGTGACCAAGTTATAATTACAGATATAAAGGATGATTTACATAGATCAATTTACGAATTATAATTATTATTAGTATTATTTATTAATAGTTCAAAAGTACGTAAACTTATATTAAAACTGATATATGCACAAATTAATAGTGATTACATACAATAAATAAACAATTTAATAACAAATTTTCTATCATATAACTATTCAATTTATGTTGGTTTAACTTACACTTACTTCTGGTTGAATTATAATTATTAGTACTAAAGAAGTAGTCTTGAAATATCAATAAACAAGACCAAAATACACGCTTTCACAGGAAGCACTCGACACAAGCAAAAAATTGTAATGGCAGACGCTCCTGTAGAACAGGTCAATGGATATATTTTAAGTTTAAACAATTCTAAAAATATTGAATTTAAAATCCAAAAATTTCAATATTTATGCGAAACAATTAAAAGAAATTTATACAGCAAAGCCAAAATTGAAACAATTTTAGAGCCTTATAAAATAACAGCACTCCCCACAATTCTCTATGAAGCAGAATGCTGGACACTGACGTAACAACAGAAACATGGGCAACAAACAGCAGAGATTAAAGTTTTTAGATGTATCCTGGGATATACAGAAGTTGGCTGAATTAGAAATGAAGATATTATATAAAAACTGAACATATACAGCCTTTCTGATGACATAAAAAGATACCAACAAAAATGGACGAAGCTTTGAAGCTTGTGAAATGAAATGGACGACAGATTTTCTAAATAAGTTTATGCAACACAGAGAAGTTGTAGAGATTCTTGTAGAGGGAACAGTCTGAGACGACATGATGATGATGATGATGATGATGATGATGATGATGGTGGTGGCGATGATGATGATGGTGGTGGCGATGATGATGATGACGGTGGCGATGATGATGATGATGATGATGAACTTCTCTATTTTTCTGACCTTTCTTAAGAACTAAGTCATCTCAACAGAAAGAGAATTGTGAATCCTGTTATTGTGATCTATTGTATTGTATAAAAGAACTACAGTAGAAGTTTATTTAGTTTACTTTCTTCGTAAGTCGTCAACTGTCAACAAGAAATAGTACACAAGGAGCGCCCGGGGCCGTTGGATTGTAAATTCCTGGAGCGTGCTACGAAGTCTCCTATTACGCATTCATACAAGCATGTTTACTCAGAATGATGGATCTGTTACATACGATAACTTATACAAGTGTAAAAAAAACTCTGTACTGGATAAGTCAATAGAAATCCTTCCCCTTTTACAAACATCCATTTCTGATCAAAGTCTGCTAGAGCATTAACTTTCAACGTCATTCAAATAAGGGTGATTTCAAGTTGAATTTTTCGTGGGAAAAAAAATGTTAAGACAGGTTTTCTCTGGATGCTCTAATTTCCAAATTCTTCTAACATTAGTCCACCAATTCTACATCAACACGTCATCAATTCTCCATGAGGAATTATGCGGCAGTGTTCTTAATTCATCTACAAAACAATGTCAGTTGATTTACAAAAGCAAGCTTCTTTTTTTTTTGCATAAATATGGCTATGTACTCGTAGTAATACTATAAACTAAAGGCAACTTATCCCAAAAACTGTAAGTCCAGAAATAAAGTAGTTCACGTTCCAAAATTGCATTATTACTCGACCAAGGCCAGTGGAGTCCTGCAGCCCGGAGCCGTGGCGCTACTGCTCCTTCGTTCGTAATACCGCATTGCGATAGTTCACATTACGGCCGCGGCTCCACTCGCCTTAGTCGAGTAATAATTATGACTTCAGTGAAGATTTCATGAGGACACTACCAAAGACGTATTGTAGACATGAAAAATAGAGGATGTGATGCGAGTTAATATAATAATGCACTCCATGCTTGATTACAAAAGAAATGAAGATACAAAAAATAAATCATAAATCACTACCACAACAAACAAAGTAGAGCAATATAGATCTCACTGTCATACACAAAAGCTAATGATGGCACCATATACGGTACAATACCATTACAAAATATGCAACTAAAAACCAGTACGAAAACGAAGTGTTGGCAGACCAATAAAACTCTAGAAGAAACAGTTTTTAGAACAAATCAAACTTTTCGAAGTCAGAGCAGATCAAGAGGCTAATTTGTGTAGTTAACCCTTAAATTCACAAAGTATTCTATAGAATACAACAGATAAAAAGGCTAAATGCTATAATTTTAATAGAATAGAAAAAAAAATGGTAGGAAAATTAAATTTAACCAAAATTTCACAATACTATAATATTGTACAACATAATACAAAATATGGACATTGCGATAGTGTGTTTTCTTTATAGTCCGACACGGTTTAATAAACTAGTGTGAGAAGTGAAGTTTTGCCAATTTAAGGTTAATGACAGTTCGTTTCTTCTTCTTTCTTCTTTTGTGGGCTCTTCCACTCTTCAGCGGTTGCCCTGAATTCCCTTCCGCCAGCCTTCTCGATCCCGCCAATCCTCCTCCTGCATATGTCGGTCCTTCATCATTTGTATGACACCGGCTTTCCATGTTTTTCTTGGTCTCGCACGCTTCCTCCTCCCCCGAGGTGACCATTCCAGAATAATCTTTGGCCATCTTTCTTCTTTCACCCTTTTTACGTGGCTATACCATTGAAGGGTTCGCTTCTCGATTCTTTCAATTACCGACTCTTCCATCTCCATCATTTTTCTCACATCCTCATTCCTTCTCCTTTCCAATCTGGATACTCTAGCAGCTCTTCTTATTCCCTCCATCTCCGTCGCTTGTATCTTACACTTCTGACGTTCAACAAGTGCCCATCCCTCTGCCCCGTATGTTAGTATAGATTCAACTATAGTTTGTAGAATTCTTTTCTTCATTTGTTTGGAAATGGATCTACTCCACAGTACCCCATTCAGCATCTTTATTGTCCTTCTTGCCTGTTGCACTCTGTGATCTACATCTGCTTCACAGCTGCCAGACTCGTGGATAATAGACCCCAAATACTTAAAATGTCTCACAGATTTAATTGTTCCTTGCGGTAGGATAATATCTCTTCCACTATTGCCCACAACGAGGTATTCAGTTTTATTCATATTAATGCAAAAACCTCCTATATCAAAGGCTTCCATCAACCTCCTCAACATGAACTTAACGTCTTCACGACACTGAGCAATTAATACCTGGTCGTTTGCAAATAGGAGAGAATGTATCGTTTCATGTCCAACTGGAACTCCCATACCTTTACACGATCGATTCCATCTCTCTAAAACTTGCTGAATATATATTTTGAAGAGGGATGGGGACATGCCACATCCTTGCCTCAGACTCTTTGTTGTTGGAAATGGAGTTGACAGCCTTTTCCCTACCTTCACTACAGCTCAACTTTTCTTGTATAATTTTTTAATTACTGTTATCAGAGACGTCCCGATGCCAATATTTTCCATTGCTCCCCACAGATTGTTAATTGTACAGAGTCGTACGCTTTCTCAAGATCGATAAAAACTAAATGAATTTCTTGGGCTTTAGCATATGATTTTTCAGTGATTTGTCTTATATCAAAGATATGATCCATACAAGATCTACCTGCAGTAAAACCAGCCTGATCCTCAGATATTCTTCCCTCAATTGCTATTTCTAATCTATCCTTTAAAATTGCACTAAAAATTCTACTTATAGAGGACATGACACTAATACCTCTATAATTATTAGGATCCTTCCTATCTCCTTTCTTATAAATAGCAGATATGTATGATAAAGCCCAATCTTCAGGTATTTCATCCCCTTCCAAGATTTCATTAAACATCTTGCAAATAAGTCTTTGTAATAAAGGGGGGCCATACTTCCATAATTCCATCATAATTCCTCCAGGCCCACTTGCCTTTCCATTCCTTGCCTTCAATAGTGCATGCTGAACTTCCTCCTCCAAAATCGGCTCCATATGTGAGGGTAGTCTGTCATTACCAAAATTTTCACTTATTCTTCTTCTTTGTTCAGTCAAGAGACCCTTAAAATGTGTTTCCCATTTCTCCATGCTCACAAGTTGTGTCACTGGTGATGGATTATGGACAGTCCCCATTTTTTTAAGGCTTTCCAAGCCTCTGCCGATCTTCTATATCCTAGCGTGTGGTCTATTTCTCCACAGTATTTTTCCCACTGCTCTTCCTTAGATAGTTTAACCATCTTCTTCACTTTCTTCTTACACCTCTTATACTCTTCAAAATCTTCTTCATTCTTTGTGCTCAGCCATTTTCGATAGAGTGCTTTCTTTTCTTCAATTACGCCTAATATCTCTTTAGTTAACCATTCTGTCTTCCCTCTGTTCTCCTTTTCTATTCCTAAAGCCTCCTTAGCTGCATTCATAATAGAGTGTTTCAAATACTCGTACAGTTCTGCGGCACTCCAGTCTTCATTCACCTCCGCCAGTTTATTCGTAAGCCTTTGCTGGTATAAATATTAGACACTACTTTCTGGCAGCAAGTGTACCATGTATCTCGGACTATCTAACATAGAAATTCCATTACTCTCTTCTCTCTCCTTTAGTTTTAAATTGGTCTTTATGGGAAAAGCAACTTTTGCGGTAACAATATGGTGATCGGATCCACACTCTACTCCTCTCTTCACCATAACGTCTTGTATCTTAATTGTACGTTTTATCTTAATTATCACATAATCTATAATAGATTTTTGATTCCTAGATGGTCTCACCCACGTAAACTTGTGGATATCCTTGTGTTTAAAATTCCCATTCATTATAACACATTCCTGTCCTGTGCAAAAATCTATCAATCTCCTACCATTATCGTGTATAGTATCTTCTCCCCACTGGCCTACAATCTCATCATTGATTTTCCTTCCCACTCTTCCATTAAAGTCCCCCATTATTAACATCTCACTACTGTCCGAACACTCATCCACCACCTCTCCTAAATCCTCATAAAAGTATCTTTTATTATCTACTGTATCACCATCATTCGGACCATAGACCCCTATTATTTCTAACTTAACTCCAAACATAGACATCGTTATCCTTATTATCCTCCTATTTATTTCTTTCCAACTAACAACTTCTCGTTTCCATTTCTTCTTTATCAGGACAGATACACCTGATTTCGCTCTTGATGTTTTATCCACTCCGGTCCATATGTGGATATAGTCACCTATCACTTCTTGCCCTTGTCCTTTTTTTTTTTTTGTTTCAGTCAATACTACAATGTCCATTCCCAGTGGATTCACCTGACATAATTAGTAACATAAAATCCAGACGTTTGAGATGGGCAGGGCATCTAGCACGTATGGGCGAATCCAGAAATGCATATAGAGTGTTAGTTGGGAGGCCAGAGGGAAAAATACCTTTGGGGAGGCCGAGACGTAGATGGGAAGATAATATTAAAACGGATTTGAGGGAGGTAGGATATGATGGTAGAGACTGGATTAATCTTGCTCAGGATAGGGACCAATGGGAGGCTTATGTGAGGGCGCCAATGAACCTACGGGTTCCTTAAAAGCCAGTAAGTAAGAAAGACAGTTGGATTCATGGCTCTTAACAAATTACGCAACTCAAGAAATAGAATACGACTAATGAAAACGCAACTAATGTTTTATTACACGCAAATTATCCATCTTGTTGAGAAAGTGCCTGCTAAAACAAACTAGACATGAATGTGCAGAAATTTCCTTCTAACATCTGCGCGACGGGCACATACCAGCTATGTCAGAGTTTGACAGATTATTACGCCATTGACTCCAGACTTTCTTTTGTTATGAAAATCAAACTACCAAATGTACTACCAGAAGTGCTGATAATTTTCTGATAATTCAATTGAGTTTAACGAATACTTCTTGTCATTATAATATTATTTATGGCCTATTTGAAGGCCGAAGATCGACAAATAATTATTTCATGGCAAGAAACACGACACTGAAGCAAAATGAAATTGTCACAGAAAATTGTCACAAGTGGTATTTGGCTAGCGCTAGATAATTCCCACGTAAAAAAAATTAATATTACTGTTTGAGTGCAATCCATTATTTTTCTGTGAAAGTTGAGGTTATAGATACATACCTAAGCCTTATGCAATATATTCGTTTATAAATATTTGAGAAAATAAAGACTTTGACCTCCTTGCAATAAAACAAGTGAACATCTGAGATTAATATAATATGTATTGTAAGTAATAATAAGACTTCGAAGTTGAGACACAAACTCTAAAGTTACGTGCACACAGAATAAAGCAGCTAGCGAGGTAGTCCTCTCTAACACACACCGTATGAGTCGGAGATTTCGCAATATAAGCCGAGTAAAAACATTAATAAACTTTCGCCTGAAGGACAAACGTAAATATTATTAATTAAAAGAAACAACATAAATAAGATTTTTTAAAGTATAAATCACAGAAATAAACTCTGTCTTGAAGTAACAACATTACTATAAAACACCCAACATTTAGATAAATATTTAGAAAACAATATTGTGTTCTACTTGCTATGAATCTAAGTTCCTTATGAGGAAAACTCGTGTTCGGAGGGAAAATCGAGCATAATTATATACAAAGGTTAATAAATTATTGCGAAAAAGTAAAATAATATATTTAAAATGAAAATAACTCAAATACTTTATTTAGTAAGAACTGTATTGTAGTGTATTCAGTAAGAATTCAAAATGAAATTTGTGTAGGTTAACTTGGTAATAAAATAGAGTAAACTGAGAATCAGATTAATTATAATGAAGTAACGCCAAATCACAGGATATTTATCAGTAAAATATATATTAACATTAATTTCAATTACGTATTCTAAATATCTCCTTAATTTGAAATTTGAATTCATACATGTTATCATTTCTTAAAAATTTATAGTCTATATAGCCTATTTCAATTTTTAAAATCATGTTATAAATTTTTAGTCCATAATGAAGGCCTCCCCCCCCCCTACCAGTAGGTGTGATCCATTTTTTCTCTTCTTGTAAGGTTTTATTTTATTTCATTTTACTTTATTGTGAAAGAAAGTTAATAATGTATATTTAAATATTTATTCAAATTGCATTTCGTTTTCAACATCGCAATGACTTCATATCGTCCCACATGTCCCAGCTTCAGTACTAGTGCCTACGAAACCTTCAACGTCAACCACCTTAGCTAATAGACAGACAGCACAGTGAATAGCAGACGGAAGAGGCAAACAGACCCTCCGCTGTTCCCCCACCTCAACCTAATACTCCGCTATCAGTTAACCTGTATCGCCCCGACTGGTGCCTCAACTTCGAAGTCTAGTTATAGCGTTTTATTGTAAAATGCATAAGTTATTACGACTTTATTTTGCAAGATATTATAAATGCAACGCGTTATTTAAACTAGGTATTATTTATTTGTATTTAAAAATTAGTTGGGAGGCCGGGGGGGAAAAAGACCTTTTTGGAGGCCGAGACGTAGATGGGAAGATAATATTCAAATGGATTTGAGGAAGGTGGGATATGATGATAGAGACTGGATTAATCTTGCTCAGGATAGGGACCAATGGCAGGCTTATGTGAAGGCGGCAATGAACCTCCAGGTTCCTTAAAAGCCAGTAAATATTTAAAAATTATACACTATAGATTTTATTGCGAACTCACATTAATAGCTGTTAATAGTACAATTGAAGAGTGCACTGCAAGAATGATGGATGTCACTTTCTTGTCGAAAATGAACCAAGACTGTCAGTGCATAGCTTAAGACATATAGAATGTACATAGTTATATGGCATTAACACTGATAGTTATTGTCCAGTAATGATCGGAAAATCACAGTTAAGCTTTGAGCGCTAAGCATTTAAAACTTTCAATTGCTTCTCCTGCAAAATGTATTCCAAATGACATCCATCAGTCTTGCAGTGGACTTTTCAATTGTTAGAATACATGAAAGTTCCATATTGACTTTGTATTTGATTGCTACTATTTCCTTTTAAACTTTCTACTATGTTCGAATAAAACAATAAAACTGAACAACAAAATAAATGAACACATCGGAAAAAATATACCACTTATTAGTTCTGAGTAGCATAAATCTATCAATGTAGTTCCATAGAACATCAACAAGCTTAGTGACTGGCTGAAAACGTTAACGTGGAATTATCGAAAGTATCTTGCGACTTAGGTATAAATTAATAAATATACACAGACTAGTGGCTTGTGCAGCAAATGCTGCTGCAAACTAAGTTCGTTAGATGTTCAAATAAAAATTTTTCAGATTTATTTTCAATGAAGAATACTTGTCTTTTTAATAGTTATTTGCTTCCATAATAATGAAACATACTCCCTCTGAATGGATTTTTTAGGCCAAATACTTTTTCTTGAACCTATCCAACTTCACTTTTTGAGTTTCAACGCGAAAACGCAAGTATCAATGTCAGGAAGAAAGGAGTAGCTATTTCAGGTCATTGTGGATTGTAGGCAAAAGTTAAAAAAAGTCAGGTTTGCTAAGCTTTCGAACAATAGCAATTTCTTATAGCTGCTGCATGTAGAACTTGAACTGTAGAGCCTAAAATCATTTTATCCTACTAAGAGATCTTGCTGAAATGATCTAGAGACTACAAAATTTTCTAGGCCTCTTATTTTGATCTTTCCTTAGGAACTGTAATTTTTGCGCTCTGTCGAGTCAAGACTGAAGACAATGACACATATCAATATCTACACTACACCGCCATTAAGTATATGAAAAAGACCCAACCCCACTGGGCTAATAAGTATTAAAATATTTGATTTTTAATAACAATATTATTATCTTACTTAAGTTTTGTAGTTATATATAGCAGCCACTCAGTAAATTATAGAAATGAAGATCTAAATTAAGATATTCTCTACATTTTACATAACCTCAAAAGTTTCACTTTCATGTCATCAATATAGCATCAGTATTATGTACAATTAATGAAAAATAGATGCATCATGATATTAACTATAATAACATTTAATTTCTAATAATAATTCATCAAACCACCTCAAGTTTCGTAGATTTGAATATCCAATACACAGCTGTACTCAGAAAATTGTTATACACTGCAGAATCAGTTTTTAATAACAAATTGAATTGAGCTCTAAATATGTCGGCAATCCTGCAGGTCATGGCCTTCGTGTAATAGCCTATTGTTTATTGTAGTTTGTGTTTTGTTCTGAAATTCAATCAAGTCGGCCGTGATTCGATAAAATTAGTTCTCAAAACTGACAACAGATGGATTTTGGAAAATAGGAAAATTGTGTAGGAAAATCGGCATTTCACTGAAAACTACCACTTTTCCGAAAAACTTTGGGTTCCAAGCTTCAAAATGAGGGGCCATTTATTAAAATCCGTTCAGCCGTTTTCCGTAATTTCCATTACCAGTTCAAATTATATATATATATATATATATATATATATATATATATATATATATATATATATATATATATATATAGATTATGTAACAACACGTATTTCAGGTCTATACTTCAGTTCCACTTTATTTATTGTTTTGTTTACCAAAACATCAATGTAAAGATCATACGGCGCCGGTAAGGCCATGGTATGATTACGAACTGATGTCGAGTGGGGACATTTTAAGAGTGGTTCATTTTAAAATACTCTCAAAGTATTATAAGTAGTTGCAATCTTATCTTAACTGTTGAGGAGCCATTTGAAGTTGATTCTCCGTTTCAGCAAATAAAACCTGGTCATCAGCGAACAATATAGTATCCAATGTTGTGGCACATCATTTAAATTTAAGTGTGTTATTTACTCTCTCTCATTGCAAGAACATTAACACACACATTAAGTTTAAGAAGTTTCACTTTTGCCACAAGTAGACGGTACACGCTCTTTTTTTGTATTCTAATATGTCCCTTCTGCATTTGCCTTCATTTTTTTCTCAATAGCCAATTATGCAAGTTTTACATCCTCTCTAATACTAATGAAGTAGTACGAATAAATAAAGAAAATATGAAGTTACAAAAATGTAAATTTATTAGTTTGCTACTGTTTTATAAGACATGTTAAGTATAAGTTTATTTTATGATATTCCCAACGTGACCACAGGAGTATGGTGGAAAGCTCTTGTGGTTACGCAAGAAAAAGTTGGAGTTAGTAGATCAAAGATTTGTACACGAATTTATTTTCTATTTCTTCCATTTATCGTTTTATTAACATTTCAACATTTGCTGAAAAAATTACCAAAAAATTATAACACGAATGAAACCCCTCTTGGTTACTTGGATTAGGCTTATACCTATGCCACGATAACAAAATCACGATATTGTAGTGTTACTAAGTTTTACATGTTATTGGGAAACCAATTATGCTTTATCGTATTTGTACAGTTGGTTTGCTTTGGCCACAACACTTCGATGTTGATGTATTGATATTTACAGCTGGCTTTGTTGATGAATGCCCAGTTTGAATAAGAGGATGCAATGTGGGTTATTATGAATAACGGGCATTGTTTTCTCGGTGGAAGAATTCTGTAACGTAACGAGCGTGGGCGGATTATCTGTAGCCCTTTAGTAAAAATGTTCCCACGAACGAATATTTCATCACAATCTAAATACTAACAACATGAACCTAGATAAAAGATCATTGTTTTATAACTATGTGTGCTCAGCCCTGTGAAAACAAAACAGATCATCAGCAAATAGTTCACTGACGTAACAGTTCACATACCTTATGATTACAAGTGCATGTTTTCATTAGCTCCGTGAATAATTTAGATCACAAATAATGTTTTATTTTTCTTCACTGAAAAAGAGTTAAATAGAAGTCTCAGTTCTTCTCTGTATCTCAAATGGTAGTACTTCTAGCTGGAAAGTTGAGCGGATCAGCTTTTGAAACCCCAAACAGATGAGCAATTCCCCCCTTCCTTAAGGACTGTAGATATGATCCCCTTCCATGTGTGTGTCCTATTTTGACATATGCTGTCCACAAGTTTCGGTAATTTTGAATATTATGAATAGTCTATAATACAAGAAACGAGGACCAATTGAATCTAAAGTTTCTAAAGATGGTAGCGGTAGTTGACGACGAAGACGATGACAATGACAATGATGAAAATTAGATGACATTCATACGTAATGCATAAGAAAGGAAAAATAATAACCAAGAAAAATAAAGCCCTGCAAACTAACAGGATTCTGAAATGTAGAATGGCCACGAAGAAAACGGAAAGACACGTTTTGAGATGTAACAGTCAACTGATCTACTATAATATATACGAGTAGGGATTACAGATGATGATGTTGATGAAAATGAAATAGAATTAATCTGTAATGCGAAAAAATATTTAATAATAATAATAATAATAATAATAATAATAATAATAATAATAATAATAATAATAATAATAATAATAATAACCCATTAAGAGCAAATGGTGAGTAATTTTCGGTGCTGGACCCTGGACTCATTTCGCTGGCATTATCAGTTTATCACCTTCATCTCACTCAGACGCTAGATAACCATAGCAGTTGATAAAGCGCCGTAAAATAAATCAAAATAAAAAATAATAATTATTATAATAATAATTGTAACAATAATAATAATAAAAAATAATAATAAATTGTAAATTAAGTTTTATTTAACCAATCTCGCAACTGCCGAGGTTATATCAGCGTCGCCAGTGTCCCGCAGGTGTTCTTTTACATGTCAGTAAATCTACTGACCTGAGCCTGTCGCATTTAAGCACATTTAAATGCCATCGACCTGGGTTTCCAATTCACTGTGGGCTAAAGCAAGGAGATGCACTATCACCTTTACTTTTTAACTTTGCTCTAGAGTATGCCATTAGGAAAGTCCAGGGTAACAGAGAGGGTTTGGAATTGAACGGGTTACATCATCTGCTTGTCTATGCGGATGACGTGAATATGTTAGGAGAAAATCGACAAACGATTAGGAAAAATACGGGAATTTTGCTTGAAGCAAGTAAAGAAATAGGTTTGGAAGTAAATCCCGAAAATACAAAGTATATGATTATGTCTCGTGACGAGAATATTGCACGAAATGGAAATATAAAAATTCGACATTTATCCTTCGAAGGGGTGGAAAAATTCAAATACCTGGGAGCAACAGTAACAAATATAAATGATACTCGAGAGGAAATTAAACACAGAATAAATATGGGAAATGCCTGTTATTATTCGGTTAAGAAGCTTTTATCATCCAGTCTGTTGTCAAAAAATCTGAAAGTTAGAATTTATAAAACAGTTATATTACCGGTTGTTCTTTATGGTTGTGAAACTTTGACTCTCACTTTGAGAAAGGAACATAGGTTAAGGGTGTTTGAGAATAAAGTGATTGGAAAAATATTTGGAGCTAAGAGGGATGAAGTTGCAGGAGAATGGACAAAGTTACATAACACAGAACTGCACGCATTGTATTCTTCACCTGACATAATTAGGAACATTAAATCCAGACGTTTGAGATGCGAAGGGCATGTAGCACGTATGGGCGAGTCCAGAAATGCATATAGAGTGTTAGTAGGGAGGCCTGAGGGAAAAAGATCTTTGGGGAGGCCGAGACGTAGATGGGAAGATAATATTAAAATCGATTTGAGGAAGGTGGGATATGATTATAGAGACTCGATTAATCTTGTTCAGGATAGGGACCAATGGCGGCTTATGTGAAAGCGGAAATGAACCTCCGGATTCCTTAAAAGTAAGTAAGTAAGTAAATTCCATCGACTGGAATCGAATCCGCATCCTCGGGCACAGAAGACCAGCACTCTGCAGACTGCGCCACCCAGGCTGACTAATACCAATAGTAGCAGTAGTAGTAGTAATAGAGTAGTAGTAATAATAATAATAATAATAATAATAATAATAATAATAATAATAATAATAATAATAATAATAATAATAACAACAACAATCGATAGAATAATGCACTTCAATCGAAAGGAATTTTGAAATGTTGAATGGTCAACAAGAAAACGTAATAGGTTAACTAATCTATCACGTAGACTGTTGTGCATGAGAGCGGTCGTGGTAGCAGTGGTAGTGACTATGATGATAATGAACATTCATAGTACGCATAATCGTACCACAGAAGTATCAATCTCGACTCATTATCCGAGGTTGACCTGTAACGTAAGTTAGAATTCCCTTGGACTTATTACCTGGTTAAGTTTTTCCAAGGCGAATGTCAGGTAATCCCATAGAGGATTCCAGTACTCATTTCGCTTAAATATTGTTTCGCTATCACCAATTCCACTATCGCTAAACAGCATCGCAGTTTACACAGCGTCATTAAATAACGAAAAAAAAAAGTATTGCTAACAACGTGTAACACATTATGGATCGACTGATCGACATACTGACTCTGAAGAGTGGGAGAAACACAAGCAATTACAGCACATGGAACTTTTCCTCTTCGTCAATATTTTCATACTGACGTGGGCGGTAAATTACCAGTAAATTCTCCCTGGCGCTCTTTCATTCAGAACCTTGTCCCTGATACTAGAACTGCAGGCAAAATTTGTCAGTCATTTCTCGCCCACGCTGAATAACCTTTGCAGTGCAATGAATAAATACCAATTCTGCCTTCCAGTCAGGGGAAAGTTCTTTAACGCACAGCAAATATAAGACAAGGGTCTTTCAGCTTTATTTCGTTTTCGAAGGAAGCAATTCTTGTATTGTAACGACCTTAAAAATCTATCGCTCTCGAACGGGTTTGAATTCTCGAACTTCCGACTCAATGACGAGATTTATAACCGCTAGATCGAAGAGGAAGACTCTGTACAAACAAACAGAAATAATTTCCAACAGCATAACGCATTCCAAACCAATTGTATTTCGGTACGTTGAATTTCCACAAAAAAGATGGAAAGGACACCTATGGTGAAATACGTCAGGGTTTGTGCTACTGATTAAAGTAACTGGTAACAACAAAAGTAAGTACCCTAACCAATGAAACCGAATATGTCAAGTAGCTCACTATGTCTCGGTCTCTGTCTACTGGAAGGAATGGTGAACGGAAGAAAAGTTCGGGGAAGAAAATTACCATATTAATTGTGAATGGTGGACAAGACAGCACAGTTCTGTAAAAGGCGGAACAGGGATGGATATATATGATCCTATACAGTCTGATTAAAGTATAATCCACCGCTCAAACGAAAAGAAAGCAAAAGAAAGAAAGAAACAAAGAGATAAAGAAAGAAAGTAAGAAAAACGAACAAAGAGGAAAAGAAATAAAGAGGAAAAAGACAGAGGTAGAGAGAAAGAAAGTGAGAGAAATAAATAAAAAGAACTAAAGAGAAAAAAGAAAGACAGAGAAAGAAAGTAAGAAAGAAATAAACAAAGAGGAAAACAAACAAAGAGAGAAAAAAGGAAGAGAGGTAGAGAGAAAGAAATAGGGAGAAAAATAAAGAAAAAGGAGAAAAAGAAACAAAGAAATAGGCAAAGTCAGAAACAAAGAGATAAAGAAATAAAAAAAAGAAATAAAGAAACGAATAATGAGAGAAATAAAAAGGGAAAGAAAGAATGAAAGATGCAAAGGGAGAAAAACAAAGAGATAAAGAAAGAAAGAAAGAAAGAAAGATAGATAGATAAGGGAAAAAAACAAATGAACAAATACCGATAGACGGAGAAAGATAAGGAAAGACAGAAAGAAACAGGGAGAGGAACAGAGAAAAAGGAGAGAAAAACAATTAGATAAGGAAAGATATGTAGAAAGAAAGAGAAAGAAACAAAGAGAGGTAGAAAAAAAGAGCAGTGAAACAGAGAAAGAAAGGAAGAAAGAAAGAAAGAAATAGGAAAAAAGGAAAGAAAGAAAGAGAGAGAAAGAAAGAAAGAAAAAGAAAGAGAGAAAGAAAGAAAGAAAAAGAGAGAAAGAAAGAAAGAAAAAGAGAGAAAGAAAGAAAGAAAGAAAGAAAGAAAGAAAGAAAGAAAGAAAGAGAAAGAAAGGGAACCTTCTAAAAGCTAAAAAAAAAAAGTAGAGTTCTTTCCCAAAACTATCGATCGCTCTCGATACTTGTAAATATAGGGGAAACTCGGCTAATTCCGCAGTAGTGCATATATGATTTTACTGCGGCTTTACAATAGCGTGAACGTAAGTTTTGAGAGGCTGTCAACAGGAGGCATGTCCTCTGCAGTGCTATAGAAAAAAATCAAGGATATTGGTCGACACCTCTGTCGGCAATACAGTGAAACATCGAAAGTTGGCTGTTTTTCGTGTTTTGCCACACAGCTGTGAAGAAAGTGAGCATTGTTACATATAAATTGTTCCTTTTATGTTACTTTCATAATGTACAGTATTTCACAATTATTTACGGCTGCGGATTTATCCGCACTGTTGCTGAATTACCCGAGTAGTTCTTTTTCAACTGTAATGTATGTACAACTAAATACCTATTTGCATTTTAATAGGTATCTTTGTCTCATTTGGTAATGAAAGGATTCGTCCATGTCTACATACCTTGATAATGTTTTTCAATAAACATTTTGATAAAAATATGATAGATTTAAAAAAAAAAAAGCTGCCTTAAATAAGGGTTCGATAGATCGGCCTACTAATCAGTTCACAATGAACAATGATTAAAAACAATTATGTGACAATTTGAAAGAAAAAAAAAACATTAGGGCCTAAGATAAATGATAAGAAAACATAGGAAATCATTTACAATAAAAGTTTCTTGGGTACAAATGATTACTAATTACAGCTAAGGATGATTTTAACACATGAGATCCTATGGCATCAATCATTGCATCAGAAATTTTAAACTGTTTAAGTTGATTTAAAGTTTCTCGCGAGATCGTACCACGGGCACCGAACATGAGCCCAAAAACTGTCCAATGTGTGATGTGGTATTGTGCTCCGAGATACTGACAACAAGACTCATAGATGACTTGTTTTTTACGACACACCTCTTGTGGCTGTTGCTCATGCATCTTCTTAATATTGAGGAATTAGCCGAGCCTCCTCTACTAATTAGAGGGTATCGAGATGTCGGAAGTATTGAGGACACAACTCTATTTTTATTATTATTATTATTATTATTATTATTATTATTATTATTATTATCATTATTATTATTACTACTTTCCACACCGGTAGAGTAACGATCAGCGCGTCTGGCCGCAAAACCAGGTGGCCCGGGTTCGATTCCCGGTCGGGGCAAGTTACCTGGTTGGGTTTTTTTCCGGGGTTTTCCCTCAACCCAATATGAGCAAATGCTGAGTAACTTTCGGTGCTGGACCCCGAACTCATTTCACCGGCATTATCACCTTCATCTCATTTAGACACTAAATAACCGAAGATGTTGATAAAGCGTCGTAAAATAACCTACTTAAAAATTATTATTATGTTGTAGCGATTACGGAAAACACGGAAATTTTACTTGAAGCAAGTAAAGCGATCGGTTTGGAAGTAAATCCTGAAAAGACAAAGTATATGATTATGTCTCGTGACCAGAATATTGTACGAAATGGAAATATAAAAATTGGAGATTTATCCTTCGAAGAGGTGGAAAAATTCAAATATCTTGGAGCAACAGTAACAAATATAAATGACACTCGGGAGGAAATTAAACGCAGAATAAATATGGGAAATGCGTGTTATTATTCGGTTGAGAAGCTCTTATCATCCAGTCTGCTGTCCAAAAATCTGAAAGTTAGAATTTATAAAACAGTTATATTACCGGTTGGTCTGTATGGTTGTGAAACTTGGACTCTCACTCTAAGAGAGGAACATAGGTTAAGGGTGTTTGAGAATAAGGTTCTTAGGAAAATATTTGGGGCTAAGCGGGATGAAGTTACAGGAGAATGGAGAAAGTTACACAACGCAGAACTGCACGCATTGTAATCTTCACCTGACATAATTAGGAACATTAAATCCAGACGTTTGAGATGGGCAGGACATGTAGCACGTATGGGCGAATCCAGAAATGCATATAGAGTGTTAGTTGGGAGACCGGAGGGAATAAGATCTTTAGGGAGGCCGAGACGTAGATGGGAGGATAATATTAAAATGGATTTGAGGGAGGTGGGATATGATGATAGAGACTGGATTAATTTTGCACAGGATAGGGACCGATGGCGGGCTTATGTGAGGGCGGCAATGAACCTTCGGGTTCCTTAAAAGCCATTTGTAAGTAAGTAAGTATTATTATGTTGTAGCAATAAGCATTAGGTCTATTTGTGACAACAGAATTTTAATTTCAATAGAGCAACCACCACTATTTCGAGATGTTAGATGCCCGTAAAGAATCTGGAAGGGCTCCTTTTGAGTCGGAACATGTCAACTGACCTACAGATGTTTTGTAAATTGTCTCCCCGTTCCACAAATCCTCCTATATCGCGATGTTAAGTGAGAGTAGCCTGGCCAGACCATCTGATCGCGAGATCATCACTGTGACATCCACAACGCTCCAGCAGCCGTGAGAATAGCAACCAAGGAGAGAGGATGGAAAGACGCCAGATCCCAGTGTACGTACCCTCGCTTTATTAAAAATTCCACGTGCAGAGACCTGACCTCGAACACGCTTCATTTGTACGAATACCCTTGAGCGGTATCGAAGACCAATAGTGTATCCTCGACTGTCCTCATTTTGCACAGCATATTTAATCCATGAATACTATGGAACATTCCTCAACAGAAGATCGTACACATGATTTAAAGAATACTTGTCGTCCTGAAATATATTTACTTTCTCCGTGCACGAAGTATAAAAAGAAAGTACTGTGATGCTATTAAACAGAAACATCGAAATTTTCAGGAGAAACGAACATTTTCAGCATTACTCATACCGAAAAATTTGTCTGTCTGTGTGCAACGATGTCTCATAAACTAATGGACAGATTTTTTTAGAACCTATTTATTTAAGCTGGTAGAGATAAGGCCATCAGGCCTTCTCTTCCCCTCTACCAAGGGATTACAACTACAATTATAATTACAATTAATATTAAATTTACAAATACAATAAAAATCAAAGTACTAAAAGATTAACTGATTAATAATAGCTAGGCAGCTTATTGTAAAAGTTAAGAAGAGAGAAAAAAAATTTATTAACTAAGTTAAAAAGTAAACCTACTGTACGCAGTAAGAAAATGCTTAATAAGTTTGCTTTTGAACGCTACTAAATTCCGACAGTCTCTGATGTCACTGGGTAGGGTATTCCACAAGCGCGAGAGCGAGATTGTGTATGATGATGAATACGATTATGTCTTATGTGTTGGTATGGCTAGTATGCGGCTATTTTGCGTGCGAGTGAAGAGATTATGATATGATGACAGGTAACTGAAACGGAAGGCGAGGTAGGTAGGTGTAGAAGTGTGAAGGACTTGGGAAAGGAGAATGAAAATTTCTTCGTTCGTTAAGCCGTAGCCAGTTTAGAGTTTGGAAGGATGGGGTAATGTGGTCAGCGCGACGGACATCGCAGACGAAGCGAACACAAGAATTATGAACACGTTGTAATCTTTGCGACTGGTTGACATTGAGGTCAGTGAGAAAATCACAATAATCGAAGTGGGGCATTACTAATGTTTCCACTAGATTTTGTTCATGTTCCGTCTCTACGAGTCAATTTATCCAGGAATTATGCACACGAAATGTAATAATCACTAATGAAAATATCAAAAACGCAACATGGCTATCCAAATCGACTCAAATTCTATGATTTTCCACGTGATATTCTGTGCACGTAGAACAAATTAATGAATGAAAGGGTTTGGCCTATATACAGTAGTAGGTGGTGGTGGTGGTGGTGGTGGTGGTGGTGGTGGTGGTAGTTAAAATGAAAACCAAGTGCTAAATTAGCTAGTTAACTAGTTTCGACTTCGTATCAGCCATCTTCAGAACTAGTGAGATCCTTGCTTCTTTTGGTTTCTTCAGTTATTTTGTTGGGGTGCGTTAGTATTTGGCAAGGTGGAACGTTTCTCCCGCTCACCATTCTTTCCATTGCATCCTTCAATAGGCAGTTTCTTCTTAGCCAGTGACCCAGTCAATTGATTGTCTCTTCCTGATCAGTTTCAGCATCATTTCTTCTTCACCCACTCTTTCCAACACAGCTTCATTTCTTATTGTTTGTCCATCTCACATGCTCCTTTTTTTATCCATATCCACATTTCAAGCGCTTCTAATATTTTCTTTTCACTTCATCGTAATGTCTATGTTTCTGCCCATACAATTCACGCTTCACACAAAGCACTACACTAGTATCTTCCTTAGTTTTTCTTTCCCTCCAGAGCTCTGCAGAAGATGCTCTTTTGTGAGAAAGAAAAAGCGTAAAATTTTGCTTTAAGATAATTTATTACTCAGGGCACTGAAGATTTTAATATATGAATAGTGAACTCCTTTCTTGTAACAGCTGAGACTAACAGAAGGTTGACTGAAATCTGGTTTGTGTCTTGTATTCGTACTGAAAGCATCTTGATTTTTAATATAAAATATCATTAGGAAAACAATGTACTGACAATGTAATTTCAATATTTCTAATTTATGCAACACCTCTTTACATGATGTTTTACGCACACATTGCATTATTCTTAGGACCTTTAGCTTCAAATGAATCAGCGCAGAATTTTACTCCATATCTTATTATGGAATTATGTTTGCAAAGTATGCCATTTCAATGGCCATTTTATTGCTTATTTAACGGCACTGTATCAACTACTAGATTTAGCGTCGATGGGATTGGTGATAGCGTGATGGTATTTGATGAGATGAGGTCGAGGATTCGTCATAATTACCTGTCATTCGCCTTAAAGTTGCCGAAAACCTCGGAGAAAACCCAACCAGATAAATCAGCCCAAGCGGGAATCGAACCCGCATCCGAGCGCAACTCCGCAACTCGCCTTAGCCGACTGAGCTACGCCAGTAAGCGCCTTTATGTCGCCAGTAGAAAACTAATGGCGGTTTCTCCAAGTATTGTAAGAACATTATTTTAACGACTGCTTACACTTTAACTAAACAGTTTGTTCAATGTCGTTTTTTCATTTCTTCAACATTGGTTTGGCTTAACAGATTGTTAACTGTTTGTTAGCTTTAAATATAGGATTTTATGCAGTTAACTCACTTAACAGTTAGTTAAATATGGTAGATGACACCACAGCTGTTCAAACGAAAGTAATATTTTGTGTCTCTCTTTAGGGAATGTTTAGCATATGACTGGTAGCCTAATAAATCGTTTAAAATACTTTAGACTCTTCAATACGTCAATGTTAATATAGGGAGAATAATCTTTAAAGGTCAACTGATTATAACATTGTCTGCTTATTATGATGCTGAGTTATTATGTAACTTAGTATTTATTTATTTAAATTGGTAGTTGTAAGGTCATCAGATTTCTCTTCTCTTCTACTAGGGGAACGTTTAGAAAATTTGAGACGTGAATGTGCATGGTAACTGGGAATGCTAGTTTATATATTATGCATGATACTCAATTTCTGACACGGTATAGAGTTTCAAAATAAATAGGCCACAAAATTTTATAATATTGAATTTATTGAATCCAGACTTACATACCCTATAAATAGAAATTAGACCACTTAGTCGAATTCAGCACCTATTTTAACTCTCAGATTCTATGTTATTGCCTATTTTCAACTAACTATAGCCGATGTCAATAGTTTTCGAAAATGCACAGTGACTAATAAGGGTTTCAGCAGCAACTGCTTCTTTGAGACAACTTTACATACAATTTTCACATGGACCTGGCGCAGGAAGGTGATTAGAGAATTTTATATGATACGGAATTTTCAGTACAGTTCCTCCACCCACATCCCCTATATCGCCACCTGGTGGTCACAATGCTGAGATTTTTCAAAACGGAAAGACGTATTTTAGCTTTATAGCTATAATTTTACACATCTTGATTAGCCTACATAATTTTAACACCATATCACTTCGGAATATAAAAAATACATATGCTTTCAAGTGTTAATTAACTAGGTTACCTTGTTGACTAGTTTCAGCCAGTGGGCTATCAACAAAACTAGGTGGTCTTCGCGCCTTCTGATTGCGTTTCCTGTGTGTTTGTATAGCGTAATGTGGAGTGCAATCAGAAGGCGAGAAGACCAACCAGTTCTGATGATAGCCCACCGGCTGAAACTAGTCAGCAAGGTAAACTAGTTAATACACACTTGAAAGCATATATATATATATATATACATATATATATATATTATATTACTTTATATTCAGAATATAATCTTACTTTATAATATATTATTATTCAGCATTAGTCACAACTTTCAGCACAACTTTCATTTTCTAAACTTATTGTTTACGGATCATGGCCTGCTATAACAGGTCGTTATTTTACACATGTTTCATGACTTACTCTACAATAAATAATTTAAAGAATAATTTTAAATTTGAGATTTATCCTTCGAAGAGGTGGAAAAATTCAAATATCACTAACAAATATAAATCACACTCGGAAGGAAATTAAACGCAGAATAAATATGGAAAATGCCTGTTATTATTAGATTGAGAAGTTTTTATCATCTAGTCTGATGTCAAAAAATCTTAAAGTTAGAATTTATAAAATAGTTATATTACCGGTTGTTCTGTATGGTTGTGAAACTTGGACTCTCACTTTGAGAGAGGAACACAGATTAAGGGTGTTTGTTAATAAGATTCTTAGAGAAATATTTGGGGCTAAGAGGGGTGAAGTTACAGGAGAATGGAGAAAGTTACACAACGCAGAACTGCATGCATTATATTTTTCACCTGACATAATTAGGAACATTAAATCCAGACGTTTGAGATGGGCAGGGAATGTAGCACGTATGAGCGAATCCAGAAATGCATATAGAGTGTTAGTTGGGAGACCGGAGGGAAAAAGAACTTTGGAGAGGCTGAGACGTACGTGGGAGGATAATATTAAAATGGATTTGAGGGCGGTGGGAGACTGGATTAATCTTGCACAGGATAGGGACCGATGGCGGCCTTATGTGAGGGCGGCAATGAACCTGCGGGTTCCTTAAAAACCATTTGTAAGTACGTAAGTTAGAATAATTTTAGCCAATCAAAAATTACCTCATATGTGCAAAATCATTACCAACTGCTGTTCACTAGTTAAAATAGTGCCAACAAATGTTATAGTTCAGTGTTGGTTATTTTAAACAGAATTATGTTGAAAATATTGAAAAAAAAAACATAAACAAAGCATTAAAAATAAACACTGTTAATTTGACATTTGTTAACCCAAATTAAATATTACTTTGAGAAACTGGCCGTAAGGATCTTAATGCATAACAGGCAGAGCTCACGTCTGGAGTATTATATTCGTGTGTACTTTCCACTTCAAGTGAATATCCAAATTCAAACCAAGAAACTTTGTGCGTCTATTAAAGGAAAACTGAGCACTATACTAAATCTGATTACAGTGGTTTAATCAGCAGTTTATTGGCATGAAACCGACCATTCATTACATTTAACACAGTATTACAAGAATTTATAAAATGTCCGTGTTCTTTAGTTCAAATAATCACAAAGGATTCGGTCGGCGCCGTGAGTCGGGTCCCAGCGTAGCTCAGATGGAAAGAGCGCTCAGCGCGCAAAACTGAGATCTTGGGTTAGGTTCCCGGTGCCGTATCGAATTTTTCTCCAATAATATAAAAATAATCATACTTTCGTCTTCTACAAATAAGGCTATATGGAATAAATTATTTACAGGTGAGCTAAATCATTAATGATATAATATACGAGTAATATTGTTTTATTTGATGTTCAGTCTAATTGACATATCACAATTTAAAAAAATTAATTGGTATTATGAAACTTAAGCAAACGTTTTCGCCCTTCGGGCATAATCAGGCATTTTTTATACAATATCTTGTACATTTTATGTCTTGTTGTGGAATCTATACAAACTAATTAAAACACAATCTACAATATAATGTTGAACCAACTATTTGAGATAAACTTGTGATGATTAACGATCTAAAATATAAAATACAGGTATAAAATTTAATATATAAATAAAATTGTAGCTGACCTGTCTGTCTTATATTTAAATTATGACATATAAAATTAAATATAATACAGACAGGTCAGCTACAATTTTATTTATATATTAAATTTTATACCTGTATTTTATATTTTAGATCGTTAATCATCACAAGTTTATCTCAAATAGTTGGTTCAACATTATATTATAGGTTGTGTTTTAATTAGTTTGTACAGATTCCTCAACAGGACATAAAATGTACAAGATATCGTATAAAAATGCCTGATGATGCCCGAAGGGCGAAACGTTTGCTTAAGTTTCATAATACCAATGATCATTTACATATGTAAATGTCAATTTTTTTTTTTTTAAATTGTGATATGTCAATTACACTGAACATCAAATAAAAAAATATTATATTATATCATATTGTATTGACTATCTGAATATTCTTTCATCATGCTTTCTAAGATAAATCATTAATACAAAAAGTGGGGGGGGGCAAACTTGTCAAGTCTTAAAATCCAAAAGTTGCGTTAACATAACTGGAGTGATTTAATTGCGGCCGAGTAGCGTGCTAGACAAGGAAGTGAGCACAATAAAAACAGGCCTCCGGATCCTCGAGACACGCTGTATTTGAGATGAGTGCTGTAGCTATCGAGACGAGACGTCGCGGCTGTCCCCAGCAGCCGGAAGACAGCCCGGCCTCCATTGTGTGTGACATTACCCAGCTAGAGAAAGCTCGTCTACTTTGTTTCTTCTTAACCGATATGAAAGTCTTTGCCAGGTAATATCTTTCGCGGTTTGCCTCCCAAAACACGGCAACTGTGAGGAAATATTCTCCGGAAGTGTTTCTGGTGTAATTTAATCAAAACATTAGGACAGGGATAATGAGATTTCAAGGTCTGCTGGCTTGTGCAACCAGCATAAAGGGCAGCTCGTATCTATGTAAATCCACGGGCCACGAGCTCACTCAATTGAGGGAAAGTTTCACACTTCGTTTGCTGTAGGAAGAGAAGTAAAATGTCTTATTTATTATACCCCAATCTGTATCTCATTTCTACGAAAGACAGGGCAATTGTATTCCAAATTAATAACCCACACAGTCTTGAATAACAATGGAGCTAAGTCGAAACTCTTTCACAAAACTTCAAATCTCCAGTAATTTCTTCTACTTTCGAGTAAGAATACATGCAGGCAATTAGTCACATTATTTTGTAAACAAATTTTCAGTTAATTTCATTTATTGCATTACATAGATATTCCATAAGCAATGTAGCTTTAATGACATATTTTGAAAAAGTGAAAAGTATACAAAAATATAAAATACATTTCATGCAGATTAAGTATTCAATTTACAAACGAGGTTAAATGAAAAATTCATCAGAATACGGAACAATGATAAATTTAAAAATAAAGTACAATTTGATTTCGGAGAAAGATGAGATGAAAATATGAATGAAATGAATGAATATGCAGAAATAAAATGGATAATCAATACCATTAGACTTTCTTTTGAACCTCTCCTTCTGCCCTTAAAAGTTTTAAGACAATTAGGCAGTGTATTAACAGTGAACTCCTTTATTCAGCTTAGGCTAACAGAAAGTAGATAGAGATTACATTCTGTGTCTTCTATCAAAATTATGAATGTTTTGATTAGCACTAAATTATCTTTGTTTTTAATCTAAAACATCATCAGGTAAAGAATGTACTAGCAAGACGAAGTCAATATTTCTAAATTTTGTAAAATTTACATGAAATTCTTTTATGCATAGCCTACCTTTCATTATCCTTATAGCTTGCTTTGTAAAACAAAAATTTGTTTAGCTTTAGATGAGTTGCCCCATAACATTAATAAATATTATTATTATTATTATTATTATTATTATTATTATTATTATTATTATTATTATTATGCATAGAAATGCATATAGAGTGTTAGTTAGAAAACCTGAGGGGAAAAGATCATTGGGGAGGCCAAGGCGTAAATGGAAGGGTAATATTAAAATAGATTTAAGGGGTTAGGTACAGCTTACAGCAGTAAAATTTTGGAAATAGACCTATTCAACATTTTTTTTCTTCATTCCTGTATCTTGTACAATTATGGAAATTGGTATGTTTAAAACGCTGTCCTTCTGCTTATGAAAAAAAAAATATTTTTACGATTAAAAAAAATATTTACATTTTTTTCTTTCAAAATTCAGTTCACTGTGGAGTGATGAAGCATTTCCCACACAACTCAAAAACTATCCAGCATTCTGTGATGAAATTTTTTGTGGGTATTTATACAGGTCATATCTAGAATATGATGCAAGATTACTCCTCTACCTTTGATAGATTGTCTGATCAAAAATAAATTCATCGAAAAAAACTAGTCAAATATCAGTATTTTCTTCCAACACAAAATAAAAAATACATATTATTTATTAAGGAATGTAGTTGAAAGACCATGATATTATAAATATGAGTTTCAGCAATAAAATAAAAGATAGAGAACATGAAAAAGTTAACAAGTTTATGAGTTATGAGGGAAACGCTTCATCACTGGACTGTGAACTGCCACCATTTTTAATTTTGAAAAAAAAAATATATATATATATAAATATATTTTTTTTTTAAATCGTAAATATATATATTTTTTTCTTATAGCAGAAGGACAGTATTTTACACATACCAATTTTCTAGGTGGGATATGATGGTAGGGACTGGATTAATCTTGCTCAGGATAGAGACCTATAGAAACGCATATGTGAGGGAGGCAATGAACCTTCGGGTTTCTTAAAAGCATTTGTTGTAAATATTAAATAATTACAAAATGAAAGTATGTATGCCTACAGTATGTCATTTTAAGAATGTTTATATCCCCAATATATGACAAGGACCTTTATGAATAATAATTTAGAAGTTGTATATTATTCTGTTTGTGGCTAAAGTGCTAGCGCTCTAGCCTTCCATCTACAAGGCCCGGGTTTGATCCCCGGTTAAGTCGGGGTAGAATTTCTGATGGTCAAAACGGACGGTACAGAGGGTTTTTCTCTGGATGCTCTCGTTTTCCTCTTTCATTCCACCAACATTCTCCACTCCCTATTTCATCTATCATCTGTAATAGTAAAAATAGACTGGGGTGATATCTGGGGACAGTACGAGTTTCCGACAACTGATCTAGATTCTAAGGCCTTGGTGCTATGAGCTCTGGGTTCGGACTCGTCAGTAGGTGATGGGACCTTATTTAGAGGGTCCAGGAAGGATGGCCCGCCTGTCGGCGTCGGATTCACGAGTCAGTTACCAACTTTTTTCAGTTTTAATATTGTACATATGGGACATCGGCGATAAATATGTGACGAACAGTTCAAATACATTCTTGAAGGAAACTGTCAGTTACTACTTTATTCATTTCCATTGTAGGACCTTTCAAAGACAGAACATTCAGGAAAATATTCTTGAATGTATAATTCCAGCTATTTGTAACTACAGTTTGATTTTTTCATTTGGAACCCTTGTAGGACCTTTCAAAGTCATTCAAATGCATTCTTCAGTGGCAGGCAGAACGGACTCTTTGAGTCTGTATGTGGTTCTTTCAAGACGCAACTGCAGTCATTTTTCGTTTACATATGAAAAAACGTATATAAAAATCATTTCTTTTCAAATAAATAGAAAGATTTTTCAATTCAAGTCAGCAGTAAAGCTTTTATTATGTTGGAACACTTTCTTAGCTACCATGACATTTTATGTTAGAAATAAACCTCAAATGGTTTTAGTAAAAAATGATTCCAGATCTCTTTTGAACAACTAAAGGTAAAAATGGGATATCAAAATTTGTTTATCAAATCGTTAGCACATTGTTCGAGTTAAGTCAGTCTTGATACTAGCTAAGAATATTTTATGGATAAATTTGAAATGTGGCAAATCATGTTAGAACATAGACAATTTCACTCATTTATTATAAACAGTCTTGAAGAGTGACAAGAAAACTTCTTATAAAACTAAGAACAAGACTCACAGAATTAAGCAAGGATAACGGTGACAATTGACAAGGAATTATTTTCAATGAAAAGCTAGCTTTTGCTTACAGCCGATAGAAAGTTCTGTAGTTTAGTTAGAAAGGGATATAAATCTTCAGAACAGCACGGCACTCAGATTCCAGAAGAAATCAGTGAAAGAAACTGTTTCTTGGAAGCTGATTGGGCTAAGTAGAATTTCAAATTACTGCTGCATCCGAATCATCCTGAGCTGCCGCAAGCAGAGTTTAACGCATTAAATATAAATTCATATTAAAATTAATAAATCATTTTGTTCATAAAAAAAACTGCAGGTTTATTATGAAATTATTATTAATTGGAATACTAGACTTTTAGCTTACATTGAGAACAGCCACTGGCATTCTTGAATGTATAAAAACTTCAAATTTTTCATTTCCATGACCTTTCAAAGAAGACATATAATAAGAAATTCAAAAATATAATAAATAAATAATTACAGCTATTTCCTAAGACTTTCCAAAAGTTTGTATTCAGTTTTGTCTCCTCAATGGAAACTAATTTACAAATGTCTGCATTAATTTATATTTTTTTTATTGTGTTATTTTACGACGCTGTATCAAAATATCAGGTTATTTTGCGTCAATGAAATTGAAATAATGCCGTGAAATGAGACCAGGGTCTACGACCGACAGTTACCCAGCATTGGGTTGAGGAAACTACAAAAACCTCAACTAGGTAACCTTTCCCTGACCTCTTTTTCGAACCCGGACCACTAGTTTCGCGGCCAGAGTTGCCCATCCATCCACAGGTGTGGACTGGATATCTGTACATAGCCTATGTGACACGGTATAAATACACAAAAAATCTCGCATCGCGTCTGTTAGAAGTTATTAGATATCGTAACCAATTGTCCGTGCCGGAAATCGAACCCAAATTACAGGTTACGTACTACGAATTTTAATATCTTCAGGATTATATCATCATAAAACATATGTTATGTATTTGTTTGGCTGTAAACATGCGAATATGATTGTTACATAAGTCAGGACACAGGTCACCAGAAGCGGAGAAGGCGCAGATAGTGAAACCGGGCTGCGGGACCTTTCACAACACCTCTTCACACTTGCGTAATTTATTCAGGAAATCGTGTTTCCATATATACGACACTTCATTGATGAGACTTCTCATACATGCTTCGTGACTAAGAAAGCTGCGAAATATCCGAATTATTGGCTCCCTATAGTCAATAATTACTTATCACTAAGGTTAGGAAGTTCATGTTTTAAAAAGTCCTTTAATATGTTCGTAACTGTGCCCTTAAAAGGTAAAAAATATACCCAAAACATGCACAAGAATTTCGTAAAATAAGCTTTGAATCTGTGTAAACTTACATTTATTGTTCAGAAGTTTTCGCATCTAAAATTAGGAATGAATAATTGCAGTTCATAACCAATGTGTATCGGACTCTCTCCATGTTAAATTTGTGCCTGTTATTCCTCAATAGTACATTATGCAACGAGCCTATAATGGTAGTAATTAAGACGCGAGTATGTTTATGAAACGAGCGCAAGCGAGTTTCATAATTTTCATACGAGCGTCTTATTTACCATTATAGGCAAGTTTCATACGACTTTTTATGCTCGACCATATCTCTAACTTGAAATTATTCATAAGTATTCATGTTATTCTTATCTGACTGGGGAGCGGAACTGACCTTGTGTAATATCTCTTAAATTGTGAGATGTGCGTAGACGCGAAAGTATTGATTTTTTCCTAGAAACAAATGTCATTGACCTTTATATAATCTAGAGCGTAAAATAAAGATTAATCTTGATATAACCTTGAAATTGATTTAGACATTGAAAAAGGAGATGGCAAATTGAATTTATTTGAAAATTATTTACAATTAACGCTAATTATCATAGTAACAGAACATAACCTTCTGCGACAGTATTGGATTTCCAGACTCCGTGAGGTTTCGCTAGTTGTCTTTCAATTGCATATCCGAAAATAATAATCGATACTTGCGCTTTCGTATTGCTACAATGGTGTTTTCTGATCGGTGGAACACCTGAACTTTAATGAATAGGTGTACTTTAATAAGGTCCATTAAAGGGCTGCTACCAGGTGTATAATTACTACATTTCGGCATGGTCGAGCATAAATTATTTTTGTAACGGGAAAAATTTTAGATTTTACACGATGTTATTGGTGTGTACAGTAGTGGCAAAAAAACCGGACCGACTCTTGTAGCTGATTTCAGAGCCTTGTTCACTCAGAGCACGATAGACTGGTAACTAAGACTTTCGTGGTTCGAATCCTGTCTGGGAAGGAAACTTTTTTTGTTCCTTATTCAAATTTATTCCCAATACTTTTCGATTGCAGCGATATTTTACTACTTAATTAACTTATTATTCCCACCAACATGAATTTTACTACAAATCTAAAAGTATTGGGAAGAAATTTGAATGAAGTTAAATTGAAAAATAATCATAATATGGATATTTTAACACATTTTTGAAAATGTGTTATCGTTCATTTCGATACAGGCTTCAGTTATTTTGTGCATATTATCGCACTATAGACTATTGCATCTAATTCCAATTACCAGTTTCGTCCTTCGTACTAGTAACTCATATTGAAATAATTCTGTACCTACTCTATAAAAGAGTACCTTACGTACTGTAAATTCAATCTTCGCTTCTGCCCGACCCGCACAGATAAAATTACTCAGACATGCTATCTACTGTCTGTCCAAGTGGTTATGTCGTAGGATCGTAGAAAGGGGGGAAATTACGTGACAGTTAATTATTTAACGAGGCCCTTTTATTTAAGTTATTTTAAACAGTTGTATAATATTACGTAGACGTCCAACTCCTAACATAAATTAATGTTTTCAGAAAAAAGCTAAGACAGCCCAGCCACTAGCCTTTACAGAGGGGTGAGCAGAAGCAGGCGGGGGAAATCGGGATGCGACGTAAGCAAACGGACGACAGTACCTGTGCGAAAATATTATTCAATATTGAAAGCTGTTTCATCACTGGAAAACCGGAACATATTTCTGGAACGTACTATACTCACTAACTCAGTACTGTTTAATATGTGCGGTCTTGGTTCTGTGTGGAGGAAATTTGGAACTTCATTAGTAGAAGGGGTGGGAGTGAAGTACATTCAAACATTCAGGTAGAATAAAAATTGAAGTGAAAATAAAATGATGTCCCTGTAGAATAAAAATAGTATCACTTGTTTATCGGCCAATTCAGAACCTATTAAAATTTCAAATATTGTTCTTAGCCGTTTGTTTATTATTTTCTCATAAAACTTCATTTTACACATTAAAATAATAAAAAAGAACTTTCTAGAAAGCAAAACCAGTGGGAGTCCATCGATTTACATAAATCGAAGTGTGTAGGACTGTACAATATACAAATATTCAGAGGAAATAAAGGTGGAGTCCTAAACGGGTTTGAAAATGGTACCTTTCAGATCGACTCCTACAGAGAACTTCTTTGAAACACTTCAGCGAGTCGTGATAGAATTGTCATAGATAACAATAACAAAGTGAGACCTACACAAACATAAGAAAGTGTGGATATCCCGACAGCTCAAGAACACATCAATTTGCCCCCCGCAGTGTGCAGCACATGGGAACGCAGAGACCTTATCTGGTGACCCTAAGCCACCAAGACTTGGAACAAAGCGCTCGCAATTTGGCAACCAAACAGGTGGAAGATGAATTATTCACTTCTTGTTCTCCAGCCTTTATGGGCATTATGTAAGTAAGCCGAGACTCGCAAATTGATCAATACGCGACAACTATAGAGTGTGACTCGGTGCCAGATGTGCTCTGTGTTCGCCATTCAAAACTGCACGCTATGACTGAATGGTTACCTTAGCAACGTAACAGGCCGTCGTCCAATTCAATAAGTTTATGCAATCAGTGCTTTGTAGTCGTAGGGGTCCAGCCGTACTTCAGTTACCAAATAAACTTGCAGACGAATCCCCAGCAAATACCGAAGTGTTTGTGACTGGCAAGGCGGTTGATGGGATAACTTTCCTTGAATACGTAAATTACACGTCCATTCAATGGATAGCGAGTATGTTTTCCAACTAAGTGGAGCATAGTTCGATTGCCCGCTTAGATGAATATCTAACGGGACTGAATGTTTTTCCTTTGTCTTGTAGTAATCTTGTGACGTCACTGAGAAGGCCTGCAACGTGCTGATCACACGGGTGATGGTCCAATGGAAGACCAAGTATCTCTCTACCAATCCATGCCTGAACGGACAGTATAAACACCAAGTGACTTTGTCCAACTAATGCTCCATGTCTGAACCGACCTACACCAAACAGCTTAATCTGAACGTTTGAATCTCAGCATCTCTTCATGCCTGAACGGACAGTATGAACACCAAGCGTTTTTATATGAACAAATATGTCTACGTTCCGTGTCTAAACGGACATACACTAAGTATATTCGTCTAAACGGTACCATCCCAATACCTCTCTCCATGTCTCAAGGGATAGTATGAACTGCATAAGAATACTGCGTTTAGATAAAAATTAAAAAAAAAAAAAAATCTGTACAAAGCAACTATGGAATTAACAACACATTTTTAGCTTTAGAATACTAGCCAATTAAAGAAATGATATTTCTGAAAAGTTCATTTTCTATTTGTAATATTCTTTTACCCTTAAAACTAAGTAAAAAAGTATTTTACTACAAACAACTTCAAATTAGTGTAACTCTGAAAATATTGAGAATAGAACCCATGTATATATGACAATTTTTGCTCAGAATGTCTTCGGAAATAAGTTCCATAAGTTCTGTATAATAAGCTTCCCAGTCAATATTATAATTTACGAATGAAGAGTTTTAAAACTACGAGTATATTTTATAATTAGTTATCAAAAAATCCTTTTTATTCTGCTGGTGAGTTTATAAACACAAAATCGAATGAAATTTTTTTTTATTAAATACATTTAGTTACACGTTGTTAGTATTCATATATCATATGTGAATTTTTTTAATTAATTTTTGTTTCAACTATTTATATATATTTTGTGTTTTCAAACGTATCATATGTGACGAATTACCTGTATGTTCAATGGCCTAATATACATCTGTGTCGGAATGGATTTTGTCATATCATGATCTCATCGTCTGTGCATGAAATGAAGAACCACAATTGAGACAATGTGGTAATTAAATCCAGCAGTATTTCCTACAGACGTCCGTAGGCTCATGCTGAGCGTTATGTAACATAGGTACAATGTTACTCGCAATGGATACGCACTCACGCAATCAAGTATGTTCCATATTCGCACAATACACAATGCATCATGAGCACCCACAAGAAATCTAACAAGTGAGGCTTCCTGACCAACTCCCGCTTCTCTAGCCTCTATAACTTGCAACGCAAGTCTTGCTGGGATAGGGTTCGATACCCTGCGGGCACATTACATATTCATTCTCAAGCTAACAGCAGCTAGTCTAATTCGATGCTCCTCGAAGCTATTTACGCTTCACGTCACAGCAGAAACGTAAATTTGATATGGCGACCCAATTTATGCTCCTAAAATAATGCATGGACGACATGTTTGCACAACAAAGTTTACTCTCGCATATTAGTTGCTCCTTCCTCCCTATCCACATTCAGCCGTAGGTCAGACGGATACCTAACCTATTTAACACCTACGTTTCATTCAACATGGACCAAAAATACGAGCAAAACTCAAGAAACCATACAATATGAAGAAGATTTACGGAAAGTAATAGGTATGAATTGAATCAGTGGGAAAGGTAGCAGGTTTAAAATTCAATGAAGATAAAACAAAATACACTACCTACCAAAAAGTAATTGGGCACTGTTTTTGCCCCTTTAGAACCTCGTGGTACTACCTCTTGTTGCTATAAAGCAGCCACCCTGTCAGGCATGCTCTCCACTAGTTTGTGTAGGATATCCACTGGAATGCGTCGTCATTCCTCTTGCAACATGGCACTCAGGCAATGGAAGTTGGCCCCATGTTTCGGCGGCTACTATGCAGTGGTATGCAGATAATAATGTTCACCGGTTGGACTGGCCTGCACAGAGTCCTGATCTCAAACCCACTGAGCACCTTTGAGACCGGCGACATTGAGGTCTCGGGAGATGCGACCAACTTCCATTGTCCAATTGAGTGCCATGTTGCAAGAGGAATGGCGACGCATTCCAGTGGATATCCTACACAAACTAGTGGAGAGCATGCCTGACAGGGTGGCTGTTGTTATAGCAACAGGAGGTAGTACCACAAGGTTCTAAAGGGGCAAAAACAGTGAACAATTACTTTTTGGTAGATAGCGTATATGAAGATGGAAGTGGATCAGACAGATTATATAAGACCAACGACAACAATAAAAATAGGAAACTATAATTTTGCAAATGTTACTACCTTCACATATCTGGGAGTTGATGTAAATAACAAAAGAACAATATCTGAAGAAATAAACAATATAATATTAATAGGAAATAAAGCCTATTTTGCAAACATTAAACTAATAAAATCATGACTTTTAACCAGAACCAAATTAAAAATATGTAATACCTTAATAAAGCCAGTAGTGACATATTCTGCTGAATCATGGGTGTTGAAAAAAGATGACGAAAATGCATTAAGAATATTCGAAAGAAAAATTATCAGACGCATATATGGACCAATCTTTGAAGCTGTAGAATGGAGAATTAGATCAAACACGGAAATTGACCAAATACTGAAAGGAGAAGATTTAGTAAAACATATCAAATCCATGAGATTGAGATGGCTGGGTCATGTGGAGAGAATGCAAGAAGGAAGAATGCCTAATTCCTGCTTCATGGACACATTGTAGAAGTAAGAAAGATAGGAAGACCTAGGAAGAGGTGGTTACAGGACGCTGAGATGGATATGGCAAGAATGGGTATAAGAGGATGGAAAAGGAAGACACAAGATAGAGACGAGTGGAGGAAAATTGTGAAGGAGGCCAAAGCTCACAAAGGGCTGTACAACCAGAAAGAAGAAGAAGAAGAATAAGAAGAATAGGTATGGATAATATAGTAACTTAAATCATTCTAAAACTACGGTTATACCATTTTCGTTAACATCTGTTAGTATGAAATCTCCTGATTCGCTCTTGTATTTAAACATTCACACATTCAATTGTTCTTTTAATAATTTTATTGTAAATGTCCTATTCTAAATGAATCTCCTCAAGTTAAATATCTCGAAATAATAATCGACCAACACTTACGTTGGGATAAACATGTTATTTTTCTGTGAAATAGATTAAGAAAAATTATTCACTATTTTGCTATCCTACGAAATTACTTTACTGTCCATACTTTACGACTGATTTACCTAGCATTAGCACAAGCTATATTACAATATGGTGCTATAGCCTTATAGTATCTCTCTCATGCCAATAACAATGCTACAGAAAAGAATAATAAACATGTCTTAATAAACTTCTTGATTATCCATCAGAACTGTTGTATTTTGGCTTTGAAGTATTTGATATCCATCAAATTTATAACAATGTCTTACTGAATTTCGTACATATAAACCGAAATATATTTAATTTGTATTCACATAAATATAAAATCAAAAGATCACACAACATATGCTTGACAGAACCTAAATGTACCACAACTGTAGCATATAATCACAGTAGCAAATTCGGTCCAAGGCTTTATAACAAGATAATAGCTAAATTCCCGAATACATTAAAAATATATATAATACATCGCTACAGTAACACACTTAGAAAATCATATAGGAGTTGCAGATCTGTACCATATTAATTGATATCTGAACAGGAGCAATGCAGAGTGGATATCTGTCGTCAGTTTATCTCTAAACCAACAGATGACAGATTTATCACGAGAATTGTCACATGTGATGAAAAATTGCTATATTACCCCAACCCTGACACCTCAAAACAGTGATCAGATCCCCGTTAGCCTGCCAAAGTCGTCGTTAAATAAAATCGGCTCGTAATACTGTATTATGTGTCTGGTGAAATTTTGAAGCTGTGATTCACTCAAAGTTTGTTCAAAATTTACATGCAGTCGATGCGGATATTAATTATTTTCAACAGCTAGAAAGAGTTTATGAAGTTTAGAGAGAGAGGTACCCGGCATTAGCAAAACGAAACTGAATTATCTCGCAACAGGACAATGCGAGACCCCATACTGCTCGAACAACCATGGAAGAAATTCAGGGATTGGAGAAATCGAACTGTTACCACACCCGGCATATATATATCTCTGATCTTGTGCCTTCAGATTACCATCTGTTTCGCCTTCTACATGGAAGAAATTTCCAAAACTTGTGGATATAGAGAAGAATGGAGCGTGTGAAACAGAATAAGAAAGGAAGCTGTGTTGGAAAGAGTGGGTGAAGAAAGAATGATGCTGAAACTGGTCAGGAAGAGAAAAAAGGAATTGGTTGGGTCACTGGTTGAGAAGAAACTACTTACTGAAGGATGCACTGGAAGGAATGGTGAACGGGAGAATAATTCGGGGCAGAAGAAGATATCACATGATAGACGACATTAAGATATATGGATCATATGCAGAGACTAAGAGAAATGCTCAAAATAGAAAATATTGGAGAATGCTGGACTTGCAGTGAAAGCCCTGCTCTTGGGCAGAAAACTATGAATGAATGATTCTATAATTGAGGCGCTGACATGGGAAAGTTAGTAACTGCCAAAAACAAAATTTTTCAGGGGAAGCAAAAAACAAATTTATGAACACTTTCTCACTTACATTATTACAGAAACTGCTTTAAATGAAAGGCATAAACTCATGTTTGTGTTACATATGAAATTTGAAAAGTCTGGCACAGAATTATCTGTGAAATCCTATTTTATGAAAATACAACATTGAAATCACTCCTTAGCCAAACTGAGAATTAACGTTATTTATACATTATGCATAAATTTTTCGGTAAAATGCATGATACTTTTCATCGAGGAAGTCTAACATAGATAACAAGTCTCTTTTTGACATCAGGGACGACTGGTCTTCTTTCAAGGCGTTGCAAGCATTGCAAGTTAGTGATTGACGGTAATGACTATCCTTTCTTAAAAATCTTGTGCTCTGTCCACATTTCAAGGTCGTTAAATGACTATCTTGTTTTTATTAGAGGAAAATCAGCTCTTGAGAGTCTAATCCAGTTGAGGGTGCTGATTTTGATAGGAGTTGTATTAAAAAACTTGTCACATTCTGCAGAAAAGTCGAAGAAATCCTCATCCTTCATCATTATTACATTATTAGGACTTACCTCTTCTGGAACCATGGTCCTGCATCTTTTTTTTTTTTTTCTTTTCTCTATGATGCCAAATTCCCTATCACATGGCATGTAGGAATGTTCTGAAACCAGGAATTTCAAGTCCATTGAATCAAAATGTTTCTTGGCAATAATGTAAATCAGGACCATTAGAATCATCCGATTCTTATTCTGCCCTGCACAGTTATCAGCCCATATTTGTCTAGACAAACTCTGATGTTGTAAAAGGAGTTATTACCTTCTCCTCCGCGCCAACAGCTGTGCACATACAACTTACAACATCTAGTGACTACGTTTCCAACTTCGTTTCATTACATACGGACATACTACCTTCTCTGTGCCATTGGCATGGCCATTTACTACCTTCTCAATGAAAAACCTAAAAATTCGAATTTTTGGCAGTTACGACCTTTCCCATGTCAATGCCTCAATTATTTATTTATATTTCAATTTGTTTCCTGTGTTTAAAGAGTAGGCCTAATTTTCATTGCACTATGTGTACAAAAATAATAATAAAATTAGCCTAAATTCATTTCTCTTGACAAATCGTACATATCTTATAAATATTATATTTTGAATAAAGCAGTGCAAATTATTATTGTTATATAACATTTGCATGACATCATGTAAGGAGTAGCTGCCTGGGATAAGATAATTGTTTGTTGAATAATAATGAACAAAATACTGCACTGTTTGACATGTATGGAAATCGATAGGATGACGATTTGGCAACTGGAACGGATGCAGAACCTGTCGTCCATGATCTCATTTATGCTACTATCCCTGAATTTCCTGGAGAGATTGAAGACAGCTTGTTACATCACGAGTATGGAATGGTGATGTTTGATAGTGCCCTATAAGCCTCGATTTCTTTCATACTTAATCCGGCTGACCATCTCCAATTCCCCTACACTTTTACCTCACTATTTTCTTCGTAATATTTTATTAAATATTATGTTAAATTAAAAGTAGGCTGCAATGAAGAGTGTTTTCGGAATTAACATTTTATTAAACTCAGACAAACGGAAGAAACTGAAGAACCTCTGGTAAGATCCTTGTCCTCTGATCTGGTGGACAACAAATTCACTTGCAATTTAACGCCGTACAACGAACCCGAGTCCAAAAGCTGGTAAACCCGTGCTCTAACACTGAGCTGCGAAGTCAGAAATAATACATAAAATTAAAAACCCACAGTAAGTCGTTGGATCCATAGTGAATAATTCCTCAGAACTTTCTCAGAACGCTATCTGTTCTTAGTTCCAGTAACCGATTAAAGGCGATCGATGCTCTTTATTAGTTGTCTTCAAAGAACGGCAATAGCATAAATAGTTTTTTTCTTAAATATTGGGTTTGGGAGAGTGTCTCAAAGAAAGAGCAAAGATGGTATTGTCAGTAATCAGAAAGAAACTGTCCCATAGTCGCCGTCAAAATAGCAAGTCATTATTGGGACACAAGAGTAGTAAGTGCATTGTAATTATTGTAACAGTGCAATTTACGTGTTTATTCCTCGCTCTTCCAGTGCAGTTTACATGTTAAGTCATTAAGCCTTGTAATTATGTGCATTGCAGTTTGCTATTTTTCAGTGCAATTTGCAGTATTTTTTTTTCTCTCTCTTTTTTTCACTTGTTTCTCACCAAATAGTTCACAGTGGAAGGTATACTGAGCTTACAGTGATGGTAAATACTTGCCCATTTCTCAGAAGATATTAATTTTAGGATCCATATTTGTAGGATTTTGTTTTTGATCAGTTATGCTTTCCCCAGCGGCGCGGGGTTTTTCGTATGAACGCGCCCCCACTCGTTTGCCGCGCGCTGGATGGAGCAACAAGCCTGCTTGCTTACTTGTTGACCTTTCTGAATGTCGCAGTCGTAGCGCAGCTGGTGTGTGGTGTGTGTTTTTTTTTTATTAGTTTCTTAATTCGACAGTATACATAAAGAGTATTATGCCTCGTGAGTTTACAACGGCACAGCGTGTCTTTATTTACGTGTTATGTGTTAACTCAGCTCGTGAAATTCGAAGACACTTTCAAGAAAGATTCCCAGGTGCAGACGCTCCAGATCGTAAAACAGCCCATAATATTTATCAAAAATTTCAGAAAACTGGAAGTGTCCAACTTAAGAAACCAAAAAAGCAGCGTAGAATTCTCACCGAAGAAAGATTACATGACATGCCTAATCGTTTTGAAAATTTTCCTAGAAAATCTCTTCGTCGTTTGCACAACAAGTGGAACTTTCATATGAGTCTCTGCAAAAGACTATTAAATTATTTCACTTCAAGCCTTATAAAATAACTGCCTTCACCAGGTGATACCGTACGTAGGCGCATATTATTTTGTGAGTGGATTCTGGAAAATGTGATGAATAATTTCCTAAAGAGATGCAAAAAATGTGTGGAGAATGAAGGTGGGCAATTTCAATACTTCGTTTGATGATTTGGTAAGTAATGAGCCTCTTAAATTTGTTTGTGTATTGTTGTATGGATGATTTGTTTTATTGTTTTACCCTCCCGCTAGCTAACCGGTCTAACGAGCGGCGCGCTCGCCCATAAGCAAAACACTCCGGCGGAAAACAAAACTGATCGCACTGACAAAAAGTAGAAACCGAATGATATTTATAACATTCATTGCGCTTAGACCGAGATAGGGAAGGTTTCATCCAACTACCACTTTTTCCTAGTCTTTTTTTGATGCACTATTCATGTAGCCTATGTCGTCATGTCATAACAATATCTCCGAAAAGCTTCTGAATTAAGAATAGCTGTTTTAATCGTAGATCCATATCCGTATGCTTCAGATTCCATACAGGCCTATATATCGTAACATTTTCTGGGATTCCAACGTTTTCCGACCGAGTTATTAGAAACCAGACGTTTGAGATGAATTTAGAAATGTGTATAGAGTGTTAGTTGGGAGGCTGAGAGGGAAAAATACCTTTGAGGAGGCCAAGACGTAGATAGGGGGATAATATTAAAATGGATTTGAAGGGGTGTGAGATGTGGTGCTAGGGACTGAATTAATTTTGCTCAGGATAGGGACCGATGGCAGGCTTATGTGAGAGCGGCAATGAACATTCGGGTTCTCTAAAAGCCATTTGTAAATAAGTTATTAGAAAAACATCCAGCTGGCCCGGTGATTCAATCAAGCATTAGTACTACTTGCAACCGCATTATTAAATGGCTACGAAGAAAGAAAAACAACTTATTTGCAAGATAGTTACAATGAGGCAAAACTTGTCGGAAGAATAAAGAGAGATAAATATTAAGTACGAGGAAGGCAGGGGAGGAAATGTAGTGAAAGAAGAAAAGAAAAAGGATCAAAGACCAAATTTGTATTGTATTACAAGCTCTGTCACGCTGGGCTTCTTTCAATTGTTTCTCTCTGCTTTGTCTTTAATTTTAAGACAATAGACAATGTCCAAATAAATTTTATAACGACTTGCTTCCAATTATCAACCGTAGAGAATGCATCCCACTCACCAGCAATGCTTTCTTGACCGATGACTGATTTGTAAGGTTAGTTATATTATCTTCACTTCAACCTGTCATTTCCTGAAATTCAAAATTGCCATTTCTATTTTAATTTCTTCTTTTTCATCATCGTTATCATTATCATCATCATCATCATCATCAGCAGCAGCAGCAGCAGCATTAGATCAATGTCCTCTAGAGAATTTTAAAAGTGTAACTGGTTTTGTCCAGCCTTTCTTTGATCTTCCGACTCGTTTTCTTCCTGTAGGTCTATGAAGCCATATCCTACGAGATATTACTGGATACTCTCGTTATGCGGTTATATTAATTTTCTATTTTTCGATAACACAATTTATCTACTTTCGTTGCAAAAGTAGGCCATTGACATTTTTGTACTGCAAAAGTTGTGCTTTATTGTTAAATAAAATATAAAACACGCTGCTATGTTATTTTACTCAAAGAATAAAATTCTTCACTGATATAACATATTTAATACCCCTAATTGAATTTACGGATTTATTTTCTTCTAATTTTCTGCAAATAACAATGTAGATAAAGTATTGTATGCAACTCGTACAAAAATAGCTTCAACTCGTGGGTCTTAGATCCGTGATCTAACTTGACTCACTCTGTAATGAAGCTTTTTTTTGTACATCGTTATATAATATACTATTATGCATTGAATATTTAGATCTTGACGAATCTCTTCGTTTCTACTGTAGCTAGTAGGCCAAATCCCGCTAGCCGCCTCAAAAGTCTCATCTTAGCGGCCTCAATTATTCTTTTTTGTCAGGTTTCGGTCTATGTCCATGATTTAGAATCCTAAAACAATGTCGGGATCACCAATATCTCGTAAAATTTAAGTGTGCGTTTCACTGTGCCTATAAGAATTGACTCAGTTTATTTTCAACATCTCTTGAGGTTATGTAAGAGAGATCGCAGCCCAAATGAATGAAACAATTTTGGTCTACATCAGCGTTGTCAGACACAGCCTAAACGGAGCGGAGCGCTCCACTATAACTCGTTGCTTGCTCCGGTGCTTCCACAGACATAAGCAAGTTCACGCTCAGACTGGACGTCTCTAGCTCCACAACGGGTTTCGGAGCTTACAACTGTGACACTACTGGTCTACATACTCTATCACTTAATTACTCTTAAATACAACTTTAATCCTATTTTTTTTTTAATATATAAAAAGGAAACTGTGAAAAAAAGGAGAAACTGTGAAAGACGAAGGGGAACTGTAAAAGATGAAAGAAAAAGGGGGAACTGTGAAAGATGAAAGACGAAGGGGGAACTGTGAAAGACAACAGGAAGGTTCTAAACGACAACAGAGTCGATGCGATGGCGACTATGACGTCGACGGCAAAAGACAAGTGGGACGGAAACAAATGACGGATGACAACGATTTTTCACGGGTTATGATGGTCATGATGAATGGTGATGACAGGTAAGAACAAGATGATCAATAAAATTACAATGATTATCCACTTTTACTACGTCATACTACTTTTGACCAATAAAATGGTATGAAAGGACGTCTTTCAACCAATCATGGCTGCTTATCGCACAATTTTATCGCGTCCCTAGCATTTGTTTAATTTTATCACTTCCCTAGCATTTGTTTATTTTTATCACTACCCTAGCAATTGTTTCTTTGTTTGCCAACATTTCAAACTGCACTGGTCTGGACGTAAAAAACAGAAAATTACAAACCACTCCAGTCGATGCACAGCAGTTTCAAATGACTCGCATTGGAATTCAAGAACAAGAATTAATAAAGATCACTGGTAATAGCTATGCATCTTCCCTGAAATCCTATTTACAAATAAATGAAGAGCACCACTCGGAAATCTGAATAAGTTAAGAAATGCACCATGTACATCAACGAGTTCCACTTCTTCTACGCACAAGTCCAATATAACATCAACTGAACCACCAACCACTAAAACATTCAAATTTGAAAGTTGTACTTTCAATAATTGTTCCTTTTAAAATTATTCATGCTTATTTTTTATTCCATCGTCGTTAATTGAAACTTTTCTCGTTTATTTCATCATCCCCAATTAAAACTTTTCTAACACTTGTTTATATTATTTAGGTTATGTTATAGCTTCTGCTATATGATATTATGAATAGTCACGTATCAGAGATTGTTTAATACTAAGATTTTCAATAAATCATCTGTCAAGAGACGTTGATTACTGGAATCCAGATAATTGAAGTGGAATGCAACTATTTTAATAAAAATGAAACTGAATCAACAAAGCCTTCTTTACCAGTAACCGTCCACAGAGTTCAATGAAGATTTCATATTTGACACAACTGATAACAAGAAAACAGCTAATCATAACACACTACTGCCATCTGGCGTAATATTTGTAAGCCCTAATGTTGAGATGGTACAATAATACATTTGAAGACAGTTGTATTTTCGTAAGTCAATTAATATTTTACTGTATTGGAGTGCTTCGTTACTTCTAATCTTTATATATTTTCTTCTAATAGTGTAATAGTCAATTAAATCCCACTCGAGTTTTGATTTTCTCTAGATAAATCAAAACCTCTAGTGAGATTACTGTTGATAAAAATTAAAATTAGTCTATGCCGGACGATAGCAACAGTACTGTTTCTTTTGCTTAGTCATATCAAGATAGGTTCTTCGCCTTTCCTTAAGTACGCGTAGATATCTAGATGATTATTATTCAATAATGCATTTTATACAACGATGAAAAAGAACTGACGTTCGTCTTCTTGTTACGGTAGCAACAAGACAGAAAAGTGTTACAAGGAACTGTATTTTGCATCTTGTTTGGCTTTCAGATTAATGTCCTCGAGCCAATTTTATGTTAAACGAGGAACTGCCTGTAGGAGATGTTGGAGACGTTTGTTGGTTTAAACGTCATGACCATGTCTAATTTATTGCCTATACAACTCGATTTATTTACACAAAGATAAAAATAAAAAGTAGTTTAGATCCTTAACGAGTAAAGGACAATGAAAAATTTATCTTACATGTCGACATTCTGCATTTATGTAAGAAGATATCAAAATTGCAACAATAATAAAGCATTAATATAACAAATTATTGTTAATTATTATTAAAATTTATTTTTAAAATAATTAACTTGTTATCTATTGTGGTCAATTAACAGATTAGCATGAATATGTATAGTTTTATTACCTTAAATACATGGACGTACACACATATCATTCGTTACTTAAGAAATTGTATTGTATTGTACTGTATTTATTAACATTCCATGATATTCATACATTGCTTTACAGCTAGAATATGGAACAAGTCAAAAAACTTAATATTATTATAAAGTCTTAATTTATAGTCACAGTCTAGATGAAATATATGCAGACTACATTTACAATATTGTCTACTAGTACAACACATAGTTTTAGTATCAATTTCATGAAGTGTTATTGAATGTCATGTATTCACCTACAGAATAGAAGGCATGAGAAATTAGGTACTTCTTTAATTTGGCCCTAAATAATTTTATGTTTTGAGTTTCATTTTTTATATCGATAGGGAGGCTATTAAAAATTTTTACTGCCATATAACTCACTCCTTTTGATAGCACGATAGACTTGCCGATGGAGTATGAAAGTCATTTTTTGACGTGTATTTATGCTGTGAACTGTTGAATTAGTTACAAAGTTTTTACGATTACATAAGAGGAAGATTATTAATGAAAAGATATACTGACAAGCCATGGGTATTATTTGTAGTTATTTTTAAATAGTCCTTCAAGATTCCCTAGATTTGGCACCTACTATTATTCTAATTACTCTTTTTTGTAATAGAAATATATTGTTACTATCTGTGGAATTTCCCCAGAATATTATTCCAAAACTCATTACTGAGTGGAAGTATGCAAAGTATATTGTTTTTAAGGTATTGATATTTACTATTTTTGCATAGATCTAATAGCAAAACAAGCTGAATTTAGTTTGGGGGTAATTTCTTTAACATGATTTTTCCAATTTAACACATTATCGATTTTTAAGCCAAGAAATTTGGTTGTTGTTGTTTCTAATAGGGATCTATTATTAATTATTGCGCTAGAAATTTGCGACGTTGAATTTGGACAGGATTTAAATTGAATTATGTTAGTTTTGTTACAATTTAATACTAATTTATTGACTGAGAACCGGTCACATATTTTGAAGTAGGCCTGCTGTATTTTCTGTATATGAAATATTCTTTGAAAGGAATAATAATTTGTACATTATCAATTTGTAGTTTTAGTACATTTCGACAACGAAGAAAAGACATTTATAACCTAAATGTTGACGTAGACAGATGATATTTCATGCTTTTCGAAGAGACTGTAAACCTATATTGTTTAGGTATAATTTAAATTTTATATTTTCTTTCCTCTGTTTCATTCGGGGCTTCGCATGAGACTTGAAAGTATTTTAAGTATGCAACGATTTGTTAGCACGAAGGGACGCTATAGTTGATCGGATTCCCAGTTATGTAACATTTCCTGTACATTCAGCTATTTTAGTTATCCCGCTGATATTCAGTCTCCAAAGCCTCATACTATGTGCAGAAAGCCACTAGAAAGATCTCGAAATAATTAATTTCAAAATAATTTCTAGAAACTAAAATACATAGCATGGTAGCCGTACGAATTCATATTGGAATAAAATTAATATTACATAATTTCGTTTTGATTGAGTCACGTTTTGTAATGTTAACGTGAATTCTAAGACTGGAGGCAAGAACAGAATTGCAACTGCGCATTTCTCTTAGCAACTGATCCTCGAGGGCAGCCGGTGAAGCAGATGAAACAATTAAAGCTGGAATTAGTGAAGACTTTCAGAGCAAAATGAATTTACCGAGTAATGTGATTAAAAATAGACGACTACCTAAATACGAAATCAGGGAATTAGACACAAATCTTATTTGAGAGAGATTCGACACGGAGATATGAATAACTGCAAGTATAAAGTGACTTAAGTTTCAGTTTTCTCTTTCTTCATCTTATAATTTACACAGTTTAGATCTACAATGATTTCTAGGTGAAATGACCAAATAAAGGGATTATTAAAAAAACTATGGGAGCTTTTATATTTTGTAGACTTTATAATCGTGTGAGTATAAGCAAAATAAACAAGAATATCACTCAAGGAATATAAATAAAATTCTTGCAAGATAAAAAAATATAATGTATACAATGTGATCACAAGCACAAAAAACTCCATAAAATGAATGTATGAAGAATCCCAAGATAACGTAAACTATATTAAGAAACATTAGCTAAGAAGGGTGTCAATCTCAAAATAAACCCACGGAAACCTTTGTCATTTAGCTCAGTAAAACAATATATCAAGCATCTGTTATCCAATATGGTATAACTGGATGGGGAGGCATTACAAGAACTGCTCTTTTTCCTCTAATTATGTTGCAAAAACGTATAATCAAAATTTGTTTGAAAAGGCGACTGGATTATCCAACAAATTTGATTCATTCCGAATTGAATGTTTTTAGAATTGACCAAATTTATAAATACTCTTCAATGAAATTCTATCATAAAAATAGAATGAAATTTGTAGCTCAGCCACATGCTCATAATACTAGACGAAATGAAATTCCTAAATTAGTTGAACCTAAATATTTCACATCTGCTGCTTTACTACACAGTACAAATTATGGTCCACGTCTATATAATTCGGTAATAAAATTTCATCCAGAATTGACTACTTTAAGCAATGAAATTTTCAGATCCAGAATTAAAAAATTTATATGACAGACTTCCCTGTATATATATGTTATGTACCATGTATTGCAAAACAAAATTATTAATATCCTAAGTGTATTTTTCTATTTTATCTTGGTTACTATATCAACATGACTTGCACTAATTATACTACTAATAATAATTTAATATTAATTCATCAATCTCAACATCGTCTCTTTTTATTTACTAATTTTATTATCATCTTTATGTGAGCTTTTTTATTAAGTATTTTGTCTACAAAGCATGTATATCTATGTAACGGAACTGTCCCCGAACACGAGCTTTGCTCTTTCGGGGTATTTTAATGTAACGTTTTTATGTATATGTTATTACTAAAAAAAAACTACAAAAAGTAATCACCAACAAGAATTGGACATAAACATTTCGCAACAACGTAGGAAATTACTGAAGGATATACCTCCTGAACCCAGAAGACTGGCAGTTGCAAGCTTTCATCTTAACACTGAACATGACATCCTGGGTAAACACCTCAATCGTCTTAGCATCCTTCCATCAGCATCCTGCATTTTGTGCCATCAACAGGAAGACATGGATAGACAACATCTTGCAAAATGCCCTGCTTTAAAATCCTCCAAGGAAGTCGACCGCTACTGGGAAGCCAGAGCCCGAATGTTTTTAATTACTTAATCCGTAGTTTCGTTCATCACTTTCTTGTTTTTCGCTCAGTCAATGATTAGTAAATATCATGTACTAGCCATTAGACAAATAAATAAATATTAAGAAACACGTTTCCAGGGTCCTGTTAGTCTCTCAGTGTACAACGATTTCACAAATTAAACTGACGGATTTTTCTCATAGTGACTATCTACGAAGAAATTTAATGAGAAATGGTGCGCAAAGAATATAATCTGTTTCACTTAAAACAAATAATGGAGTCTTGCTTTAAGACGCCTTTTGCAACCGTATTGTATTTTCCTTGTACCATTGAGAATAATATTAATGCTTGATAAGACATGTAAACACACGAAAATAAAATTATGTAGGGTAATGGTTGTTCCTGTCGTAGCATATTGAAATGATTCGCGGAGTTGCAGGAAGGGGCAAAAGTAAAATACAAGCTGAAGAAGTGACATTTCTTGTAAGGGTAAAATTAAGCTCAATAAAAGATCATAGCCAATAAAAATGACGAGATGAACAAACTATCTACAATTTGAATGGGAAAATAGATGAACACAGAGAAAATTGGAAATAACACATTAATAACATGGAAGATATAAAAATACCAGCAATGATTGAGGAGTGTAATTATAAAGAGGAGATTAAGATCGCCCAAGGAAAAGATGAACATGAAAGTTACTCTGAAATCCGAACAGACAGTTACGTCTAGTCCCTGTGGTGAAGAAGAACAGAATATTATTGCTTACTTTTTATTCTCTTGAACTTCCCAGACAAATGTTTGGAACTTTTAATTCTTCTACACGAGTAGCTTTCCAGAATTTATTAACGTACGGTACCGTAGCAATACAGAAATGACGAAAAAGCTAAAGCTATTTTATACTAAAATAATTTATTAAGATATGTATGGAATACTCTTCGAATTCAAGACTACTTCAGACCAAATAGTTAAGACTTTAAAATAGCTACATAATAGTACATTATGCAACGAGCCTATAATGGTAGTAATTAAGACGCGAGTATGTTTGTTTATGCGAGTTTCATAATTTTCATACGAGCGTCTTAATTACCATTATAGGCAAGTTTCATACGACTTTCTATGCTCGACCATATTTCTAACTTGAAATTATTCAGAAGTATTCATGTTATGGTTATGTGGAACGAGTGGAAATGACCTGAATTGTGAGATGTGCGCAGACGCGAAAGTATTGATTTTTTCCTAAACACGAATGTCATTGACCTTGATATAATCTGGAGAATAACATGAAGATTAGGCTTGATATACTGTAACCTGGAAATTGATTTAGAATTGAAAAATGAGATGACAAATTGAATTTATTTGAATATTATTTACAATTAACGCTAATTATTATAGTAACAGAACATAACCTTCTGCGACAGTATTGGATTTCCAGCCTCCGTGACTTTTCGCTAATTGTCTTTCGATTGCATATCCGAGAATAATCGATACTTGCGGTTTTATAATGGTACAATCAGTACAAAGGTGAATTTTCCATTGGCTAAACAACTGAATTATAATGAACAGGTGTACTTTAATGAGGTGCATTAAAGGGCTACTACCAGGTGTATAATTACTACATTTCGGCATGGTCGAGCATAAACTATTTTTTTTAAATAAAAATTGCCACTACTTTCGCCGTTAGTGAAATAAAACGAGGTGAAGGAGTGTAGATGATTTAACAATTTCAAAGCCAGAACCAACCATTCAGCATTGGTCTTATAAATAATTGACGTTTTGGGTGCAATTTTTTGCACCATTTATTATTGAAACAGTTGCCTTTTGCGTGCAGAAAATCATCGCAGTTGCTTGCCTAAAGAAGGCGTACTTGTTAGCACGTGTTATTAACTATAACGTGCCTTCAGTTCGCTATTATCTTAGAGTAACGCAATTAAATAGAGTGGATTCCGCATGCTATAAAAGGTGGAGTCTTCCACGGTAACCTAACACAAGACGTAGAACACATGAAGATAAATGGCGAGATACGTGCCCCGGTCACATAACCCTAATAAAAGAAAACTTTCATATCAGGAAAAAGGCTGCAGATTACCATTCACAACAGATAAATTGCCTCGTTCTAGGCGTCTGTTGAAAATAAGGAGGATCATTGCAGGTAAGGTACGCTCCCTTTCCCCTCATATTATAACATTAATCTCTTAATTAAACATATAAATCTCTGGAGCGCTGTATCTCACAACTATCTCTTCCTAAATCATGTTTACAACACTTCGCCACCAGTCCAGTAGTGTACGTTCACATAATTCAATTAAAAATAATGGTAGAACTTTCACCCATATGTTTACCTTAAGTTTATGTAATAATATGTGTACACAAATCTGAAATAATTCAACTAACAAATGTTCAAAGTAAAGTAAAAAAAAAAAAAGTATGGTGTATACGCAAAGATTAAGAAAAAGCTCAATTCTCGCTACGACATGGATGCATATCATTGAGGACATAACATTCTAAACGTGCTAAATGCCAAAAACAACTTTCTGAGATATTAATGAAAAATACACTGCGCAAATCACGTTGAGATATCTAAAACACCGTCTTTTGGCGCACGGATGAGTCGCTTATAGTTGATCTACGACAAAGACAATGAAGTATGATATTCTCATATGGATGTTCCTCCCTTAGATTGGATAAAATTAAATTTGAAAAATTCACACGTAGCGCATCTAGAATGTTAAATCTTCAATTGTCAATGTGATGTGTGAAGGCGGACCAGTCGCAAAGGAAATCCTGTCCATCTTACCTAGTGTTTAAGACTGAAAAGGTTTGAAAAGAATACTCATAAAGCCCAAACAGCAGGTTTATGTATAAGTCTATTGCAAGTAAAGAAATTGTCACCCTTAACCCACGTTGCTAGAAATCTGTCGGTGAAATATACTGAGAATAAATAAGAAGACAGGAGATCCTTATAACAACATTGTTCAGCATTATTAAGTACCACCACCACCGTCACCGTAACCATCGTGGTCCTCGTCTCTCCCGTTATCATAATCGTCGTAGTCGCCAACGACATATCATAATCATAGCCGATATCGTCGCCGTATCATCATCGCCGTATCACAATCATCGTCGTCATTGTCACCGCATAGTCGTCATCGTTGTCGTATCATAATCATAGTCATCGTCGTCGTATCATAATCATCGTCGTCATCGTCGCCGCAAAATAATCATCATCGACGCCGTATCATAATCACAGTCGTCATCGTCGCCGTATCATAATCATCGTCGTCATCGTCGCCGTATCATAATCATCGTCGTCATCGTCGCCGTATCATAATCATCGTCGCCATCGTTGCCGTATCATAATCATCGTCGTCATCGTCGCCGTTTCATAATCATCGTCATCGTCGCCGTATCATAATCATCGTCGTCATCGTCGCCGTATCATAATCATCGTCATCGTCAACATATCATAATCATCAATGTCATCGTCGTCGTATCATAATCATCGTCGTCATCGTCGCCGTATCATAATCAACGTCATCGTCATCGTCGCCATATCACAATCATCATCGTCATCGTTGCCGTATCATAATCATCGTCATCGTCGCCGTATCATAATCATCGTCATTGTCGTCGTATCATAATCATCGTCGTCATCGTCGCCGTATCATAATCAACGTCATCGTCATCGTCGCCATATCACAATCATCATCGTCATCGTTGCCGTATCATAATCATCGTCATCGTCGCCGTATCATAATCATCGTCATCGTCGCCGTATCATAATCATCATCGTCATCGTGTCATAATCATCGTCGTCATCGTCGCCGTATCATAATCATCGTCGTCATCGTCGCCGTATCATAATCATCGTCGTCATCGTCGCCGTATCATAATCATCGTCGTCATCGTCGCCGTATCATAATCATCGTCGTCATCGTCGCCGTCTCATAATCAACGTCATCGTCATCGTCGCCATATCACAATCATCAACGTCATCGTCTCCGATCATAATCATCGTCGTCGTCATCGTTGCCGTATCATAATCATTGTTCATCGTCGTCGCCGCTTTCATCGTATCATCGTAGTCGTCGCCGTATCATTATCATCTTTAGCGTATCATCATTGTAGTCACCATATCATCGTCGTCACCGTATCATCATATCATCGTTTTTTATTTTATTGGGTTATTTTACGACGCTGTATCAACATCTAGGTTATTTAGCGTCTGAATGATATGAAGGTGATAATGCTGGTGAAATGAGTCCGGGGTCCAGCACCGAAAGTTACCCAGCATTTGCTCGTATTGGGTTGAAGGAAAACCCCGGAAAAACCTCAACCAGGTAATCATTCGAACCCGGGCCACCTGGTTTCGCGGCCAGACGCGCTGACCATTACTCCACAGGTGTGGACCATATCATCGTCGTCGCCACAGTATCATCATCACAGCAGAAAAATATTAATTATTATTCATGTTGTCCTGGTATAGCTGAAGCTAAATAATCTATAGTTATTGCCTTATTTATGTAATTATTTCTAGAGACTAGTCAAAGTTAATTACACATTGCCAATATTTATTGGTCCCATTATTTATATAGGCCTATTACTGTACGTTGTAAGCATTAAATGTACAATAAATTAATAGCAAGGTGATGATGATAATGAAATAATGGTGTAACAGTGACAGAGGAGACCGAAATTGTCGGAGAAAATCTACAACATAGTCGCTATGTTCACTACAAATCTCATTACCCGGGGAACAAATCTCCTTCTTTGATGAGAATGCCTCAGCTAACTATGACCACTAAATCCTCCTGAGCGCTCATGCTTTTCATTATACTGTCTTGTAAATGTTGAAAGACCATGTCCGCCACTTTTGTATTGACAGCTACAACAGTAATCTTCTGGCGTTGCTTCATTAAAGATATGGTGTCTGGTGGCCTCTGGAACAATCCAGTAGTGACGAAATCGACAAGTTCAGAAACCAGTCTCTGAAAACCTAGAAGTCTACTTCCTGTTCTTATCTGAAGCTCATTTTTCTTGACGAGTGTATTTACCTTTACAAGTTGAATTTCAGTCATTGCCCTTGAGTTAAGTGGTCGTTACGAAAAATCCGGCACCACGATGAAAGTGTACTGTGATGTTAACGAGAATCAACAGCCTTAAGACGGAAGCAAGATACTAAGGCGAATGGGTAGGACACTGTAAGGCGTGGTTAAGCTGAGGTAACATAAAGAAAAGTGACTTAAGTTAAGCAAGGTCACGCAAGGGAAGATGAAGCGACGAGTTGAAATGAAGTAAAGTGAGTTACGATAAAATGTAGCCTTTAAGGTATGGTAAGACAGGGCAAGCTTTAATAAAATTAAACAAGGAAAAGCAGCCAATGATCTGCTGGATTAATATCTGGCGATCTTGCAGGCCAAGTTACAGGAAAGTGCAAAAAAAATCCCATTTCTTGTGTAATAAGCCAGTGCCAGAATCTTTAAAACTGTGTATAAAATTAAGAAAATAATGAGCAATTAAGTTACCTACTACTTTTGAAAAATTCTGTAGGCCTATTTTAAATCCTGTGTGCTTTATAAATAATAACGATTTCATAATTGAATTTACAATGCTTAATGTTTTTTTTTTATAAATTCAGTAATTTACAATGCTTAATGTTTCTTTATAAATTCAGTAATTTAATTTTTTTTTTACTGTATGTATACATATTTCTGATGGCGTGGAAAAGAAGACCTGATGGCCGTACCACCACCAGAATAAATAAATTTGTTATTATTATTATTATCATTATTTATTTACTTAAAGATGGCTTTTCAGAACCTCTGGAGGTTCATTGCTGCATCCATAAGCCCGCCATCGGTGGGATTTGAGCAAGATTAATCCAGTCTCTACAATCAAACTCATTATTATTATTATTATTATTATTATTATTATTATTATTATTATTATTATTATTATTATTATTATTATTTAATGTTATTGAGGGACGTCAATATCATACAATAAATACCCAAGATAGTTAAAATTATTCACTCTTTCTAATAACTTTGTTGTTTAGGTATACTTTACTGGGTATGTGTTCCTTTCTTCCGAAAAGAAGTACCTACGTAGGCCTACTACAGTTTTATCTAATAAAATTTAATACTGCAATATTTGGTTATTTTATTCAGATCACAATTTGTAACCGGAGCAGGCCATCTCCAGATTTCGGTCAAGTAATAGATACCTGGCCATCATCATATTATAAATAATAGTATGGTCTATTTTGACAATGAATTTCTGAAACCTCTCACGCATCCTTTAATCCTTAGTTGCATAGTAGGTGGAATTTGAGGCGATAAGCTTACCACTTGTCTCTCTGCACCCTGTCGACAAACATATGTAACTAAATTCCTTGTAGGTATTGAAACCTCAGCTGGGGGGGGGGTACCTATGTTCCGACTCGACAAACGTCAGAATGAATAGTATATATATATATATATATATATATATATATATATATATATTATATATATATTAGCCTAAGACAATGTAAGGTAATATAAGATGAGGAGGATTGCGATTATAGAGACATGTCAATTAATGTAATTTAACATAAGATAGGTAAATTAAGGTAAAGTAATATTAAGTTATGATGCGGTAGAGTCGCGTATGGTAGGATAAGGTGAAGTTACGTAAAATAATGTAAAGTCACTTAATATAAGTAAGATCAAGCAATCATACGTAAGGCAAGATAAAGCAAAAGAAAGTTAATGTACATTAAGATATGGTAAAATCCTACAATATAAAGTAAAATGAAATCATGTAAGTTATGGTCAAATGACGATAAAGAAAACCATGGAAGGTGAAGTACAAGAATATTTACGGTAAGTTGAGGTGAAGTCAAGTAAGCTAACATAACGTATGAAGTAATAAAGTAAGATAGTTTAAGTTACAGTAATTTTTAAATTATTATTTTTAACTTCAAGTGTTATTTAGAGGAGCAATGGCTGAATGAGAACACTAGTGTAAACCAACACAACAATAGTCTTTCCGCTACATAATTCAGAGAATGTGACAGGAAATGTCAATAAAGAACTACACTACACTGACAAGGGAAGGGTTTCGGCTCGAACAGGAATTTCGTATCCAAAATGTGTAAACAGGCCCATCTTTACATCTCTGTAAAGCTCCCAAAATCATTTGTTTGAAATGAGGTTTGTCTGTTAGAGCACTGTACAAGAATATTGAGGGGTGGGTCGAGCACTGTCAATTAAGGGATGGGACACCTTACTCGTCATCGGAACCTAGTCCTTGTACTAGCTAGTGCAGTGGTAAAATGTCTAAAGTCCATTTAAGGACATTTTTCTCCAACGTTCTGTCTGAAAATATTGCAGCTAATCAAAAGTGTAGCATACACTGTTGTGTGATTCAAAAGGACACGACCTTAATAAATGAATCATTCCAAGGCTAGGACATGAAATGTATGATCATTCCACTTAAAAAACTAAATACTGTATATCCAGTCTCTGGATATCTATTTCCTTAGACAGTACAAAATATATGCTCGGAGGATAACAGATTATATAAGGACTAATTGCTGAGAATCCAGAACTTAACTTGGATGAAATCAAGTGTTTATAATGAAAATGCACTCTAAGTTATTCACCAGTATACCTAAACTTTTTGCTTCAGTATTCCTGGCAGTCAGCTGGTTACGTGAACCTGAACAAGTCTCAAAGACTTCAAAACTGTGATTCAGGTGGCATTTGATTTTTCAAATGTAATGGTTCAGAAGATTGTTCAGGTGTTGCTTTGACAAGAATTGTGGTTATTGCAACATGCTCCATACTATTTCATGCATTTTATAGAGAATCCTCATGTACATTTTTAAAGAAGTGTATTGACTAATACCAACCGAACGGAGGGTTACACAAATGAATGCTTTTACGGACTTCATCACCATTGTGAGGTAAGCCTCTGTACAAATTTTTAACCAAAAATTCCTGTTCGAGCAGAAACCCTTCCCTTGTGAATACTTAGACATATCATCTTCACTTCTGAACTGCGAGAATTACAAATAAACGCTATACCTTCACTAATAGGACTCTATAATCATGTGGTCATTATGACGTTGGATCATCCTTGCCGGGCGTCGGAGTAGAGTTGGTTAGATTTGTACACGGAAACGTTCCCACTGGATCTATATCGAAGGGCTGAGTGAATCAGAAATAGTTAAAAACTGAGTCAAGTTCCAATTGGTATCGTGCTTTCTATGCTTATTCCTATTAGTGGAATAGTAGACCATAACGTGGTTGAAGAACTTTCCCTCGTGCGTCCTTGAGAGGCCAAAGGCTAAGCGGTCCACCAGATTACTGTTATAATAATTCTACAGATGAAATCTTTATCGTGCAGGCACTACAACGAGCGGCGGTGTTGCAACGAGGATACAATGCTAACGTGGCGTTTATTGTACCACTTCTGAGATTTGGCAATGATGGGCAGCTCAGATTCCGTGTCCCATGGGCTCTAATCCTAACAATATACACAGCTAACGATGTTAATTGCTTTCACGAAAATCGTTTTCAAATAAAAAAGAAAACACAGTTAATGTAATATATGAAACATGAACGTGTTAACAATCTTAGTTCGCTTTAAGATCATTGAAAGTTGACCTCTTTGGTGTAAAAGTAGGATTTTAACATTTATTTATATACAGTAATTACTATGAACACTATGATTTTACACTGTCGGACATGGCGTACACAAGATATAGAAAGGGGAGGTCGTGAACTGGAAAGGCAATAGTTTTCTTAAAATCATACCAAACTGTAAGGCTTAAAGGGTACAATTAACATACGTGGACATTTTAAAATAGTTTTTTTTAACAATACCAGAACTATTCTCGATTTTTAATTGAATATGTGGAGTATTTAAAAATAATCTGAAACAAAACAATTTTTATGACACTATGACACCCTCAGTACTATTATATGTGAAATAAATCTAGAATGATGAAACAGAAATGAGATATTTAAGAGCAGTAAAACGATGCTCTCGACTATACCATGTGAGAAATGAAGGTATATAACACAAATTAAGAGAAATAGCTATCATCTATGGTAAAAAATCACATTTTCGATTTTTTACTCATAAATTCAGCACTTTCTATAAGTGTGGTTTATAGTTTAACGGGAATTTTAGGCTGGAAATTTGTCTTGTGAATAGCTCGTGCTTCCATTTTAATGCCAAATAAGAAATTTTAAATTACTTTTATTTCTTACTTAATATTTTCAGAATAGAATGTCCAGGTCTCTCAGAAATGGTTGAAGCTTGTATTTTCAACATTTTACACAACTTCGAAGTACTATTTGTAATATGTACATACGTAATTAAGTTTTCATTGTAATAATGTAAATATTTATTCAGATATAATACGATTAGTAAATAATTTTATTTTTCTTCTTCATAAGGTAGAAATTATTAGGTCTATCTTTTCTGTATTAGAACTATTAAAGCTAAACCAGTCAAACCTTATCAACAAAGTTAGGAGCAATGGGAGACTATTTAAACAGCAATTTTAGATCTTGGAAAAATGAGTAAGGCCTACTTAAGCCAGGTTTGAAGAGTTAATCATCATCCTCACCATCACCATCTTTTTCATGGATTATGCATCTATTTTGTGACCTGTTTCCTTGTTGTGTGCCTTATCTCCCCAGATTTGTCGTGGTCGGCCTATGTTCCTTTTTTCTAATGGCTGATACTTCCATGCAAATTTTGGTTTGCGATTTGCATTCATTCCTTCTGGATGTTCTAGCCATTTTTGCTGATAAATTTTTATATAATATTATTCACTAAGTTTTCTTTGAGTGTTTGAATTTCATTGGTGACCCATCCTGGTAAACCCAAAAGCGTTCTCAAAAATCTCATCTATGCTGCTGCCTCCATTGTTTGTTCAACTATTTTATTCAATACTCGATTTTGACTGCAATTAAGAGGTGCTGATTTTCATATTAAATAATGAAGACGTAGTTTTGTTTTTGTTAACATTATTTTATCGAGATGTTATTAATCATTCAGCTTATTTTGTCGTTCTTCTGCAATTTTACAATAAAGTTATGACCACGTTATGTTAAAAAAATGTTCGACTTCGCTTGGATTTCGAAGACTGGACCCGATGGTCATGCTTTGACCAATTCCGCGCTCTATATTTGCGTTAATTGGCCAATTCCGACAGGTGGCCTGGGAAACATTCGTGAATCCGACGCTGACAAGTGGAGCATCCTGCTTCATCCCCTTATAGATTCAGGTTTCATCTCCAGACGAGTAACCCGATAAGCCCCAAGGGCCCGGAGTTCCAAACCCTTCCTATATCAGCATCAGAAACCTATAGCCTACTACTCCCACGACTTCATCCAACAGCCGTTTCATGAAATAGGGAAATTTTTACCTCAAAAATAAAAAGTTAAGGAAAACCTTATGTATGAGTAGCCAAATTGGAATAACTTTAATAATAATAATAATGATAATAATAATAATAATAATAATAATAATAATAATAACAACAATAATAATAATAATAATTTTGTAGGTGAATGTATATTTTAAGTGTTGGAAAAATGATTAATAATTTTTTTAACTTTCATTTCTTCATTAATATCGATATTAAAATTCTGACAAAAACAGAACAGAAAATTTGTGTGTGTGTGTGCGACCAATGCCCATCCCAGCATCGTGATGGGTTCCGAACTTACTACGATAGGTGGCAGAACTGTGACCCATTTTCTAGTTGCACACCAGTTGTGACGGGTCACACTGGGGATGATGTGTATCTGTGGAGAGTTATGTCCTCCAAATCCGAGTGTATGTGTGATTGTAGTGTCTGGAATGGTGATTATGATGAAGATGAGGAAGCAGAAACCCGGTGTCGGCTGGGCCTGTCGAAGAACTGGGGCCGCCAGGCTCTGACGTCCCCATCCGACGGACGAATCACTATCAACAATGACATTATGAAGAGTCCACTGCAAGAATGATGGATGTCACTTTCTTGTCGAAAATGAACCAAGACTGTCAGTATTTAAGACTCTAGAATGTACAAAATGAGTTATAATTTTTAAACCTTCATTTCTTCATTAATATCGATATTAAAATCACAATAACAGAGCAGCTAAGCATTTCAAACTTTCAATTTATCACAAAAATGTATTCCAAAATGACATCCATCATTCTAACAAACTCTAAATATATTATTTCAAATACATTAATAAAATTTAAAAAGTTTAAGCAACATGCACAATCTGGTGATTAAAAGTTGATGCAGCCAACTGTCCCGAAACAGAAATGGAAGGCATGAAAATTTTGACCCCCGGGAATCTAAGTCCACCGGCGTTGAAGGTAGACACGCTATCACAAAGCTAACTCGACGGACTGAACAGAAAATGTTTGACGGGGATATTTAACAAAAATGTTTTCCCAATTTTGTCCCGCTCATAACAAATTCTAAAAATATTATTTGAAATACATTAATAAAATTCAAAAGTTTAAACAAAACATGCACTATGTAGGGTAACATGCTTCATTTGAAGAATTCAAACACGCAAAGTCATATTGCATTAAGTTCTTATTTAAAGTAATACAGCAATTTCAAGTTAAAGGAAGTGAGTAAGAATGTCTCCCCGTGATTATTGAATGGCTGCAAGACTATTTTCACTACTGCATATGATAAATGAAATGAAGGAGGTGAAAAATATTGATGGAATGAAAAACGGGAGTGCCACGATAAAATCCTTCTGCGACGACCGCTTTCTTCATCACGACCTCGCCGGAGATCAAACCCGGGCCACCTGGATGGAAGACCAGCGGGTAGAACTTGTGTCACAGAAGCAGTAATAAGATATCACTATTATTATTGGGTGAACGATGAATAGTTAAATACCCGCCATTAGGAGGAGGGAAAAAATTTTAATATTATTAATAGGCCTATTATATTATTATTAAACCTATTATTATTAATTATTATTATTATTTATTATTATTATTATTACATATCACACCAATAATTCACGTCTATTTTAACTGTTATTACATTGAAACCACTTTTCCTCTAAGGTTACGACAACAAACTGGAACTCGTTCTCAGAAATAGTTTCACCTTTCTCAATTTGTCACAATCACTCAAATATGAAAAATTTTATTAATATGACGATTACGTGACCGGCTTCGCCCCTGTCTACTTTCGCCCTCGGCTTCTCTTCTGAATGATAGCCTACTCGCGCACCATAAGAGAGCTCATCTACAAATTATATGAAGAGAGAAACACAAAATTTATTCGGTATTCATAACAGTGAATTATAACCGGTCTGACGTACATAAATTTACACTTTCATACAAGTTCTTTAATTATTTAGGTTGTGAAGCTTTATTACTATTCATAAATGGAAATGACTCTATTAAACATTTCACCATTCTAGTAATCAAAAGGAGAGAGACAATCTATCTCACTAAATGTCTGAGCCACCTCATTATCAAGGTTATCTGAACGTGTTACACAAGAGTCTGTTACTTTGGAATTTCACTAGAACAAGGTCGTCTCTAAATTTGGAAAACGTTCTACGAAAATCTATGTTCTTATAATAATTAAAATTTCTTACCCATTGACTCTAATATACAGAGTGTTTCCGGGTTAGGGTTACTAACTTTTAGGGATGATAGGAAAGGGCACATGTATCAATTTGAGATAAGGAATCCTGGTCCGGAAATGACTGAGTTGAAAGTTATAAGCGAAAATTATGTGGAAATGAAATAATTTTATTCCTCTGTACACCTTATTTATGTGTATTTATCTGTACATCTTACACATACTGTATTCATCTGACGTTGTTTACGTTGTCTACATACAGTATTCCGTTTAGTGCGCTGTCTGAGGGATGGGGACAGGAAACTACACTAAAGCAATTCAGATAGCGTAATGTGTAACGGACATGGTCGGTCCTGATATCCACGTCTGTAAACCGCAGTGTATGTGTACAAGTTGCTATGTCCAGTCGATCAGTCCTAGTGAAATGGAGGAGTACACGAGAGCGGAATAAGCAGACCTGATTTTCGAATACAGATGAGTCAATGGGAACAGTAGACAAGCTTACAGATTGTATCGGAACAAGTACCCACGTAGGACACATTCGACTCATACCATCTTCCCACGACTGTTCCAAAGGTTACGTGGTGCCAAATTACAATTTCATTTCCACACAACTACTTTTGTTTATAACTTTCGACTCAATCATTTCCGGACAAGGGTTCCTTATCTCAAATTGATACATGTGCCCTTCCCCATCATCCCTGAAAGTTAGTAACACCAGCCCGGAAACACTCTGTATAATAGTTCTGAAAAGATTCGTTATTTAATGAAATGGCATACTTTATACTCACAATAATTCAAGACCTAATATTCTAAATGTGGTAAGTGCCAATTTTTCAAATTTCATTTTATTCAATCTATGGGAGGAACATCCATATGAGAATATCATACTAAATTACTGTCGTTGTCGTAGCTCAACTGTAAGTGACTCATTCGTGCGCCAGAAGACGGTGTTGTACGCATCTCAACATGCACTTCGCAGTGTGCTTTACATCAGTATCTCAGAAAGTTTGTTTTGGCACTTAGCACATTTAGAATGTTAGGTTCTCAATTTCTGGGCGCATTTTTGTATTCAGGGCCTCTGAAGGAAATAAATTATGCCAATTATTTCTTAACAGAATTGATTTACCCATTCTTCGGAACTTATGAGAAGTTATAATTTATTTCTATACCAAAATTTATAAATTCCTTTCCCCTAAAGTGAGAAACTGATTGTTGCTCTCTTGCAAGAAAATTTTCTCTTTTTCTTTCTTCTTTCTTTCCTCATTTCATTTCGCCACCTTTCATACCGGCTTAACACTCTAATCCGATGTAGAGGATATTATACAGATTGATTCAGAAGGAATAGCAAATGTTTTAGGGGGCGGTAGTATGTATTATTCTGAGTAAAAACTTCATATAAACATTATGTCCAAATTTCAATGGATGTGGAGATACATCTGTTCGAATGCTAAACATAAAAATATAAAAAAGGAAAAAAATCATATAGATATATAAAAGATTCTGGTAAATTTCTAGATATAAAATTTAAAAAATATATTGTAAAAAAGCTCACAAAAATATACAGGTGATCCGTAAGTAATGTCATTAATTTTTTTATTATTTTATTGGGTTATTTTACGACGCTGTATCAACATCTAGGTTATTTAGCGTCTGAATGAGATGAAGGTGATAATGTCGGTGAAATGAGTCCGGGGTCCAGCACCGAAAGTTATCCAGCATTTGCTCGTATTGGGTTGAGGGAAAACCCCGGAAAAAACCTCAACCAGGTAACTTGCCCGACCGGGAATCGAACCCGGGCCACCTGGTTTCGCAGCCAGACGCGCTGACCGCTACTCCACAGGTGTGGACCTCATTAATTTCAGGAGTTATTCTTTGAGATGTTTCGAACAAAAAGTTTAATACAATTTTGCTCGTTTTGCTTCCTTTTCGAGATAAAAATTGTTTTATATAAAATATTTCAAAAGGTGTTTTGGGAAAGTGATTTAATTCCCAATACTTTCAGTCAATTTAAGAAAGCAGTGTGTTATGATAATAAATGATTAAATAATTTCAGTTTCGTCCTTTAAATGTACAGAATTTGATCCGAACAAATGTAACTTTCCATTCTGAAAAATAATTTTAAAAATGTTACATTTGTTCGAACAAAATTTCTGAATATTTAAAGAAGAAAACTGAAATTATTTCTATCATTTATTATCATAATACAATGCTATCTTAAACTGACTGAAAATATTGGGAATTAAATCAATGGCTTTCCAAAAATAAGCTATGAAATATTTCGTATATTCTTCACCTAACATAATTAGGAATATTAAATCCAGACGTTTGAGATGGGCAGGGCATGTAGTACGTATGAGCGAATCTAGAAATGCATATAGAGTGTTAGTTGAGAGGCCGGAGGGAAAAAGACCTTTGGGGAGGCCGAGACATAGAAGGGAGGATAATATTAAAATGGATTTGAGGGCGGTGGGAAATGATCATAGAGACTGGATTAATCTTGCTCAGGATAGGGACCTATGGCGGGCTTATGTGAGAGCGGCAATGAACCTTCGGGTTCCTTAAAGCCAGTAAGTAAGCATTGTTTCATATACAACAATTTTTATCTCGAAAAGGAAGCAAAAAGGAACAAAATTGTATTAAACCTTTTTGTTCGAAATGTCTCAAAGAATAACCCCTAAAATTAATGACATTACTTACGGTTCACTCTGTGTAATGAGGAATATGAAAATTAAATGAGAAACGTTTTCCTACAGCATTTTCAAATGGGCCATTTCGAATATTTATTTACCGGTAATTATATTAGAAATTAATTTTAATATATGAATATTGTTTCCTAAAATACAGGTAGTATATATATCACCAATTCTGAGTTTACTATGCTTTCTGGTTTCTGAAAAAAAAATCCCTATTTCTAGTGCTCGAGGGTAGATGTACTCCTTAAGGCAATGAAAGAAGGTAAAACCGGAGGAGATACATAAATACTTTTAGTGCCGATCTACTTGGCATAGTAATATATGAAAAGTAAATATACACAAAGATGCATCAATTGATAAAATGGGTTATAAAACAAGAACCAATGTTCATAGAAACTTTTTTTTAAATTTTCAGGAAATATCATCTTTAGTATGGTCAGCATTAGCAAAATTGACATTTAAAGGGTTAAAAGGTGATTTTTGCAAGGAAGTTTTTCTGAGAAAAACCTCGAGACATATTAAACAGAAAATGGAACGGGATAGAACGCGTAGAAAGCCACGTGACATGACATTTCTGTTTCTATGGTACGGCGAGTGACGACACAAACATTTCATGTCAAATCGTTACAATTTTTTCTCTCTTCATCATCATCACCACCACCACCACCACCACCACCACCATCAATAACTTCAAGGTTTAGGCCGATGGCCTGTTCCGCCTCCAGAATTTTATCCGTCAAACTGGTCTCTCCAACGTCTCTTTGGTCTTCCCACTCGTCTTCTTCGTGTAGGTCTGTAACACCATGTTCTGAAAGGTATCCTATCGTTGGCCATTCTTGTTATATGATTCTTACCAATTATTTCTATATTTTTCAGTTATAGTTGTTATACTCTCAATATTCAGTTCTTGAGGTATATCTGTAGTCTAAATCCTGCTAGTGGCCTTAAGAGTCTCATCTCAGCGGCCTCAATTCTTCTCTGTTGGGCTCTAGTCAGAATCCACGCTTCTCAACCATGTAACAATGTTGGAATTGCCAGTGTCTTGTAAAATTTGAGAACAGTCTGTCTGTCGACTTTATTTATGAGTATACGTTTAATTGTACCAATAAGTCTTAAAAATTTATTTAACTTGTTTTCTACGCCTGTGGAGGAAATGTAAGAGACATCACATCCAAGGTAAGTAGGCCGAATATAGAAGTTTCATATCAAAATTTACAACAACCATCCTTCCGCCCTATCTCAGCGTTTGTGAAAAATAATATAAAAACTTTCAGTCCTGGACGATAATCCATATCACCCTGATTCCGGTATTATGAGTGGTAGAACTGAAACTTGTATAAATCAATCTCAAAACCTATTAATAAACGAGATACCTACGAAGACTACGTGGCCATTAAATTGTCAATTTTCAACATAAAGCAATAACTTGGTTGCAGTCTTACATGAAATACGCATACCCTGAATAGAAAGGGGAGTAACTCACCCACGCAACTGACGGCAATCGGTTTTATTGTATGCCGATTACTCACAGCCATACGAAAGCGTAATGAATTTAAGCCAGCGAGAAAGAACGAGCTGCATACATTGGGCCCAGAGGAGGTCAAACGAAATTAATGGCTGATTCGTAGCATAGCACTGACCTGTGACACAGCATTGCAGTCCGAACAAACTGGAAGTTTAGCATCTGAATGAGATGAAGATGATAATGCCGGTGAAATGAGTCCGGGGTCCAGCACCGAAAGTTACCCAGCATTTGCTCATATTGGGTTGAGGGAAAACCCGGAAAAACTCCAACCAGGTAACTGGCTCCAACCGGGAATCGAACCCGGGCTACCTGGTTTCGCGGCCAGACGCGCTAACCGTTACTCCACAAGTGTGGACTATATCAGTATTATAACTGAGAAATAGAAATTAAGAAGCGTTATCGAACAGAAGTAGCTTCATGTTGAAAGGAATTTGTTAATAAATAACTTTTTTTATTTTCACTTATTTCCTTGTTTTCTTTGTTAAAAAGAAAATTGAAAGAAGAAAAATAAATTAGAGAAAAATATAAAAGCCAGAAGTAAATGTAAAGTATGAGAGGTAAATAAATGAATAAATAAAAACAGTAGGAAAATCAGGAAGAACAAAGTAAAGAATTGATTATGAAGAAAAGAAAGAAAGAAAGAAGACAATAACTTTAAGAATGAAACAAAATGTAAGTGGCACAAATAAGATACATAAAACTATAAAAAAAAGGAAAGAAAAAGAAATATTCGTTACCTCAGAACAACAGTGGAATATCTTGCAAAAATCACATTTTAAATAATGAGAATTAAAATTGCTATTGAACATCGAATGCAATGTGAATAAACAAAGTTTCTTGTTGTTTTAGCTTCATATTAAATCAAAAGTTTGTTTACACATTGCACTCGATGTTCAAAAGCAATTTTTATCCTCATTATTTAAAATATGATTTTTGCAAGATATCCCATTGTTGTTCGTTACATCAGAACTACAGTGGGTTATCTTGACAAACTGTGGTTTCGAGATAAACTAAGTTTTAAGCTGGCTTCATTTTATAGATCAGTGGTGCTTATCAGTTTCTTGTTGTTTTAACTTCATATTAAATCAAAATTTTGTTTACATATTGCACTCGATGTTCAATAGCAAATTTTATCCTCATTATTTAAAATACGATTTTTGTAAGATATCCCACTGTTGTTCTGAGGTAACGACATGCATAAAACGAAAGAAGAGAAAAGAGGTAGTTTAAAAGAAAAACTAAAGAAATTCAAGAAAAAGAAGGAACAAAAGGTTTAGAAAAGAATAAAGATAAGGAGAAGACGGCGAGAAAGAAACAAGAAATAAAAAAGAAAATTAAAATGAAAACCGTGGAAAAGAACAGCAAAAAATGGAATGGCGAAAAGATAAAGAAGAAAAGAATATGAGAAAGCTAATGGAGAAAAGAAGAAAATAACGATAAAACGTGTTAGGAGGAAGGGGAACAGAAAGAAAACTAAGAAATGACTAGTAACAAGAATGAAAACAAGGTAAAGGGAATAAATGAAAAAGTAAAGGCAAAAAATAAAGTTATTGCTTCTGTAATAGTAACTCATGTATTCTTATAACCAAGAGAATGGTCAATACCAACGTAAATGTCAGATAATTGGTTGTTTCATTTCCTTTCTTTCACCTGTAGTCAACACCAAAATAGAATCACGTGACATTCCTGATTCGTCTCTATCAGAAGACGATATTTTTGTTATGAATGTCAGGCATACATAGTGTGTTACTATTCATATTATAATATTGGCTATTCCAGCATAATGTCTAACAATCAGAGGGGAAAAAATAGTTGCTCTATGAACTTTCGCCGTTCTGATTAACTTCGTAGATGGTATGCCTTTAATTCCATTTTACAGTCTCATACAAGTGAAAGGTGTGTCACTTATTATGCTTATAATGCATAACACTGATTGCAATCAATTTTGTTACCGTTCCTAAAATACCGAAACTTATCTTGCACATAAAAGTGCCGTTGTGTGAATGCCAGCCATGAGAGAAGGGGAGAGAAATGGTAGAGTGCACTTTCAAAACGTAATGCCTCACGTAACACACTGATAGGCGGGCAGCGCACTGGGTCACAACTTACTGTTCACAAGAAATCAACCGCATCGTTGTGTAGGCTACCTGTAGATAATATGACATTTATTTTACAGGAGGAATTAACATTGTGCATCACACGTCCACAGGATTTAAGTGGATATTCACCTTCGTCTCGGGAAGGCTGACATTTTCTGGATTTAAACTGTTCTCGTAACTAGAAGCCCTTTACCATAACGAACACAGTTCCGATGCTGGTGTAAGAGGAGCACAATATTTGAAAGAAGAAAAAAAAAAAAAAACAACAACAACAAAAGGGGAGTGGTAAGAGAAGTAGGAAAAAGAAGAGGAAAAGAAGTAGAAATAGTTGGGTAAAAAGAATTGCTACAGAATGAATACGTATAAAAAGAATATAGTTTAATAAATGCACGTAGATAAAAGTCAAGAATAACAAAAAGGATGGTTGGAAGAAAATTGAAATAATGAAGATAGCAAGAATAAGAAATTGGATGGGGGTGAAAAGAATGAAAAAGATTAGAAGAATAAGAAAAGGATTAGAGGAATTATGAAAAACAACAAGGAGAACGGATGGCAGAAGATAGAGGAAACGAAGAAAAGAAATAGAGAAAAAAGGAGACAGAAAATAAAAGGAAAGAAAGAGAAGAGAAAGAAAAGAGACACAGGAGAAAATGAAAAAAGAACAGAGGAGAAAAAAGACACAGGAAAAGAAGGCAAAAGACAGAGTAGAAGGAAAAAAGACGGATGAAAGACAGGCGAGAAGAAAAAGACAAACGAGAATAAAAAAGACAGATCAAAGAAAAAGGAGACAGGAAGAGATGAGAAAATACAGGATAAGAAAAACGAGAAGAAGAAGAAAAAAAGAAAGAGGAGCAGGAGAAAAAGAGGAGAAGAAAATAGAGAAGGATAGAAAGAAGGAAAGGACAGAAGATAAGAAAACAGGCAGAGGAAAATAAAGAAAAAGACCAAGAGGAATGAGAAAAGGACAGAGAAGAAGGAAAAAGACCGAGAAGAAGGAAAAGGACCGAGAAGAAGGAAAAAGACCGAGAAGAAGGAAAAGGATCGAGAAGAAGGAAAATGCCAAGAAGAAGGAAAACGCCGAGAAGAAAGAAAAGGCCAAGAAGCAGGAAAAAACTGAAAAGAAAAAATGAGACCGAGAAGACGGAAAATGCCGAAACGAATAAAGAAAAGAACTGAAAGAAGGAAAAGGACAGAATAAAAAAGAAAAAGAAAAAAACTAACGAGAATACGAAGGGAAAGAACCAAGGAGGAGGAAAAGTTCCGAGAAGAAGGAAAAAGATCGAGAAGGAAAGGACCGAAAAGAAGGAAAAGGACCGAGAAGAAGGAAAAGGACCGATAAGAAGGAAAAAGACAGAGAAGAAGGAAAAGCACAGAAGAAGGAAAAGGACAAAGAAGAAGAAAGAGGCCGAAAAGAAGGAGAAAAGGACGGTGAGAAAGGACAAAAAGCACATAGAAGAAAAAAGAAACTACAATAAAAAGAAACTGGAATAAATAGAAGAAAAAGGTAGGAAAGGGGCCGAGAAGGAGGGAAAGGGCCAGGACGGAGGAAAGATCCGAGAATGAGGTGGAAAGGATCGAGTAGTAGGAGAAAAGTGTCTAGGAGGAGGAAGGTAAATGAGAAGAAGGAAAAGAAACGAGAAAAAGGTGGAAAATAACAGAGAAGGTAAAGGAAAAGAACCGAGAAGGAGAAAGAGAATCGAAAAGAAATGGCAAAAGAACCGAGGAGGAGAAGAAGAAGGACGAAGAGTAAAGAAAAGACCGAGCATAGGGTAAGGAATCGGGAAGGAGGAAAACAACCCAGAGGAAGAAAAATGATCGGGAAGAAAAAAAGGACAGCGAAGAAGAAATAGAAGTGAAAAGAAGGAGAGCGAGAGACCCGCGACAGAAAGGAACTGACAAGGAGAAAGAGCGAGAAGAAGGAAAATGACAGGGAAGAAAAAGAAGGACCACTACAACTGTAGATTTTTGGCGCGTAATTACAATTGGTCACTTGTAACGGCTATATTAGCACAACAGACTTAGTTGGATTTTCGTAATGTGTCATAATATGCTACAAACTTGCAAGTTTCGGAGATGTTAATGGGCTCCATTATCAGAGAAGGAAAGCAAAGAGGAATCTATCTGTATTACTAGCGCTGGATGCGATACGTATTGTAAGAACGAAGAGGTTCCTGTGTCTGTAACACTGCAGGAAACACGAAAATTTCACAATGCGTTCAATGCTATGAAAGTTACAAATCAGATAAAAATCCGCCACTGTTTTTGTATTTTGCAAGCGAAGAATTTAATATAAATTGACGTACTTCAGTTTGCTTTGTCTTTAGAGAAGGAGCGATTAAGTAGTTCCAGTACTTTCTTTTTCACCGCACCCAAAATCTACGCCACAATTCAACCGCATCACAATAAGGCATGCATCCAAATATTAAGACGCTCTCCAGTTATGAAAGTATGTACTACATTTTGTGTTTCTTCATTGCGTGAGATTTTAAGTAATCGCCAAAAGCTGTTATTATCTTACTTTTATTCGTGTGGGAATTTGTCTTCTCATTCCTTTCCATATAATGCTATTACTATTATATCCATTTCGTAGTATTCAACAACACAGAATTCAGTACACCTAATAAAACAAGTACACAAACGTTAATATATGTATAGAAATAAATATGATTATTTAATCAGACGTCGAAACATACAATCGTGTACAGGGAAACGTTTATTTCATATCATTTAATTATAACATGTAACATTAAACCTGTCCTCTAGAACAAACATTAATCTTAAAGGCAACCTTGACATAGCTCAGAATCTCTCAGGCAAGAACTCAAAAGAAAGATTATATATCTTTTGCGTAGAGAAATCTGTACCCACCCACCACATTGTCGGCGACCCTATTCTCAGAGGAGTGGCAGAGGATATAAGCAAAAATTATGTATAAACATGAAAACCTCGTAAATAAGAGGCTTAATTACTTTATTTGAAAGTAACAGTGCATTGTAACCGAATTTCACAATCAGAGTGCAGTGTCTTGATTTGTAAAGGATCACTGCTCATGAAAGATTATTCCCATACATATCTGAACAGAATATCATAATTTCATTTTCTTAACATTGGGCGTAACGAATAGGGATAACCTTTGACATTTAAGGTGTGGCTAATTCCAACAATCCAATAACACGAGACACGTACAATTCAGAACTAGTAAAGTGAAATGAATAGTACATTCAATGCACAGTCTCCTCAGTGGTATAAATATCTTTCGGGAATTCCTAGTCACGACCTGTTCTTTATGTTTCCTGGGTAGCTACGAGACAACTGATAATTATAGGAGAGTTGCAAAATATCAGAGAACTCGATAACTCGATCAAGTCTACATTTGAGAAGTCGATACTGCCTCAAACATTTTATTATTCAATAAAAGCTCCATCTGATATAGAATGAAACAAACATTGTGAAATATTGTGTATAACTGTAACAACGGTATGGAAGAACCAATGGATGAATTTTTTATTTTAGTAGGTTATTTTACGACGCTTTATCAACATCTAAGGTTATTTAGCGTCTGAATGAGATGAAGGTGATAATGCCGGTGAAATGAGTCCAGGGTCCAGCACCGAAAGTTACCCAGCATTTGCTCGTATTGCATTGAAAGAAAACCCCGAAAAAACCTCAACCAGGTAACTTGCCCCGACCGGGAATCGAACCCGGGCCATCTGGTTTTGCGGCCAGACGCGCTAACCGTTACTCCACAGGTGTGGACCACTGGAAGGATGCTGGACATCAACGAAATAAGAGATTAAAATCTGTATTTAAGGAATAACAGTGTCTCGAACTTCTGATCTCTGAATAAACACCGTCATTGGCAGAAAAAGACTTCTATCACATAGTGAGACAACATTTTCATCGAAAAACTTCGAATTTTTATAACTCAGTTGTATAAAAGTCTCTAACTACGGGTTACTTTTAATTGAACATTAATAAATAACTTGATGTTAGTTTCTGTTGTATAAAATTAACTTAAGAAATTGTAAACTGAGAGTCTCGATTATCCGGATCGCCTATTTTTTTAATTTCAGTAGTGTACAGTAGTGGAAAAAAAAAACCGGACCGATCCTTGTAGCTGATTTCAGAGCCTTGTTCACTCCAGAGCACGATAAACGGTAATTAAGACTTTCGTGGTTCGAATCCTGCCTGGGAAGGAAACTTCTTTTGTTCCTTATTCAAATTTATTCCCAATGCTTTTCGATTGCAGCGATATTTTACTACTTAATTAACTTATTATTCCCAAACATGAATTTTTACAAGCAATCGGAAAGTATTGGGAATAAATTTGAATAAGGAACAAAAAAAGTTTCCTTCCCGAGCAGGATTCGAACCACGAAAGTCTTAGTTACCAGTCTATCGTGCTCTGGAATGAACAAGGCTCTGAAATCAGCTACAAGGGTCGGTCCGGTTTTTTTGCCACTACTGTACATATAATTATACAGTACAGTACTGAACAATAATGTTTTTTAAAGTCAATTACATACTGCACTAAATTATGAATAAAATCTCGTTTATTATGTACATGTAACGTCTTTCCACATTACTGGGTCTGACCTGTGTCCTTTAAAATTACAGATCAAAAACCATATAGCATTCTCATGTTCTGTATTATCCGGACTGCCCTCGGTCCATATAGTCCGGATAATCGGGATTCTACTGTAATTGGTATTTGCAGTAAAATATATGGCAACATCGCAAAACATGAATGAAATTCGTCTGTAAATGCAGTTGATTTTCAACTGTTTCGCCAATGAAAGCAATCATCACCCCTCTTGAATATGCGTCTCAATATATCTGAGGACGATCATGAATATTGGATTCAGAAGATGAATTCGTTTTGTTTGTGTTCTAACTAAGACCATACCCTTTATTCAAGTTCTTCCACTACCAATTCTGGTAACCGAAATGTAATTTTAAATTGGTTGTCACCAAGTTCAATAAACTGATTTCCTCGCCCGTGGAAAATACGACAAACACCGTGAAATTCAATATCATCAGACAGAATAAGAAACGAAGCAGTGTTGGAAAGAGTGGATGAGGAAAGAATGATGCTGAAACTGATCAGGAAGAGAAAAAGGAATTGGCTGGGTGGGTACGAGGAAACTGCACGCTTTGATCCGGAAACTGCTCAGAGCTTTTTGAGGGACCCACTAATCCTACCCGGATACTGCACACTGAATCGGGAGGGTTTTACTAATCCTACCCGGAAATTGTACAATTTATAAAATATGTTTCTTTTGAATTTGGCTGACTTTACATTGAAACTTCGCTTACTTACTTACTTTCTTCCTTCATTGCTTTGAAGTTTAATATAAGTCTCAGTCTCCAAAAGTTGATTCACGAATTTATACAATGAAGGATGACTGCTGTAAAAACTGACATTAAAATGCTTGTGAAATGGTTTACAGTCATTTGTTGTTTGAGAGGTCGCTGCAGTCATGGCTGTCCATACAGTAGGAGGGAAAACTGCATTTTCGGAGATGTAGGCTACGTTTCTAGTAAATAACCTGCAAATTTCTCAAGTCTAGTATCTATCGGTTTTATCTCAGCCAGTTCCATAGCGAAGAAATTCCCGACTTCTTCTGGATTCATATACACTACATTATTCCAAAAACCATCCTGAACCACTGTCCTATCTCACTGTGTTCTACGAAATCAGAGTAAAAGATGGTAAACGTTGAATGGCATTCAGGCGACGCATATTTTCGTCCTGGCTCCTGAAAAATTACTTTTACACTCCTAGCATATACATAAAGCAGCAACTAAGTGGAAAACGACCTAACTTATACACTAGGGCCAAGTATCCATTGCAGTCGCAGTAATTTCCTGCCCTCAACAGTAATTAACTAATTATTGACTTTATTTATCGCATAATTTTTACATTTCTCGGAAATTATTCTTATTTTTATCAGAGAGAAATTTTGAAATTAGATAATAAACCGGGAAAAACAAGGAAAGATGTTAATGTATGCACTTAAATATGCAAACTAAATATATATATGCAGTTAAAAGAGAAAACCTTCGAAATATGCATTTATGCAAAATAAAGTTCGCTGCATTCAAACGTAAAAACCATTATCGGCAAAGATCCACTTTTACCTCTTCAATATGCCAAATCAATAAAAACATGCAACTGCCTGAAATTCCGCGGTCTACTTATCATTAACGAGTTTCGTTGCCTATGTTTTTATAACTAAGAAAAACGTGTGAATGTTGTAGCTTTGGGTACCTTTTGACACCGAAGCAGTTTTATCTAAGATCTTGATATTACACAACGTCCCTTCATTTAATCCGACGTTTTCCATTTGAATATACAGTATAAAGGAAATATAATTATAAAGAAATTGTCAAACATATATTGTATTCGAACTTAAAACAAATCAATAAATGCCAAAGACGACTGATGTTTTGCACTGGATGTTTCTGGAAATGTTGAAGCAACTGAGTATTAGAAAATGCAGCCATCACTTTGCAAAGGCATAAATAAGTCTGTACATCAACAAGTTTCAATTATCAAGCAGCCATAAAAATATACACTGTCATCAGACAGTTGGCCACTACAAGAGTTAACCTTAGAAGTTGAACTCCAAGGAGTAATATAGTACACTTTCTCTATGACATCCGACTTAGTTTTTTTTACCACAAGGATAAGCTAGGCTGCTAGACTTTAAGTAGTCACTTATGTATCCATGCTAATTCCCGGCAATACTTTCTGATGCTGAAACCTGATATAACTATTCACTTCTAATCACAAAAAGGAAACGCCAACTCAGAAAATTTGTTTACATATCAACCATCTATGAGGGCTTTTTGAAACCACTGTCGGAGTTTGCCCTTGGCCTATTTTTTGGCTGCTGCTTTTCTTGATTTTACATTAGACAGACACGTAGCCTATCAGGAATTCCCGTGACGGGAAAGTAACGATATAAAGGAAGGGGGGAAGTCTAATCAAAGTACAGGATATACTTATTTTATTTTTCGTCGTGTCACCTTATAAGGGCTGAAGTCTAATCAAATTACAGGATATAGACATACTTATTCTATTTTCCGTTGGTCATCTTAGAAGGGCGGAAGTCTAATCAAAGTACAGGATATACTTATTTTATTTTCAGTCGTGTCCTCTTAGAAGGGCGGAAGTCTAATCAAAGTACAGGATATACTTATTCTATTTTCAGTCGTGTCCTCTTAGAAGGGCGGAAGTCTAATCAAAGTACAGGATATACTTATTCTATTTTCAGTCGTGTCCTCTTAGAAGGATGGAAGTCTAATCAAAGTACAGGTTATACTTATTCTATTTTCAGTCGTGTCCTCTTATAAGGGCGGAAGTCTAATCAAAGTACAGGTTATACTTATTCTATTTTCAGTCGTGTCCTCTTAGAAGGGCGGAAGTCTAATCAAAGTACAGGTTATACTTATTCTATTTTCAGTCGTGTCCTCTTAGAAGGGCAGAAGTCTAATCAAAGTACAGGATATACTTATTCTATTTTCAGTCGTGTCCTCTTAGAAGGGCGCAAGTCTAATCGAAGTACAGGATATACTTATCCTATTTTTCGTCGTGTCATCTTAGAAGGGGACAAGTCTAATCAAAGTACAGGATATACTTATGCTATTTTCCGTCGTGTCATCTTAGAAGGGGACAAGTCTAATCAAAGTACAGGATATACTTACGCTATTTTCCTCTTAACAAAATACCTGCGAAAACTGCTCAGCAATATCACTATTAGCGCCCTAACTCTACGACACGAAACGTATTGGCTCAGTAACGACATGCAATGGAGTCTCTCCCATAACCGATTCCGACAACAAACACCGAAATACCTAAATAATTTTTTTACTTCTTACGTAGTACACGTTTTTTATTCTGAATGCCTAAATTGTTTTTTTTTTCTACATCTCTGTTTACGTCAACCATGTTTACGTTTAAACTGGCATTGTGAATGTAATCTTATAATGACATAATTTTAACTCGTTCCGTGAGTTCATTCAACCTTTTGCTTTGCTGAATGCAACGCTGCTGGGTGGGCGGGTGTGGCAGCAGCAGAACACCGATTAACACTTTACATATCTCACAGGTTCTTTACACCAGGCGTAATGCATTGTACAGGTACAACCTTCCGATAATGGTAATGAAGAGCCTTTTACTCACGTAATAGTAGGATTCTGAAGTCTTGAGGTGGACGTCCCCGACAGTCACTCCTGCGCCGCAGTAAGTCTCCCACAGGCTCCTGTCCTGCTCCTGCTGCTGCACCTTGCCGACGTCCTCACTTCCTTCACCTTTGTCAATTACACCGCTCTTCCGCGAATTGAGCAACTTCTCGTATGCGCCACTCTTGGTGTTAAGTCTGCACAGAGTTCCATAGATCATAGCGTTCCTCACACTGTTCGGCACATTGGCCAAGTTCTCGTGAAGAAACACCGGGGGTTGGGCAAGAGCATCGCCTCGCCGACTCGACGGCGAGTCCGAGGAAGAACTGGGAGGCGTCGTCTGGGTCAGATCCGAGAACCCACTACTACTTGTAGAAGAAGATGACGACCCCCTGTGGGGCAGGAGATCGTCAACACTGTGAACTCGAGTTTTGCGAGGGGCTGGACGAGGTCCAGTGTTGCCCCTTGAGGTCCTTGCAGCACCAGCACTTTGCACGGAATGATGTTTGGCCGACCCTAATCTTTCTAACAACATGCGACGGTCCGTTTCATCTTGATGAGAAGGTCCTGCTCGAAGAGATCCACCACTGCTACTACTGCTGTTGCTAAGAGCGCGTGACATTTTCGTCAATGGCTCCCTGTGACTCAGAGTCATCGACAGCTTTCTGAGAGCTTCTTCTGAAGAAGCAGATTTAGTCGAACTTTGAAGAGATTCGAGTTTAAGATTGATCGTGTCGGAGATACCTTTGAGGACATCTTCCGGTGACGCGTTGTGCTTCCCTGCCATAGCTTGGCTGATAGTCTCCGATAGCTCCCTGAGGATTTCTTGTGATGACAGACTGTTCTGTCTGTGGCCAGCTGTTTGACTAACTGTTGGTATACCTTTTTCGTCACTGACTGCAGTCGATTTTTGTTCTTGTACATCGGAAGGCAATGGCGGGGAATACGTGAAACTTGTGTACAACAACAAGGCGTCGTCGACGATTGAATCCGGAGGGGCGTCGATAGCGCTAGCTTCTTCACACTGTGGTGAGGTCGCTTGCTGCTGCTGTCGCTGTCGATGTTTCCTACTTTCGCCATGTCTTGGCCAAACAGGTCGAGGAATACAATAATCGACTTTACCTTCGGGAATAGGACTGAGAGTTGCTGCGGAAGCACCGCTGGATCGACGATTGTGTCGCCTGACTGGTGCTCTAGGACTAGGACTAGCGTTGACATTGTTGCCTCTCACCGCCACGAGAATACTCTTGACAAACCCCACGTTCTGTTCCAGGACCGTGACGGCATCATCTCGCAGGATAGTTGGTCGCGGTATGCCGCATCGCGCTCTAGAGCCTTCGGCGGGAACCTGAACTGGCACTGTTGCCTTGGAGACATTCGCCGTCTCCTCTGCTCCGCTGCTGCTGTACTCCGAGGACGAGTTGTACCGGTTGCTGTCATAGCCAGAGCTTCCTGACTTCCCAGGGAATTCGGGTGAGCCGTAGTCTTTGTGATTCTTGTGCTGTGAGCGGTACACGTACTGGCCCTTCGGGACGGTGCGACCAGGTCTCAGAACGCTCTTATCCTCTCCATCGTCGAAGAGAGGATTCACTCTGCAAACAGAAATAGCAGATATAATAAATTGTTACTAGCAAGAAACAGCGTTTCAACTACCAAGTTTCATCATCTTTCGCTTAAGCAAGGAAATATAGCAACGCATTAGAAAAGCGGTTATTTGAAGCACAGCGTATGCTTGGAATTCCCAAATGGGCTTTATTGTAAGTTACAAATTCTTCATTAATTATTAATAATTATGGTTTATTTAACGACGCTCGCAACTGCCGAGGTTATATCAGCGTCGCCGTTGTGCCGGAATTTTGTCCTCCAGGAGTTATTTTAAATTCCAATAAATCTACTGACATGAGCCTGTCGCATTTAAGCACACTTAAATGCCATCGACCTGGGCCGGGATTGAACCCGCAACCTCGAGCACAGAAAGCCAGCGCTATATTGACTACGCTACCGAGGCCGACTAAATTCTTCATGAACCCATAAATTTCAATCTACTTTGTTTTGCATAATGTCATTTTACCTAACCTTAGTTTTGGAAATTAATTTGTCGAACATTTTTAAGCACTAAAATTATGCGAAAAAAATTATGAATTGTTTCTATGAAGTAGTTCTATAGACATTAATATATTTATTTATAAAATGAAAATCTGTTTTCTTTTGCTCCCAAATCCGTGAAGGTTGGGGTTATGTTAATTTTGAAAATCAATCAGTGTAAATATTTTTAATATCTTCTTTTGTTTTAAGATATTATTGATTGAAACTTTAATTGTGTAACTAGTAATAAATTTCTCTGGCAAAATAATTTCTGGAGGAAAATTATCTATATGATTTCATTTATCACGATACCTCAAACACAAAAGAATTTCCTAAGAAGAACAGAAGCATGTACAATATGATATCGTATAAAAATGAGGATATTAGAAACGATTTACAAGTATACCTATATTCAACAAACGATAAAATTCAACAGCACTGCACTATGTGGAAACCACTTGAGACAATGGAATAAAGAAGATTGCCTAAATTGGCATATCAGTACAGACCGTCGGGGTATCAGAAAGACAAAAGAAAAGATGGAAAGCTTTGCTCTAAATTCGGAACAGGCGATTAGTCTAATCTGAAGTGCAGAAGAAGAAGAAGAAGAAGAAGAAGAAGAAGGAGGAGGAGGAGGAGGAAGAAGACGAAGAAGAAGAAGAAGAAGAAGAAGAAACAGAAGATCTTATTTAAGGAATAAAATTTAAGAAAGATTTTTAGAGCTGCTTTTGAGTGAAGATACATTTTGCGTATTTTTTTTCAAACAAAAGTCCATTAACATTTACGCTCAAATGACAGGCTTATTTCATCACACGTATCACTTCCGGTTGAACTCACTGACATATCCCGAATATGAAAATAATAATAATAATAATAATAATAATAATAATAATAATAATAAATAATAATAATAATAATAATAAAATACGTAGTTTAGTTGAACAGTTGTATAGACACAGTAAAGAAAACGGAGAGACGGCATGCCGAAAGCAACCTTTTTCCAGTAGCAGGTATTCTGAAAGCATGTATTTGCACGAAACCCTCGAAATCTGTATTTTCTAACATCACAAAAGGTATCTTTTTATATTTCACACAAACAAATATGAAGATTAAGGAGATTGGATTTTTTCTATTGCTGGGAAAAAATCAAGTCGCAATAAAAAACATTACAATGCTAGGATCGTTGGTTTTATATTGATCTTCACGTGCAAAGAATAGAATAAGAGAAAAAATATTTTATTCGTCGGAGTCGCTGTAAATGTAAACTAGGGGGCGGATTGATATGCACTAAAAAGCGGCAAAATATGCATGCTCGTAAGCACTTAAAAACCAGTATACATGCACTAGAAATTAAAAAAAATATGAACTGTTAAAATTGAAAAAAAGAAATGGCTTTTCGATTTTAAGCAATTTGCTATTATTTTTTTAGTTGGTTATTTAACGACGCTGTATCAGCTACTAGGTTATTTAGCGTCGATGAGATTGGTGACAGCGAGATAATATTTGGCGAGATGAGGCCGAGGATTCGCCATGGATTACCTGGCATTCACCTTACGGTTGGGGAAAACCTCGGAAAAAAAACCCAACCAGGTAATCAGCCCAAGCGGGGACCGAACCCGCGCCCGAGCGCAACTTCAGACGGCAGGCAAGCGCCTTAACCGACTGAGCCACGCCGGTGGCTTTGCTATTATTGATGTTTTCCTCTCATACATAAGGATATTGAGACATAACTTCATTTATTTCTGCTGGAGTTGCATATTCTTCTAAATTGTTAGGAAACAAGCTTTTTATATTGTCTACACACAAGAATCTTTTGAAATGATGAGAAGTTTCTTTCAACATTGTAAGACTTTGTTGATTGCAGCGGAATTATCCACAATGATCCGCTGACAACAGTGCACTGTCTGTATGTTGTCACATTGCAATAAATAAAATATAACTAATGTGTTTCAATGTCTGCATTTCTTCTGTATTACATTCTTGCTAATTTTGCCTTGTTCTCAATCTTGGTTTAAGCACTAGAATGCTTAAAACCAACAAAATATGCCTTTATATACGCTAAAAGCTGAAATATGCATTAATCCCTTAAATATGCATAAATATGCACTATAAAATCTTGACACTTAGTTACAAATAACTTTAAACTTATTTTAGTAGTATAAGGAATAAAACATGCAAATATGCTAAAATCCGCCCCCTAATGATAGCATTCATGTGATTTACCAACGACTAGAAACAGACAACGAAAGTAGATCAAAATCTTCGATATTTTGTGAGTTTTTTATACTGCACTTCTTTACCGTCATTAATGAAGAAGTCTAATTCGATCTTCTTCTAAATAATCCATCATTGTCTTATTCTTAATTTTAATTATAGATAATTTAGTGCTATTCTGACAGTTTCAATAAATGTTTCTAGATGTATTTCTACATCAGAAATGGGTATTTAGTGTTTCTAGATGCATTTTTAGATCATAAATGAGCAATTATTGTAATTATGACCCTATATTTGTAGGCCTATACTATAGTGTTCAGTACTAGTATGTTTGAGGAAACATAATATGAAGAAGATTACGTGTTTATATTTTCGAGAAATGTTTAAAATTTTTGCATGCGTACTTATGAGACCGTCCAATGTTGAGACTGTCAGCTACAGAAAAGTTACTCTCTCATTTGAGTATGTTTAACCGCCAGGGAAATTTAACAAACAATAACAAATTCTCTGCGCTACAGCCCTTGGAAGGACAAGGCCTACCTGCTTTGATGGCCTCACGTCCACACGCCTCAGCAGAGTTGAATGACCGGATGTAACATATGGTTACCACAATGACACAAGTGGAGACAGCTCACATTGTAGACTACAATCAAAGTGACGTTTCCCGAGAGTACAGCGTGGCGAAGTTCCAGCAAAGACATTTCCATACCTGATAGGCCTCGGATAGATCGACCATGGAAAAAACCGCTGAAATGACAAATGATCCGTATTTCAACTCGAAGAAACCCTCTGTCATCCAACCACCTTTCGGATGGAGATAAAAGGGGCTGCAGAAATCAATATATCAACTCAAACTATTCGAAATCAACCCCATGATATAGGGTTACGTGTTCGAAGACCATTAAAGATGTCCCGTCTCCATCAACATCGCAGAGCTCACCGTGTAAGATGGGAAACAAGGTATGAAAACTCGACCCCGGAAGAATGGATCCAATCGCTGTTTGCAGATGAAGTACGGACTGCATTGCATCCGGAAGACAAACACAATTCAAGTCTGGGCAGCAAACGGTCTGCATTTCAATGAATCCTTTGTCATTGAACGCTACCAACAAGTAGGTGGATCAGAACTATTCTGGGGAGGAAACAAAATGGGTCGCCTCAAGTCACTAGTCCACATCCAAGGGAATAAGGTGGAAAACAGTATGTGAACAACGTCCTTAAACCCATCGTTAATGAATTTGAAGCTCCTCTGGAGCAGGTTTCACTTTAATGGACGTCAATTCTGGAGCCAACGCTGTAAATGTGTGCTTGGAAAGACATGGTTTCAAAGGATGATGTGATGCCAGCAGCGTCTGGTAAACGTTAAAGTACAAAGTGTCCAACATGCCCTACTGTCCAACACACCCTAATTTACTCTATCTGGTGAAGTCAATGACGGAAGTAAAGAGTGGGGCTACTTCTGCCATTGATCGCCAAGTGGCGAGGTCAATCACCACAAACCAAGTGGGATATCAACACACCCTAATTTTATCAACTTGGTGAAAAGAGGAATGGCCTTCAATCAACAAACCATCAAGATGGCAACACAGGAATGGGACAACCTACCTCAAGATGGACGGGATAACTTGGTCTGAAGTTTGCCCCATCGTCTCCTAATCTGTCTCAGGGTTCGTGAAGACCTCACATATTACTAAATACACTAAGAAATCAACGAGTTTTTGACATTTTTGTTATGAAGAAAGAAACCGATTTTTCCCTCCTTTTTAATCTTCAGATTTTGTTTGTAATTGCTATACACTATCATACGACATAAAACTTTGTGTTCGTATTTCATCCAGAAATCCAAAATGCTTTAATACGAAACTTTTTTTTTTTGAACAGTGTACTTGCAAATTGGGTTCCGCGCCGTGGCGCCGTGGTCTAAAACATCCTGCCTAGGACTCGCGTTACGGAATGCGCGCTGGTTCGAGTCCTCATGGGGGAAGAAATTTTCTCATGAAATTTCGGGCAGAGTATAGGACCAGTACCCACCCAGCATCGTGATGCACTTGGGGAGCTACGATAGGTAACGAAATCCGGTTAGGAAAACCAGCTATAACGGCTGGTAGGATCATCGTGCTAAACATACGATATTTCCATTTTAGTTGGATGACCGTCCACCTCTGCTTCGGCATGTGGGCGTGAGGCCAGCAGCCGGCTGATCGTTCTAGGCCCTTCACGGGCTGTAGTACCACGGATTATTATTACTTGAAAATTGGACATAATAATGGCATTGTTTTTTATTAATATTGTAACACAAGCGACAAATAAAATCCATGAAAGATAAACAACAGGTAGCAATGAAAGACAGGCACATTTACATTTTATTTTTTAGAATGACTGAATCAACTTTCACGATGCATAAAAAATAAAGATTTTTAATCCCATTACGCAACGTTCTGAATATTGAATGATATAAAACTTCTTAGCACACAATTTCGCGTTCCTTCAGGTCAGAGTTGTTTATAAAATACTATATCATCACAGCGCAGGTAATGAGATGTGAGTTCTGATTACCGGGTAGCCACGGGCACGCTGCAGCAGCCTTATTAGGCCGCAGAGAGCAGCGGTCGGTCTCCTTATATAAGAGATCGTTGCTCCTGCGGACCCGTCCAGGTCCGTCACATGGGCGGAGGGTGAACGACGCATGCGACTTTCTGTCCAGCTGGCTGGCGGCCTTTCGCCAAGTACACCTAAGTTCGATCCCTAACAGATTTTGACATATTTTAACTAAAACAACGGCGAGTTAGGCTTCTTTGGAGTACGTCAGTTAAACTGACAGTACTGTCCGTTACTCAGGAGAAGACGAGCGGAAAGAATGTGACCTTCTTGACTATCGCTGTTGATTATTATAAACATCGCTCAGATAAGCATTCCAGTATCCAGGTTATTACTCGTGCAGGAAACATGAGTAACAATGCATATGGAAATTAAAGCTAAGTTGAACAGAAGGAGACCTAATGTTTCCGCTTACTGCAGTACAAATATTGCACGTGTTGTCGTACGTTATCTGTTCACATCCCTTCCTCCTCAGTCCGCTTTCGTCTTCTCCTGAGTCACCGACAGTAAGTAACTAGTGGCCTATTTTGTAATATTTCTGCACAAATTTTAAACATTTGTGATGAAGATAAACTAATGTCATGTCCCCTCATAACTTCATAAGTAATGTCGGTCTTTTTAAATTCGATGTTATGTAAAGATTTTCTTTAGTTGGACAATGCAATTTACAGAACGTCATGGTTATTATTGCATATTGTGAGCAGGTAACAGTCGTAAATTGTTAATATAAAGTATATAAAATGGTTGTGATAAAGTTTGAGATTTGAGTCTTTCCAAAAACACTACTGGAAACTAGGTTATAAGACTGCTGCTGCCGCGGCTCGAAGAATATCTGAAGCCGAGGGTGACGGTGTCGTTGGTGAGTGTGCAGCACAACGATGGTTCCATTGACTATAGAAGAGAAGATAATTACTGTAATAAAAAGGGCGGTCATAAAATAAGAACAAAGAAGATTGTAAGAATAAAGGAAGTGATGAAAATAATGAGCATGCAGAAAAGAAAGAGGATGGTAAAAATAAAGTGGATTGTAAGGATAAAGTAAAATAAATAGTAAAAATAATGTAGGTAATAGAAATAAAATGTATTGTGATGATAAAGTAAATGATAAGAATAAAGTGGATAGGGAATGAACAAGACACTAAAAATAAAGAAAGTGGTGGGACTGATGATGATCTGGAGAAGACAGAAGATGGTGAGAATAATGAATATGGTGAGATTGAAGAAGATAGCAAGAATAAAGAGGATTTGTGAGCATAAATAATATTGTAAGACAGGGGCGATTTCTCAGGGCATGCTATGCTTGCTGCGCAAGCCCAATATTTTCGTAGAATGTGTATTTCTCAAAATGGCATTATGTACATTAAACTTTATTTTGAGTTTTGGAATACTGTATAGGCGTAATACCATCCGCAGGTTGCACACCGCAAATATCGCAACGCTTGCTCGTTTCTTGGAGCTACAGGAAAGACGTAGAAATATCGAGAATATGATGCGCGCGCAAGTGCCTTCCTCCTTGGCCCGTCCTAGGCGCACATGCTTCTGTTATGTGTTGTTTGAAGCTCTGGTCCGAGAGCTACACAGACCAGTATTGGCAGCCGGAATGTACTGTGATTTGCGAGTGCAATGTAATTGTACGAGCGGAATGCATATGTTAGCTGCTGCATGTATTATTAATTCTTAAACATTAATTTGAAGAATTGCAATGAGTTCGGAATTGTGTGTCATTGAAACATTATTAAATCCATTTTCTTGAAGGACTATTCAAGAGAAGACAGACATTATAGAGAATATGTGCGCTCGTTCAGTGCAGCTCAATACAACAATGTGCATTGGTTGGCAGGGTCGAAAAAACTAAATAAACTGTTTTGTTGGCCATGTTTGTCATATTATATCGAACTTCTACATCTGATAAGCGAATATGGTCCATGACTCATAATGATTTCATAATTATAAAATAAATTATTTATGTGGGTCTGATTATTTTTATTAATTATTAATTATTATATCCTCCCATCTTCCCCTATTAATAAAAGAGCAAGCCTAACTTTCGTGACTAGCATTCGCCCCTGTTGTAAGAGAACTGTGAGAATAAAGAGTGGTCAGAATATAGAGGATGTAAAGAAGAATGGTGAGAAGAAAGATATTGATGGGGATAAAGGGGATGGGAAGAAAGGGTGAGAATAAAGATGAAGAGAATAGTGAGGATAATGGTGAGAATAAAGAGGACGGTGAGAATCATGAGGATGGTGAAAATCAAGAGGAGGCGGTGAAGAACGACAATGAGGATAAAAAGACGATGAGAAGATGGAAAAGGATGGGGAGAGAGAAAATTAAGAAAAGTTTATTAATTGAATGAATAAATTTATAACACTAGAACAAAAAAAAAAGTAGAGTATCAATAGCATGACAAGTAAAAGAGGGAAACCAAAGAAGAAATAGAAGAGCAAGTGAAGATTCAGGAGGAGGAAGAGAACGGGAAAGGGAAAATATCTATAAATTAACATTGGTGAAAATCACGATTTTATAAAACGCAGTCATGTTGCTCCTGTGTTTTCTTAGCTCTGCAAATATCAAGGGTTGTCCACATTAGTGACATTCAGATCACTGCCCTCGCCGTAATATGTAGGAGTCAGAGTAGATTAATTTAAAACGTTTTGTCTGTGATAGTTTTAATTCTATCTGTATCTCTTGTGAATTACGCAACTTGTTGTTCTTTATATTAATATTTTAATATATTTACTGTTTACATAATAAGTAGCAAGGATATTATTTCTTAAATTACAAGAGTTACGTAAAAACGTTACTTGAAACGTTGTACAAGATAAAAATAGAACAGTGACTAAGCACTACTAGCATGTCATGCGATTGATTGCCGGAACACAAGGCGATTCCAATATTGTGACGTAACAAGAACCACTTGTTTACTAAAACAGAAGGGGGTGTGGCGTGAAAAATTCCGTCTTAGCGTTTTTACATCGAGGACATTCTACAAAACCAAATGTTTTCTCCCACCGCTTGCAAAACAAAAACCTTAAGAGGCGGTTGCACCCGTTTCCTGAAGCCTGCATTGTGCAGCGTGTTACGCAAGCAGGTCAGTGCGGAAGGTGTAGTACTTACCCCGGGAACTGGTGCAGTGACGGTGTTGGTAGCCGGTGAAGGGACACTGACCTGCTGACGGCGTAGATTTCGAGCGGCCGGTCCACCTTGTGCACGCAAATCGTGGCCAGCGGGTCGTCGGTTATGATCTCCGGGGAGGCGGTCTTGTGCGGGAGCGGGAGGCTGGGCTGATCGTGGCTGGGGCGCGAAGAGGACCCGGCCAGCCACTTGAGCATTATTCTCCTGCTTTGGGGTGCTGCGGCCGGCGCCAGCGAGAGAGCGAGCGTGTCTGGAGACGCGCTGCCCCTGCCGGCACTAGCTCATCCTGCTCACCGCCTGCAAACAACGCAAAAACATCTGATTATTATTATTATTATTATTATTATTATTATTATTATTATTATTATTACATTAAAAGCTGTGTAGGTTACCACTTTTCTATCCGGCCAAACCTAGTCTTGTTACCAGAGGTTACACAAGGGGAGTTACCGGGTTTGAACCTCCCTTGAACTTTTTTTTTTAAATGACATATTTAGATTTGAGTAGTTTTTATCCATAATCGTTTCCATTCTTTAATTTTTCACTGTCAGAGTAACAAAATTTACAGCCCTCCTACCCTTCTTTCAATATATTCATCATGCGAGTTTCATTCTTCATCCTTGGTGAGTTCCATGTTCCATTCATTATTGTGTTGAATTAAATTTATTTCAATATATTTCATTGTTCCCATGGATTTTCCTGTTATGTAAAAAGTTCTTACCTATCATACACAAATAACTGTTGAATTAAATAAATAAATCGCAACTGCAAAGGTTATATAGCGTCGCCGGATGCCGGAATTTTGTCCCGCAGGAGTTCTTTTACATGCCAGTAAATCTATGATAGCCTGTCGCATATATGCCATCGACACACACACACACAACCACACTAACACACACATATAAGGGTGATTCACGAGGAAAGGTAAAAAATTTTGGATACGATATCTTAGGCCATTTTGAGTGAAAAAGTTCATATGAACATAGGTCCGTTTAAGAACGATGGCGGAGCTAGATGCATTATTTTGGTAAAACGTCTCGCCCCAATGTGAATCAGACGTTACCATATTATGCTGCTGACGTGAGAACGTGAGACAAGGTCAAGATCGCAACGAATGACGTAGGCTAACATTGGAATCTGCATTGTGAACGATGTAGATAAGGGAAACAAACCGGGTGGTGGGGCATTACAAATGTCCAATCGCCTGCCCTTGTCTGATGTAATGACACAGAACCCGCAGATAACACAAATAGCCTACACTATCATTCATCAATTCACAGCAGTTCAGTCAGCTACCTACACTACAGTAGTTATACAGACACAGTTATCGGAAGTGTTAAGTTGTGTTTTTCAAGATGCCTTATAAATTTCCGACTACAGAATACGCCTATATGGTGTATGTTTATGGTTTGTGCGATGAAAGTTCCTTGCATGCCGTCGCTGAATATGAACGACGATTTCCGAACAGAAGGGTACCATATCGAAGAGTACTTACTGTCTATGGGGTTGATGAAAGACTTGGTATAGCAAAGGAAGGGGGAAACGGGAGAGGCGCTAATCGACCGTATTTTGGATGCGGCATAAAGAACAGCTACGTGCAACTCTCCCGAGCGATGAGCGCGATTCACGCCCGAGCACAACAGTGCATTGAAGCAGAAGGCGGTACCTTTGAAAATGTGCGAAAACATCGACCCCGACGTCTAGAATATTAGGTATGTATGCAGACGTAAATATAAACTTTAAATTTGTCCGTTATCTGTCTCTAAATGCGAATTAGTACAATGGAATCTCAAAAGTTTTTGTGAAATCAAAGAGCCATATCTCCGTAACCGTTCGAAAACGGATCAATATTCATATGAACTTTTTGACTCAGAATGACTTCAGAAATCACATCCTAAATTTTTATCTTTCCTCGTCGCTATCATAATAAAATATATATATTTAATAATATATATATATTTTTATTAGCGACAAAATTAAACGACCAGCGTTAAAAGCAGATCGTTAAAAATGGCGCGGCGGAGAGAAAAGGGGAAGGGCCTACGCGGCAAGTGCACGCGCATCTGGTGCTGGTAAGAATAGGGCTCTGGATTTTTCTGGAGTGCCATCTCTAGAGACGCGTGGAACTTTAATAAGGCTACGTCGCTGTGGTTATAAATTACGGACGCGAAAACGACAGAGAGAGTTCCAGTTTTCAGTTGATTAATCAGCCAGTCAGTGACTAAGCCAGAGCAAGCCAGTCTTGTGTACCGGAGTTCGACTCGAGTGTGCGTCCGCAACTGTTGTCAGCATCCGAGGACCTGAGTTCGAGTGCAGTGGACCGCAGTTGGAGGGACCTGAGTTCGAGTACAGTGAACTGTCTCTGAAGGTCTGTGGTTCGAGATTCTGTGAACTTTGACTGAGCTAGAAGAACTGTGAACTGAGAATTGACAGTTCTGATTTTAAATAGTGCTTTGTAAATATTAGTTAAGATTAACAGTTCATTGTTGTTCGTACTAGTCCAAGTAAATTGTCATTGTCGTCGGTGGAGTGCTTAACGAATAGTTGAGTGAAAATCCGATTGTTGACGAGAGCGTTTAAGGCTCTCAGAAAGAAATCATTGTTGTGACGAATAAATTACATTGTTGTTACATCGTAAAAAATTCACAATATATATGATTATTTTGCAAGTTTAATAATGACACAAACATTTTTTATTACACAAAATTAAACACATGTTAAAATTTGTTAAAAATGGATCGCTGTGAAAAAATTACGTTTCAATGATTTTATAAGAATATTCATTAATTTTGTTCTACTAGAACATACAATATTAATAAATATACAGTAAAATAATAATAATAATAATAATAATAATAATAATTTAATAATAATAACACAAAATTTAAAATGCCGATAATGTAAATTGTAAGCAATTTTAATACTAATCACCACTTGACAAAATTCTGCGTACTCCACTGCATGTAACAGAGATCTTCCAATGAACTGTGAAGATAAAGAGAATACATATACCTTTACAGTATAAAAATGATGAGAATTAGAATTGTTTTATCTCATAATCATTAAATCAATTTCATCTGAAATTATGCATGGATTGTGTTTATTCTTTTTTTTTAAGAACATGTCAAATTCTGAGCCTCATTTCGCTCTCAATTGAAATTGGTGACGATAAATAACCTATATCTGATACAGCATCGTTAAATAATTCACTAAAAGAAATATATGGCCAACGAGATCCAAAAACACCGATTAATCTGACCTAGTCAAGAGACGAGGCGTATTTAATTCTTAAGGGAAGTACAATAAACTCAATTCCCGATGAATTTCTAGGCCAACACGCTGCAACTGTAGCAGCGAAAAACTAATTCCTATAGTGATATATAAAAATTCATGTTGTATCCAGCCTTGAAATTTTATGTCACTGTAAAAGCAGTCAAGATAAATTCAACTTACGAATCGTGACGTGACAAATTCCTCAGCGTACCAAATCATTATAAGGTAAAAAGATGAAACGCGGCTTCATTGTGAGGAGGTCAAAACATGTACTAAATGTCATGAGGGAAAGTTTGATATGGGTGTTCAAAGTTTAACTGCAGGATGTGTGGAAGTTCCGTAAGTTTTTTCAATTACGCAACTGAAATTTCCTGTCCTACACACTCATCTTAGTTAATAAGACTAGAGGAAAGAAAGTTACCACTAACATGCTATTGAAGAATAGATATTGTCGATAAACTAACTATAGGCAAAACACAATTTTCTCACAAACAATATAATTGTAGTCTTTCGTTAAGCGTAGGCCCTACACTACGCATTAATTTTTACTTTCTCCACAGAAATACATACAGGGTGGTTCTAACTGGTTACCATGAAAATTAGTACTGAATTTCCATTTATTAAAGATAGCCCTATTGCACAAATGTATGTTTGGGTTATACGAGGGTCGTCCAAAAAGTAAGTTTACAATGTACTGTATATTTCTCAATATTATACAGAGTGGAAGGGTATCTTTTACATTAATTGACAGTGGTAATAGACGAAGTCAATGAGAACAAGTTTTGTTAAATATGTTTTTGAACGCGTCCAATAGTTCTGAGAATAAGAAATGTAACGTATTGCAACGCTCCTTGAGATCATTGCTTTGCAGTGCGGGTGAGTATAACTGCAAGACTTGCGAGAGGAGAATGTACACGAAAACGTTTCATCAGATACATTTCGATCAAATTACTGTAGATGAAAACAAAGTAATTAATCAATTAATTAGGCAAATTGTTTGGTTTTTAACATTCTTTATTACGCTATAACCACTTTAACTATAAATTCAATACAATGAAACGTATTTAACACTAGTAGGACCAATTGATTTCTTTGTTTTTACGTAATGAATTACAAAATTAGTAAAGAATGTCGTTCTCATACGAGTATAACAAAACTATTTCCATTAAAGATTACTTTACGTTTGATGTGAACTGAAAATAACATTCCTACGAATACACATTCTGTAACTAAATCTCCATTTAAGTTATTAACTTTGAAGAAATAAAAAATAAATTAATTTAGAAAAGAATTTAAGTTTACAGTAATATTAAGTAACGATTTAAGTGTTCCCAATGTCAGTAATTTGATCGAAACGTATCTGATGAGCAGGCTTCGGTCCTGGGCACAGAAACGCATGAAGTTCAGAACGCACGGACATAGTGTTGTGTTGGTCGAGTGGAGTGGGAGATGGAGCGCGCTGTTACTTCGTGTATCAACATGTAAACAGTCCGTCATAGTACGGCACAAAATATATTTCTCCCTGTACAGCTGCAGTATATACAGTACATTCCTAGTGTAGACAATAAATGTATATCATTAAAGTATTAACGTGAGTTGTAACCTTCAATCAGGTGTCCCTACGCCGAAGCCTGTTACATGTACCGCAGCCAAGCAGCAATACACACAACGGTAATGCACATTACGGACCCACCTGTGCTGTTGCAGTCACCCCTTCAGACGGGTCATGCGGTCATTTATACTCCGTTTACTCTAAACCTCATACTGGTTACTCTTGAGTCCCTAGGCCGAAGTCTGCTGATGAGACGTTTCTGTTTACATTCTCCTCTCGCAAGTCTTCCATAGTCTCCATGGTGATTGAGGCATTTGTCTAACCGTGAGACATGTTTTTCGATGTCACTCTTGTAAAATGTGGTATCCTGACACTTGAGCCAACATTTTACAGCAGAAGTACCGTATACAGTTGCATTAATATTGTTGCTCCCTTCTCCAAGAAATCGACCAGCAAATCTTTCTGATCCCAGAAGAGGATAGCCAACATTTTGCCAGCCGACTTCACGACCTTGAATTTCTTGGTTCGCGGGGAACCTGAATGCTTCCACTTCATGCTTGCCCTTTTCGTTTTTGGGGTGTGATGGTGAACACATCTCGTCACCATGACTGTTGAAAGCATTGTCACTGGGATCAGAAAGGTGCAGCTGTATACAGTACTTCAGTAGTGAAACGCTAGCAACGTAAAGAAGTAATATGTCATTCTTTTCATTTCAAGCGTAACTGATTTTGTGTAGTTTTCCGAAAGTACGCTTCGACCAAGAAGGTCGTGGAAGTCAAATAATAGGAGTCATATCACATTATTATTATTATTATTATTATTATTATTATTATTATTTCCACGCCGATGAAGGGAACCAATGAAGTCCGTCTCCATGTAATTAGCTTCGAGGATGAAAATCCAAGTCTCTTAATGCAGAATAAACACGCAACTCATAGGATTTCTGTCTGTAGTCACAACAACGGTACTCGCAGACATGTAGTTATATGCGTGTACACAACGTAAGTGCTCTTGAAGGCTAACCCACTGTTTACAATTTCTCTAACAAGACTGTTGTATGTTATGAAACGTATGAGGCAAACCACATGCATGCAGCGTTCCGTGTCTTTCTCTCTTTCTTTGTATACCGTAAACTCGTACTTCAGTAGAAGTAATAATGAAACGATGTGAGTAAGAGAAAATGCAATTCTTATTAACGGCGTACATTTCTGAGTAAACCTATCATATGAAATTATAATTTACATTGCTTATTAAATTGTTTAACTTGGTTATTTAACGACGCTGTACCAACTACTAAGTTATTTAGCGTCGATGGGTTGGTGATAGCGAGATGAGGCCGAGGATTTGCCAAAGATTACCTGACTTTGATCATCAAATTCAACATAAAAAATAGAAGGGGATTCGAGGAAATCGCTATGCTTTCGTCTAACGTCAATACAGGGATTACGGTATTACTCCATATTATAACTGAGATAAATACTCGTACAATTTGTTGTAAGATTTAATGACTAATTATGATAATAATAATAATAATAATAATAATAATAATAATAATAATATATTAAAAGAAAATATAATTACTAAAAGGACAAGAACAGAACAGTTTTTGAGCCTCAAACAATAAATTAACAATTAACTGGTGTGAATAATTGAATATATACATGAAATATATACTTATAGTCTACGTAACTGCAAGTACGTCAATAGAAAACCACAATTCCAAGTCACACAGGGTTTTTATGCACCTGATGTGGGTCTCTAGCGTCTTGTCAGCCCACTCGAGTTATGTGGATATAAAAGGGAAAAACTGAGACGGTGTCGCGTGGAGTTCCTGGGTAGCTCTGTCTGTAGAGCTTTGCTACGTTCAACTAGAGGCCCCGGGATCGATACCCGGCCCCGGAACATTTTTTTCCCCTGAAATTATTCAAGTCTGCTTCACAGGGAGCTTTACCTGAAAACTAGACTTGCATACTTAAATGGTATACTGAACATAACCACGTATAGGAATGGACTCGTACACATTGTCATTTTATCGGATATGACGTAAACATTTGCATTGCAACAGAAGTCGAATATTCGCTCTACAAAATCCTTTCGCTGCCAAACATCTTAGAATGAAATGGAGGCGGCACTATGACCCAGCACTGCAACCTTTTACGATCTATTGCACTAACTCTCAAGCTTAGTCCATTTCAAAACTCACATCGGCTGACTACACTAAGGTTCACTGCGTACCCAGGTTTCGAGCAGACAATCCTCCTCGTCCCTAGGCCAGCCCCCTTCGTGCGTCGCCAGCCGGCGGTCGGGGAATGCTATGGAATGATGACGTCATGAATAAATGGTGACTGAATGATGTAGAGGCCTAATATGGGGAAACGGGTGAACCCCGAGAAAAACCCCATCTACGACCTTGTCCATCACAAGTGTCACTATGGATTTTTCAATGAAAAATACCAGGCGTGAGTGTCACGCTGAAGGTCTCAACACTCAGCCACCGCAGGGCAAGGAGTTGTGATAGATAACATTCGTTTATACCGTCCGACCATCCATGCACTCCAGTGCACTTATGGTTGAAATATGTGACATAATTTGGTGAAAATTTCGTGACTTTTTTACCATGTAACGTTATACACTCATACACAATCTTAACTAGCAATAATCTTATAAACGAAATTGTATTTGAAGCACTCATGACGAAATAAAGTTGTTAATAATATACAGGTTGTTCGGGTGAGTGTGTGATAAATTTTGAGGTGTGATAGGTGTGACAACTGGAACAACTTTTTACTTATAAACCCTTATCCTACGACGCTCCAGTACAAAGCTACAAAACCTTGAAAACAGTTTCACTCATGACTATTATTCAATTAGTTTTTTTCTCGTTTGCAGAGTGGGATGCGTGAAACGAGGAAATAATATTGTTTTGTTTAGGTGACTCAAGTGCGTACATGTTTTCACATAACAAATGTGCTGCACAAATTACAAATGATTACATGTCTGTACACCTTTACAAAGTTAATGTACGTATAGTACATCGCCTGTAGTTTAAAGGCGGTTCTCAACATGGTGCCCACCCAGCTCGCTGCATACACTGCATGTCTGCAAGTTGTGCATTTTTGAAACGCTCCATTGCAACTTCTAAAGAAAAGGGAGAACATTTAAAATTAACAGCAACTATAATAGCTACGTAATACAGTAGACAAATGAATGGAAATTTACTCGAAGATACATAAGTATTTCATTCCCTTAGCATAACCTAATGGTAAGTGTAAGAATTAACTAATAAATAATTTTTACAAAAAGTACTGAAATGGAAATACGTTCAACAGATTGTTGTAATTCCAGGCATTTAATACAGAAAAGGGATGAGTCAAAACTGTTATGGGAAAAACTCGCTACATTCAACTGTATATTGCTTCGTACTGGAGTGTCGCCGAATACGGGTTTATAAGTAAATGTTGTTCCATTTGACACCACCTATAACATCTCAAAGTTTGTCACACACTCCCCGAATACCCGGGTACAAATTTTCGAAAAGAATAATTTGGACATATTTTGCAATGGAAAATTGTGTGTTGGGTTGCATATGCACGAATTATGGGGCATTCTGTATATGTAAGTCATCCTTATTGTTACCTAACTCAATTTTATACAGAAACCCAGTCATCAATTATTGTCGTGCAGGACATAAAACAGCGGTCATCAGCACACTGCACCCTTCTGCTAGCGTCTCTTATCCGCGGATAAGAGAGGCTCTAGCTTGCATCCGTGGCTGCTGGCAGGTATGCTTTGTCCCTGTCCCTTCTGCACGACGCGCGACGGTGCATATTGCGATACTCTCCTTACCCGTTACACATTTTAGCGAGGTCTGACGATCACTAACATAAAAGATAAAATTATCAAATAAATTGCATCCCTATTCTTTTGCAGCTGACCTCTTCAAAGTAATATAGTTAATATATTATATTTATTTAAGGTAATTTGAAAAGAAATGTCTTTTCTTCCTCGTTTTTATCGCGGAAATGAACACTTTTCATAGCAATAGCCAATTTTCGCGAAAATTCGAGACGCTTTACTTGAACCTTTTTGTAGTATTTCTGTCTCGTAAAATAATTTTATGATATCTATTTTAGTTTATATAATACAGTATTGTAGCCGTAGTAGTTAGTTCTGGCTGAATAGAAGTGAAGGCCTGAAGGTCTTAACTCTACCAGACAAATAAATATATTAATAAATAAATAGCACAACAGATGCAATAATATAATATAGTTAAATAATAAAACTCACTATAATAAATCAGTCATGTTTGTGATAAAACCTGCATATACTTTTTGAGGCATCTGTCAGCCACATTTAGTGTATATTGCTAATAAAAAACAGGCTCTGCGCCATCGTCATACCACCACCACCGTGCCTTTAACTCCTTTCAAGTTTATCAGTATTGTGAACATTAAAACGGGTTCTGGTCATTACAGTCGTCATCATCATCATCATCATCATCATCATCATCATCACTCTTTTCAAGTTTCTCAACATTGTGAGCATTGGTACTCTGTTAAGAGCCAATTTGGCCAAACCGCCGCTTAAAACAATATAGAGTCAGCTCCACACCACACTTATTTTTTTATCTATTAGGGAGAGAAATATGACAAGGATGCCCTTTATCACCAACCCTGGTCAACATCTACTTGGAGAATTTAGTGAAGAGCTGTTTTCAGAACATGGAAGGAGTGATATTAGGAGGAGGAAGAAGAATAAAGTGTGTAAGATTTGCTGATGATATGGCGTTGCTAGCAGAAGAGGATATGACACTAAGAGATAGGCTATGCTACAGGAGCTGAATGACAGCTGTGAGCAGTATGGAATGAACAAGACGAAGACCACGGTCATTTCAAATACTTGGAGTGTACTGGAAGTAGTAAGATGACCTGCTGCCAGGAGGTCAAAAGGAGAATAGCAATAGCAAAGAAAGCTTTTAATAGAAAAAAGGAGCATCTTCTGCGGACCTCTGGAAAAAGAACTAAGAGACTAGTGAAGTGCTTTGTGTGGAGTGTAGAATTGTATGGGACAGTAACATGGTCATTACGACGAAGTAAAGAAAAGCGAATTGAAGCATTTGAAATGTGGATATGGAGAAGGATGGAGCATTTGAAATGAAACTGCCTACTGGATATGGAGAAGGATGGAGTTCGTGGCTGAAATGGACAGAGTAAGAAACAGTAGAAGTTTATGTGTTGGAAAGAGTGGATGAAGAAAAGAGTGATGCTAGTAAACTGATTTCAGAAGAGGAGAATATTAAATTGCCTGAGTTTAAAAAAAGGATGCAAAATCCAAATAATTAAGTGGTTTGGGGAAAGGAATGGTGAACACGAGGAGAAGAGTTCGTGGCAGAAGAAGATATCAGATGATAGACATTAAGATAAATATGGATCATATGAGACAAAGACGGAGAAAATAAAGGCAAAAAATACGGATTATCCGGATTAAAGACTTTAGAGAATGTTGGGTTTGCAGTGAAAACCTGCTCTTGGGCAGAACACTATGAATGAAATGAAGTGTGATCTGACTGAGGTTATGCTGAAGTTACGTGGTCATTAGTGAGAGTATGAGAATGCGCCCTGCTCGCCATGCGGTTACGAGCACCTCACCACAAATTGCAGGCCTACATTCTACTGACAACTTCTTTTTCCTTCAGGTGTATCAACCTGCTGCTTCAGTTACCACAGTTATCTATGCACAGGAAAAACAAACACTCAGTGACACGCCCATTCCGCTTCAGAGAGAAAAAATACATTTCTCTGTCGAGAATTGAAGTCGCGTCTGCTGAACTTGAAGCCAGAAACGTTACTACTTCAAGCCACAAAGGAGGACTTAATAATAATAATTACCTTGAACGTGCCTGAATTAGCATTATTGGAACCGGTTGTTTGTGTTTATTAGGCCGAGTGGTCACCCAGTTGCTATGTCGGAACTGAATCAATGTCAATGTCAACCTCCGCATGATACTGTTCCGAAATGCACTGCGCTCAGTTCCTTCCGTGCAGCACCTAACATGTGTAACGATTTACATCACAAAGTACTACACAACAGCATTATAAATTATGGTAAACCTCCATAATATGAGTAAAATTAATTCAGTTACTTATCTATCTATATATATATATATATATATATATATATATATATATATATATATATATATATATATATATAATTTGAACTGGTAATGGAAATTATGGGAAAACGGCAACGGATTTTAATCAATGACCACTCATTTTGAAGTTTGGCATCCAAATGTGTGTGAAAAATTAGTAATTTTCAGTGAAATAACAATTTTTCTACATAATTTTCCTATTTTCCAAAATTCATCTTTCGTCAGTTTTGAGAACTATTTTTTTTAGAATAAAACAAAACACACACACTACAATAAACAATATTACACGAAGGCCATGACCTGCAGGATTGCTGACATAATTATTTAGAGCTCAGATTCTCTGACATAATGCCAATATGTCGATCTTCATTTGTGTAATTTTTCTAGAACATCTGAAGACTTGCTAAAAATAATTTACAGGTCTGATTCACTGCTGTGTAATTTTCTGAGTGCAGCTGTGTATTGGATTTTAAAAACTATTAAACTTAAGAAGGTTTGATGACGTTATTACCATTAAAAATAAAATATTACAGTTTATGCCATACTTTAGGGGAACTATAAATATAACAATTTTCTTTCGATCAAGTATTTGCAGATATTTTTAAAATTTAAGGGGGAAGGTACACCTTTCGCTAGTAGACTATAATTTTACTGTATTTCAACTTTTTTTTTTCTCAGAATCTGTATGATCTCTGGAAATAAAAATTTATATGCTTAACATACAACATTTGCATCTCAACAAGTTTTAATATTTTTCAAACCCTAATAGTAATTTTTTTAATTATAAATATTTTTATAGTATTTTGTTCAGCCGAGCACGTTTACATTAAAACCCAAAAAGTACTTAAGAGATCTTAATGAAAATTTGCATGCATGTAAAGTTCTTCCACATAAACTACATATAGTAAAATCTTTAATGTAGGATTTACAACTTATTTTAAAAAATAATATTGATCAAAGTTTTCCTTAAAAAAATTTAGTTGGTATACAATTTAAAAAATATATAACAAATAATATTTATAAACACGTTAGAGATTTTACTGTGTGTTGTGTAGATAGCCTATGTTTATTAAAATAGGTAAAAAAAAAGAATTAAGTTAAAATTAAATTATTTGAGTAATTTATCATGTAAACGCTGACCAGCTGAACAAAATACTCGAACAATTTTCATGAATTAAAACAAAACAACTATTAGGTTTTAAAATTGATTAAAACTATTTACTGATGAACAGATAGTGTATATTAAGCATGCCAATTTTTTCTTTCCAGAGGATCTATAGTTTGAGAAAAAAAATGTTGAAATATAGTAAAATTATACTTGCAAATGGTGTACTTCCCCCCCCCCCACCCTTGGACATACATGTTTAAGCACTGTAAAATTTCTGAAATTAGATTTTTTTTTCCCAGCAATGAATAAATGCGTAACATCCTCAATATACGCTATTTCTGCAATTGTTTACTAATTTCAGATTTAGTACAACTATTATCGTTATGGGTAATTAGAAATTCAAAATAGCACCTGCATTTTGTGTACTGAAATGCCATTTCCCTGATAATTTCCACAAATATCAGTATCTCTGAGTGATTCTTTTTTCTGTTTATTCCTGAATGACGTAGAATCTTTGAAACATCTTCAATATAAATATTTTTATCTTAATTTCTATTTTAAGGGCAATTTTTTTTTTAATTTTATTAGGTTAAAATATTTTTTAAAATAAATATTAAGTGTTAAACCAATAGTTCTAGGCACGTTTATTTACAAGTACGAAATACAATTGCATGCAAAATTTCACGGCAATATATTAAAAACTGTGTTATGAGGGATACCGTTTGAATAAACAAAAGTCACGGGCTTCATTTTCTATTTCTAATAACCCGTAACGATAATAGTTTTACTAAATCTGAAAATAGTGTACAATTGAAAAAGTAGTGTATATTGAGCATATAAAATTTCAAGGTTAACTTATAGTATTATTCATTGTTGAGAAAGAAAGAGACTGAATTTTATCAATTTTTCAGTACTTAAAGTATGTATGCCCCTCTTAAACCGCATTTCTTAATCTTACTAATCTTACTAAACTTTTCAATATATATATATATATATATATATATATATATATATATATATATATATATATATATATATATTTATTTTGCATGCTCGTGTTTTTTGTTCTTTTTACAGCTATTGTTGTTAGGCCATGAAAGTTAGAATTCCCACACAGAAACTTGTTGCTAGGAAAACTATTCTTCATAACATAAAACTATACTGAAATATACCCATTGCAGTGCACTTATTGTTGCTTAATTACTATTACAGTGCAGTTTTGCGAAGGCTTTGGGATAATATTGCTCTAAACTTTTAATGCAAAATGTATTATAATTTCAATTTTAGAAATATGACCGTGCAAATAATGTTGTACGATATACGTTTGTGAAGTGTATTACAAAATCTTGGAAACTGGAAAACCCGCTCTGCTTATTTTAAAAACTTTTCCTCGATTTTGTAAAAAGCATTTCCCAACCTTGTATCGTAATGTGCTACTAGATGTTATGTTAATCTTTTAGATGATGTTTAATTGTTTAATGTTAATTTCTTAAATGTTATTTTATTGTAATTTATGCATAAAACTTTATTATGTATCGAATCCTCTCCTGAACACGAGATCACTTCCTTTCAGGGGAGTGCTTGAATTTTGTATATGTGACCCGTTGCGCGAAAAGGGACCTAAAGTCGTGAAAGGAAATTTTACAGGAGCACAAAATAACGAATTTGCGGTATAAAAACTGCATTTCTATGTTTTGACATCTTGCGCTACCAGTAGGCATTTTTAAAATACTACACTAGGACCTAGTTTTACACAGTGCTTCATAAATACTTAAATCTTTCTTATAGTTGCTAGGAAACAAATGAAAATTTTAATTTGCATTTTTCTCGAAAAGTACATAATGTTATATCAACATTCAATAAGTAATATATTAAAAACTGCAGCACATAGAACCATGAATTTGTTTAAAATGCTCAGTATTTCATCCTCTTTCTGAAACCACAAAAAAAAAAAAACAAACAAAAAAATGAAAAATCCGACTTTAGGTCCCATTTCCTGCAACTAGTCACATATTCACAATTCATTTGTATTATATTTTTATGGCAATAAATTTATTATTATTATTATTATTATTATTATTAATCTTATTATTATTATCATCACTATTATTATTATTATTATTATTATTATTATTATTATTATTAGCCATGTCTTCAGGTCTACCATTTGCATATTTACAATTCATTTGTATTATATTTTTATGGCAATACATTTATGATGATGATGATGATGATTATTATTATTATTATTATTTTATTATTATTATTGGCCATGTCTTCAGGTCTACCATTTGCATATTTACAATTAATTTGTATTATATTTTTATGGCAATAAATTTGTTGTTATTATTATTATTATTATTATTATTATTATTATTATTATTATTATTGGTCATGTCTTCAGGTCTACCATTTGCATATTTACAATTCATTTGTATTATATTTTTATGGCAATAAATTTATTATTATTATTATCATCATCACTATTACTATTATTATTATTATTATTATTATTATTATTATTATTATTATTATTATTTGCCATGTCTTCAAGTCTGCCATTTGCATATTTGCAATTCATTTGCATTATATTTTTATGGCAATAAATTTATTATTATTATTATTAATCTTATTATTATTATCATCACTATTATTATTATTATTATTATTATTATTATTATTATTATTATTATTATTATTATTATTATTATTATTATTGGCCATGTCTTCAAGTCTACCATTTGCATATTTACAATTCATTTGTATTATATTTTTGTGGCAATAAATTTATTATTATTATTATTATTATTATTATTATTATTATTATTATTATTGGCCATGTCTTCAGGTCTACCATTTGCAGAATCGAAACATAATCCCAAAGATCGCGAGACTGGAGAACACGTCTGTTCCGCGGACAGGCAGCCGAGGAACTGGCTCGGACTGGAGGCAGGGCAGTCCTAGACCGTACCTTGTGAAACATCGTGAAAGCAGCAATCCCAGCAGTGGCGGCAGCGGTAGCGGCACCACGCGACTACCTGGCTCAAACACGCAAAATGCAGTACACAGAACAGCACAGCACCCGAACTCACTCCGCGCGATATTGAAACTGAAAGTGGTAGGCAGCAGCTGTAGGGAAATTAAGCCTGTAGGAGGAGGGGGAGGGGAGGATCGGTATGCTAACTGCTCAGGTTGTTAGGTCATGGCCATCTGTAAGTACTCTTGGGGAGGGGGGCACATAGTACCGGTCATCACCAGTGTCTTCATCCCCCACCTCCCTCGCTAATAAAAAGCAGGGGCCCAGAGGTTGCCCCATCATCTTGTTCATCATCATTAGTGCATACGTGTAGTGTCACCTCGGCGTATCAGCGTTTCGTCACGCGGCGTGACCCGTGTCTTGCTGTCGTTCGTGTACGACCTCAACCTCCTTCTCCGCTTAAAGGTGCAACCCAGCATTACGGCTCAAGTTTGTGTACAAAAATTATTTTCGAGTAAAACTGATGGAAATGAATGCAATAAATAACTCTTGCAAATGAGATAAATGGTACTTGCAGATAGACGATATGTCGTGCTCGACCTTCGGTTGAATATATGGATTCGATTGGAAACGGTGATCTGTCGGGGTGAGGGTTAAGACAATAAATGCTTTGACCCTCTTCCATTAACATAGTCATGCAGTAGCAATTTTTTTCTCATTTCATTCTATTCCTGAAAGGTAAACTCACGGAGAATTAAAGTAGCGCTATAGAAGTTGTGTGGAGACTTGCTTCATCTCTCTAATTGAGGCTTTCACAAACAATGTCCTCGATTCCGTCGCTGAATTTTGAATTTAATAAGTGCAACTTACCCTTACGCGCTTTCATTTCCATACGAACAATTCGGTGACGCCACGCAGTGCTTCAAACTTGACAAGAGTGACAATGAGAATGAATCGGTTTTTCGTCGTGCAAAATCGTCGTTCTCTCGTCCTCCACATTCTTCACAATTTGTTTCAACTCTTACGCCTACATCCATAAATGTCATATTTTTTTCTCCAATATCTGTTCATCTTCACCTTCAACACTTCCCTCTTCTTCTTCTCTCCACGTTTGAGAACATCGCTATCTATTTCTTCTATTCCCTCAAGAGTATCACCATAACCAATATCCCTTCTTATAATTTTCCTTTTATTGTCCTCTCCTTCATTCTCATTGCCCTACTTCACTTCATTCTCTATTATTCTCACGCTTTTTATTTTATTTCTTCTCACACTTTCATCGTCCTCCTACATTTTGTTCTTTATTTTTCTCATAGTATTTATATTAGTATTCATTCTCATCGTCCTCCCCTTCGTCTTTCATTTTTCTCATACTTTTGCTTCCACTTCTCACCTGCATTCTCATCGTCCTCCTACACTTCCTCCATTTTTCTCATAATTTTCCTTCTATTTCTCCTCCTCATACTCAACGTCCTCCTCCATTTCGTTCTCTATATTTCTCATACTTTTGTTCTATTTTCCCTTCCCTCATTCTCATCGTCTTCCTCCACTTCATTCTCTACATTTCTCATACTTTTGCATTATTTTCCCTTCCCCTCATACTCATCGTCTTCCTCTACTTCATTCTTTACATTTCTCATACTTTTGTTATACTTTCCCCTACCCTCATTCTCATCGTCCTCCTCCACTTCATTTTCTATATCGCTCATACTTTTGTTATACTTTCCCCTACCCTCATTCTCATCGTCCTCCTTCACTTCATTCTCTACATTTCTCATACTTTTGTTCTATTTTTCCTTCCCCTCAATCTCATCGTCCTCCTCCACTTCATTCTTTATATTTCTCACACCTTTTATTCTATTCCCTTCCCCTTCATTCTCATCGCCCTACACTTCATTTTCTACGTATCTCACACCTTTTATTCTATTTCTCCCTCCATCATTCTCATTGTCCTCCACTCATTTTCTATATATTTCAAACTTTTGTTCTATTTCCTCTCCTCCTCATTCTCATCGTCTTCCTCCACTTCATTTTTCATATATTTTTGTACTATTTTTCTTTCCTCTCATTCTCATCGTCGTCCACTTGATTCTCTATATGTCTCATACCTTTGTTCTATTCCCCTCTTCTTCATTCTCATCGTTTTCTGTATCTCTCATACTTTTGTTATACTTTCCCCTCCCCCTCATTCTCATCGTCCTCCTCTTCATTTTCTATGTGTCTCTCACCTTTTATTCTATTTCCCCCTCCCTCATTCTCATTGTCTTCCTCCACTTCATTTTCTATATATTTCATACTTTTGTTCTATTTCCTCTCCCCCCTCATTCTCATCGTCTTCCTCCACTTCATTCTCTACATTTATCACACTTTTGTTCTATTTTTCCTCCCTCTCAATCTCATCGTTCTCCTCCACTGGATTCCTTATATTTCTCACACCTTTCATTCTATTCCCCTACCCCTCATTCTCATCATCCTCCTCCATTTCATTTTCTATATGTCACCTTTTATTCTATTTCCCCCTCCCTCATTCTCATTGTCCTACTCCACTTCATTCTCTATATCTCTCATACTTTTCTATTATTTCTCTTCCTCCTCATCTCATCGTTCTCCAGTTTATTCTCTATATTTCTCTTACATTTGCTCTATTTCTCCTCGCCACAATTTCATTGTCCTCCACTCATTTTCTATATTTCCCACATATTTGTTCTTTTTCCCCTGGCTATCATTCTCATCGTCCTCCTCAACTTCATACACTATATTCCTAACACTTTTTTCTTTATTTCTTCTCGTCCTCCTCCACTTCATCCTCTACTTCTTCTCATATTTTCCTTCTATTTTTCTCACCTTCGCTCTCATCGTCTTCCTTCACTTTCTATTTTCCTCAAAGACTACTTTGTCTCCTATTTCTTCTAGCTTTCATTTCAATCGTTCACCTTCACTTCTTCATTTATTTATTTTTCCTCATACTCATCCTTTTATTTCCTCTCTACGTCATTCCATAATTTTCCTCCACCTATCTATTTTCTTCTCATAGTACTTCTTCTATTCCCCCCCCCCTTCATTCTTATTGTAGGCCTTATTCTATATATTTCTAATATTGCCTCTCTTTCTCATATTTAATCTGAATATTCTTCTACCCATATTCTCCCTCTATTTCTTCTCACTTTCATTATTACTGTCTTTCCTTTCTTCCCTTTTCTACCTTCATTTTCATCTTTTTTACTTTATCTTGTGTTTCTCTTTATCTCCATTTTTTATTCTCCACTTAAGTCTTATTTTTCTCTTCTTCCTCGTGTTCATTTATATTCATCTATTCATCTCTCTGTTTTTCCTCAACGCTACGTTTTACTGTCTTTTCTCTCATCATCATCCTTCCATACTATTAATACTAAATTGTTATTCCGAAGATTAAATCAAATGTCAGCAAATTCAAAATTAATTTAAATTTAAATTTTTGTGTCTACTGCTTTCAGCTTTCACATTCGAAAATGTATTGTTGCTTCAACAAAAACATGACAATGGTAAGAAACAATTCCCCCACATATTTTAAATTATAAAGGTAAAAAACTTCTTCACGATTCCATCACAACATTTCATGTTAATCGTGACTAAATGCTATTTAACATACTGGTCTAAGCAGGCAACTTAAAAAAGTAATTTTGACAGAATATCTAAAGATGAAGGACAATGCAATGCTGGTATGCAGACATTAACAAGACTAGTACACCAGCTATGTCGTGTAAAGCCTCTAAATGATTAAAAAAAACTATTTCTGAGAAGGATCATGGACGTAGGGTCTTGCATATTTTTTTTTTCTCCTTCGCAATCTTATCTTCCACAGCATAGTCTTTCAATATTTCTCTTCCTCTCTCGTACTTTAATTTCATTCTCCTTCAGAAATAATTCTTCTCACTTTCCTAATCATCTTTATCGTCATCTTTCTATTCCATATCAAAATAAGAAATAAGTAATTAAGATCGCTAGGCACTTAAATAAAACAAAATAAACTCATACATGCAATTCTAGCATATTACAGTTCTCTTTTGACGTGAATAAGTCTTTGTTCGATATATAAATTGACAATTTAACATTTTTGGAGTAACACGAAGTTGGAAAAGTCTCCGCTAGATGCTGCACATGCCAGAGCATATGCGTACTACCATCTCTCGAGTGTTGCGCAATTTATTTGGCAAATGAATAAGCGACGAGCGTTATCTAAAGAAAAGTAATAAAGAAGAAAATGTAAAATTTATGCAACGCCAAAAAAAAAAGAAAGGAAACCAAAATATATTTACAAGAATTACATAATAATAGTGTATCTAGCAATACTTCACAAAATGTAAGTTATAACGTCATGTTTAATTATTTCAATAACACGTTAGAGAAAATAAACTTCATTAAAGATGTAATTTTTGCGATTCTGATAACATATTAAATTAAATTAAGTTTTATTTGACGCTCGCAACTGCCGAGGTTATATCAGAATCGCCGGTGTGCCGGAATTTTGTCTCGCAGGAGTTCTTTTACATGCCAGTAAATCTACTCACATGAGCCTGTCACGTTTAAGCGCACTTAGACCTAAATGCCATCGACCTGGGCCGGGATCGAACCCGCAACCTCGGGCACAGAAGGCCAGCACTTTACCAACTGCGCCATCCAGGCCCACCTGATATACATTATTTTCACAAGACTTAAAAGCGGTAAGTGATGTACGCAATGCATTTTTAGCTTAGATAATGAACCTCTACAATAAAATACAAAAAAAGTAATAAAATAAAAGGAACCATTTACGCAATCAACGAAATTCTGTGAATTCCCCGTCTCTTTTTTTATGCTCCTTTTCATCCTCATTCTTTTCCAGATTTTTATCTTAATGATCTCTTCTATTCGTTTTAGTCCTTTTCTCCTTGGCGTTTCTTCCTGAAACTCCTTTTCCTGTTTCTTCGCCTTCATGTAAATTAGTAGGAGGAGAATTCAAATACGACACAGATAACCTATCTGAATTTCTGATGCCAGACTCGATTTTAAAAGAAATGTCTCATTAAGACACACAATGTCAAGGAATTATCTACATTCCGATCCCATTAGTAACTTTTTATTTGTTCTATTACAAGAATAACTTAAATCTATTTTTTAAATAAAGCATTTACATTCCATATCTAGACCTACAACATGTCAAGCAGTCTCATTAGTGTTGTACAGAAGCAGCTTCAAACTCGTGATTACGACAAAGAAGAGGTATTGCCATTCATTACAGTCTCTGGAATTTTCCTCTCCTGTTCCCAAAGCGAAGACGTTGTAGTCTTCTCAAGAAATCATCTGTCATGTCCTTTACGGGACACACATTTAATTAATCACGGATCCTAGTTAAAAATGTTCCCAGAAGAGTAAGGTTACGCAATGTGTGGTGAGTATTCATCCACACCGAAACTCTGACACTGTGGTCAGTGTTGCGCAAGGAGAACACTTTCTCCTTCAAGTTCAGAGACTATGTAACATATCTGAGATACCGATGCGTTTTGTAAGACCTTAAAGTCAAACAAAGTGACTCAATGAATATTCATCTGCGTTTGTATTACAAGGATATTTAAAAACAAGTGACTTATCAAGAACTTTTTATTACAACTGATGACAAGACCAAGCCAGAGGAATCCTAAGAATGACCGTAAGAACTACGTGCTGGAAGTCTCGCACTGGACAAGAATATCTCTCTATACTTCACCGTTATAAAAGAGACGACACTGTTAATATGTCGACAAATATTTTCGTTTATCGCCACAGAAATGGGTACCCACAATCTGCTGTATATTATACAGTGATATAAAAGTAATACCTTTCTCCTATCCATACAAACTATTTCAATTCCTGTACGATATAAACCTCTCACTTATAGACCTACGCAATAATTGCATGACTGCATAAAATAACGTTGTAAGTCATTTTTTGATTGAAGTGAGTTTTCAACTGAAAAAATCCTTTATCGTATGTATGTACGTATTTATTCACACTGCAAATGGGTATACCCGGTGGCAGTGGTAACTAATTACACTCAATAATGACAATTAATAATGAACACAACTAATAAAAATAATAATAATAAAAACAAAATAATAAAATAATAATAATAATAATAATAATAATAATAATAATAATAATAATAATAACAACAAGGAACATCCTAAATTAAATGAAGCATGGTCACTTAAAATAACATTTAAAGTAAATCTAATTTGTATCTTAACCCTAAGTTCGAACTAAGACCCACGAGTGTGACAGATTCATACCTGCACAAGTACCTTTCGGCACTACACTTATTTCGCTGTCAACTCACTCATTGCACTGATTCTATCCTGATTTCACTAACACTTCTAATCATTTCACTATTCAAATACTTTGCACAGCCACTTCACTGACACCAACACACTTCACTTACACAATAGACTTCACTACACTACACACTTCACTGTCACAACACACTTCCTCACTGATCGAACACTTAAAATAACAAGATATCAATTACACCCTTTAAATAGTGTGTATAATATACTACAGTCTATTAGTAAAGTCCTTAAGCCTATTTTAAATACATTTTTGGTTATTGGTAAAGCCTTTAGTAAGTCTGCAGGTAAAGCATTCCAGTCCCTGATAGTACGATTGAGAAAAGAAAACTTTCCAGTGTCCGTCTTCTGTCTTCTTTCCCTCAATTTATATGAGTGGTCGTTCCTTGAAGAGTAATTTGGCGGCTGCAACCTATTTTTTATTTCTCTCCAGGCAGGCTCACCTCTGTATGTTTTGAACATTGCGCATAATCGAATTCGCGTTCTCCGGTCCGTGAATGTGTCCCATTTTAATGGTGAATTATTACGACAACACCTGAGAGTAAGTCTTCTATCAAGTGCTTACTGCTGACAAGCAAACATTCTGATGGGGGCAGATAAAGTTATTTTTTTCTTCCACCATGTTAATAATGTCAAAAGAAGTCCTTATATAAATTTTGCCCACTCAACCGCAATTACAAGGCCGTCCAGAAAGTGATTTTCCCTGGGGCTGATGGGGCCGTTTACAGAAAAAAGCACAATTGCATTGAAAGATTTATTAAAACAGATACAGCAACTGCGCTATTTATCAACATATCCCCGACATCTGTCATACCATGGGATCAATTTTTGTATCCTTATGTCCAGGGAAAGGAAGTTCATGCTCTAAAAATGTGAAGAATATATATGCATTTATGCCGTAAAAATAGATAAATATGCTACAAAATATGCATTATCAGTCTGAGATTATTTTCACAGGATAATAAGGTATAGGTAACTTACGTTTAGTCTACGATTTTGAAGTGCTTGCCTCATTGCTGAATGTCCCATTTATGCTGTTACAGTTCACAACTAAGCAGTGATGTACGTTTTCTGTTGTTATTCTTCGCCTGTTGGCTTTCAGTATAGCTTTGTAGCGTGAAAAACGTCGTTCTACGTCACAAGAAGTAAGAGGGGCTTGTACAAAAGCTCTGAGCTGTTCTATAGAAAATTTTGTTGGTTCTTGTGTTGTTTTTTCTTCGAGAATATCTTGAATTTCTTTACGTTGATAATAGCCAGGGATTATGGAAAGAATATTTGCTGTTTTCTCGTTCACTTTATCTCCTACATTTCCTGGAACTGATGGTAAACTGGCCATTGTTCTATCGAAATCTGCTAAAGACTGCAGTAAAGGAATACCAATTGCTAACTTGAGAGGCTCCCTATGAGGGCGTCATCGTTACGTTCAAAATTCATAAACATAAATTAGTCGTGTTTACGAGGTTACACACTTTTAAAAATGAAGGAAAGACAAATAAACATACATAATATGCAGTTTCCCTGCATAAATGTTAAAATATGGTGCTTTTATAGGCCTAAATAAAGGCAGAATATGCACTTTTATGCACAATAAAAGTAATATTACTGTATTCAGAAATTTATGATTCATGTAGATAATTTTTCAGCATAATCACACAAAGCTAGAGAACAAATATGCAAATGCATGAACTTCCTTTCCCTACTTAGGCTATATCGTAGAAGTCAGCCGTCTGGGATCGAAACCAGCGTTTGACAGCCGTCTGCACCTCTCTGTCGATCCCATGACATGACAAATGTCCCAATTCCGGTGGGGAATATGTTGAAAAAATAGCTCAACAAATTACTGTCTCTGTTCCACTACATTTTTCCAATGTAATTGTGTTTTCTTTCTGTTAACGTCCCTTGCGAACTTATTTTTTACGGCCCTTGTAATTGCGGCCGAATGGCCAAAATTTGTATAAGCACTTCTTTTGACATTATTAACATGGTGAAAGAGAAAAATTAACTTTTTTATCTGCCCCCATGGGAATGTTTGCTTGTGAGCTTTAATCGATCTGCCTAAGTGTCAAACGCAGACTGAGATGGGTAGCGTAAAATTACGGCGGAATAAAGGGAATGCACAGTATTCACTGGCTACACAAAGTCAACAAATAGCCCAGTCGAAAGTTCGGTCATTACACAACCTCGATATTTATAACGCGGGCTAACAGTAGCTGCAGCAGTCGTTGCCAATGAATAGGCTTCGCAATTGAAAACAGTTATAATTTACTTTATGATTTATGAGTGCAATGATTTAGCGATAAGGCGTTCAGCAAGGATTACAGAGAAACAAACAAGCATAACCTGTTTCAGACTTATTAGCATGCAACTTCCTATTTCGGATAAATAAAAATGCTTTCGTTCAGTAACATTGTCTTTTATTTATAAAGACTCGAATTCACTTACAGTTTATTGTGAGCAAATGTGCAGGTCGTAATTATTTATACACAGAGTGATTCAGAAGTTTACGTCAATACGCTGGAAGGGAAGAGGGCTAATGATATGCAAAAAGAAATGCAAATTTTGTTTTGCGCATATTTAACCATTGTGTAGTGTAAACAAACGGATGCTTCACTATTAAGTTACACTGATATCAGCTTGAAGTGGACAATTACAACATTAATAGAATGACCGACGGATTTACTTTGTTTGCTATGGTAGTTGATTTCATTAACAAAATTTTGATCGCAATTGGATTATTATAACTGAAACTATACATTTTTAAATAGTAGTTAAAGAAATTCAAAGCTAGGCCGAATACGCATGCATGGCTCATACGCGCGTTTCCGTCCGGGAGTTGAATGGGACGATCTGTAGTTGGGAGAACCTCGGAAACAATTCAACCAGATAATCGGTGCAAGAGGTATTGGAAACTACACCTGAACACAATCGAAAAGTATTGGGAAAAAATTCGAATAAGGAACAAAGTTCCCTTCCCAGGCAGGATTCGAACCACGAAAGTTTTACTTATCAGTCTATCGTGCTCTGGAGTGAACAAGGCTATGAAATCAGCTACAAGGGTCGGTCCGGTTTTTTTTTGCCACTACTGTACATATCAGCCAGAACCTCAATCAGAGGTAAGCTTAAGTATTTGTGTTATTGCTTTGTAATTGTATTATTAGTTTATAAAGGAGCATCTTCTGCGGACCTCTGGAAAAAGAACTATGGAAGAGACTAGTGAAATGCTTTGTATGGATTGTGGCATTATATGGGGCAGAAACATCGACATTACGACCAAGTGAAGAGAAGCGAATAGAAGCATTTGAAATGTGTACATGGAGAAGAACGGAACGTGTGAAGTGGACAGACAGAATAAGAAATAAAGCTGTGTTAGAAAGAGTTGGTGAAGAAAGAGTGATGCTGAAAGTGATCAGGAAGAGGAAAAGAAATTGGTTGGGACACTGGCTGAGAAGAAATTGCCTACTGAAGGATGCACTAGAAGAAATGGTGAACGGGAGAAGAGTTCGGTGTAGGAAAAGATATCAGATGATAGACGACATCAAGATATATGGATCATATGAGGAAACAAAGAGGAAGGCAGAAAATAGGAAAGATTGGAGAAAGCTGGGTTTGCAGTGAAAGACCTGCCCTTGGGCAGAACACTAAATGAATTAATTGTATTGTTTTGTAATGGTGTATTGTTTTTTAATCTGTATTTGTTTACAGTTGCGTGAACTCCTAGGTCAAACCGCGATTGCCTGCAGTTAAACGTTGGCAATACTTGTAATTTTTGTACTGTATTTTAGTTCACGGGATTCAATCTAGTATTCGCCTTTATTTAACTGAAAATTAGTTATATTCAGTCGAGAGAAACTCGACCATAGTGGCCAGGACCGGAAATCGAACCCGGGTCCTTCCGAATGAGAGCCCAGTGCGTTACCACTGAGCCATCTCATTCGGTATTATTATTATTATTATTATTATTATTATTATTATTATTACTATTATTATTATTATTAAAAGTTGGAGATTCATCCTTCGAAGAGGTGGAAAAATTAAAATATCTTGGAGCAACAGTAACAAATATAAATGATACTCGGGAGGAAATTAAACGCAGAATAAATACGGGGAAATGCCTGTTATTATTCTGTTGAGAAGCTTTTGTCATCTAGTCTGCTGTCAGAAAATCTGAAAGTTAGAATTTATAAAACAATAAATATTACCGGTTGTTCTGTATGGCTGTGAAACTTGAACTCTCACTTTGAGAAGGAACAGAGACTACGGGTGTTTGAGAATAAGGTTCTTAGGAAAATTTTTGGGGCTAAGAGGGATGAAGTTATAGGAGAATGGAGAAAGTTACACAACGCAGAGCTGCACGCATTGTATCCTTCACCTGACATAATTAGGAACATTAAATCCAGACGTTTGAGATGGGCAGGCCATGTAGCACGTATGGGCGAATCCAGAAACGCATATAGTGTGTTAGTTGGGAGGCCAGTGGGAAAAAGACTTTGGGGAGGCCGAGACGTAGATGGGAAGATAATATTAAAATGGATTTGAGGGAGGTGGGATATGATGGTAGAGACTGGATTAATCTTGCTCAGGATAGGGACCAATGGCGGGCTTATGTGAGGGCGGCAATGAACCTCCGGGTTCCTTAAAAACCAGTAAGTATTATTATTATTATTATTATTATTATTATTATTATTATTATTATTATTATTATTATTGTTAATATTATTATTTTGTATTTGTACTGTCTTGACTGCTTTTGTGTTTGAGTGTTTTTTTTATTTGTATTTTGTTGTGTTCTTTATGTTGATTTTTGTATTTGTTTTTTTTTTTTGTGCGAATTGTGTTTGTTTCCTTCTATATAATACTACCAACATTATCACCGGTTATCTTCCCATTCGTAATGCAATAAATTCTTTTGTTCATTCCTTCATTAACTCGAGACTACACCGATGGCGAAAATGATTTTATTTTGTCCTTTGAAATACAGGGACTTCGGCCGGATTTGAACCAGCAAACCTCGGATTCATCAAGGTCATCATTAGACTACCAAAAGAGAGTTTCATATTTGGAAATTCTTTTTAATGTCCATTGATTGTCGTGTCCCGTTTTTCGGCAGGTTACGCCAAACCTAGCTGACAATAATTGCAGTGTACAATGATAACCGGACATTAGTGAGCATGGCGCCTGTTGGAAGAAAAAAAAAAAGACTAAAATAAACTGCACGTAACGTAACATTATTACATGGAGCTGGCCATACGCCCAGCAAGACCACATTCCTCACGACCAAGCGACCTGTGACCCCAACTCAACCGGTCAGTCACTGGCCTTGCCATCCCAAGACATGTAGGACAGTTCAACATAGAAAGTGGAATATAACACGATTACGAATCCCTCGACCGCGGTAAAAATTCCGGTATCGCAAATATAGGAGCAAGAAGCGTGGCCAATTCTTATCCGAGTATCCAACCTTTAATTGCAGCCAGGTTATATAATTCTCCGAAACGAAATGAAAATAAGTTATTTCGAAGTGGTTATTGTCGCCTGGGGCGACGAGAAGTTCATTACATATCCACTAGTTGCAGCACACGACGACGTAATGGGGACTGCAGCCATTATACTTCTCTAGACCAGTGTTGCCCCCTCCACGCTACCCGTGACACAGAGCAAGAAACCTATTTTTCACAGTACCCCAAACATTCAATAACAGTGACGTGTATGCACACCGTTAGCGTCTTTATAATCCATTCTTTACAGAGTAAGCCAATCCTTCATGCAATCTTTTTTCCCTTTTCAACATCATCGTCGTGGTTTTTTTTTAAATTTCTTGTCTATTTTACGACGCTTTATCAGTTGCGACAGTTATCTATGGCCCGTCCCAGGAATCTGTGGAGTAACTTCGTGAATATGGGGGCGGAGTCTATCCGTGCCGGAGTGTATTCCAGGCAGCATCAGCCCGAGTCCGCTAAGGGGTAAGATGCTCATGGTAGAAGGTAGACTACTGTTCTCCATCCAGGAGATAAACCGTGAAAGGAATGTGCTTACTATTGCGTCATCTATTGGAGCGAAGTAGATAGATAATATTAGAGTTATAACGTCAGTTTAAAAATCATGCGCTCTCCTCCATATGTTATTTCCTGTATGGAGGGATTAAAAGACCAAGAGATTAACAGTGATCTAATTTTGTAACTAGGGTAGTATAAAATGTATTATGGTCTGTGCTTTGAGAGATAGCCAATAGAGATATGAGTACCCACGTGTGTGACCTTATGACATCTTATGACATCAACATTCATTCACAGCATCACCCCGCTTCCCTTCATTCCCTGGAGACTTTCTCGTGGTTGGAGTACAGTAAGATTATTTAGTCCTGACAATCGCCGGAGATGCGCGCCTGGGTCAGGCGAGTCCATTTAGTTACGCCAAGGGGTGTTTGGGTTAGTTACTCGCTTGCCTTCGGAGGGGTCGGATGTCATGCGTGCGGTAGAGCAGTATGTTTCTAGTACAATTAAGCTGTACTGCATTCCTTTACCGACCGCTCGCCCTTATCTCTACTCCGGTGTCCACACCTGTGGAGTAACAGTCAGCGCGTCTGACCGCGAAACTAAGTGGCCCGGGTTCGAATCCCGGTCGGGGCAATTTACCTGGTTGAGGTTTTTTCCGGGGTTTTCCCCTCAACCCAATATGAGCAAATGCTGGCTAACTTTCGGTGCTGGACCCCGGACTCATTTCACCGGCATTATCACCTTCATATCATTCAGACGCTAAATAACCTAGATGTTGATACAGCGTCGTAAAATAACCCAATACAATTTTAAAAAATCTACTCCGGAGCTCTCCCTACTACTCCTATTACTTCCTTTCTTGCGCGTCGTTGAGCTGTCAGGACTAAATAATCGGTCTGTAGAGTACAGTTCAGACAGAAAATATCCCCTCCTGCAAGCTATTGCTCGCTTCGTTCAAGCAATGCCTCCCCCAGAGCAGTCATTGGTCCTAGTCCTCCCACATACCACTTGCGCAGCTGTCTTGTTTCGTCTTTCTACTCCACAGATGCTTGGGACGCACCATAGCGTCTGAGTGAGCTGAAGGGGATAATGTTATCGAAATGAGTCCAGAGTTCAACGTTCAAATTTACCCAGCATTTGCTTTTCATGGGTCGAGGGAATCCCCCGGATAAACCTCAACAGATAATTTGTCCCAACAGGATTTGAAACTTGATCGCTCGTTTCACGGTCAAACATGCTGACCGTTATTCCACAGCGGTGGACTCGTCATAGCCGTCAGTGTCATTATACTGACATATCATTATCATCATCGTCGTCGTCGTCATCGTCATCATCATCATCATCATCATCATCAATCATCATCATTATCATCATCAATCTACCAAGGATTGGATTCATTGGTCTACCTGACCTACAATCATGAAAATTCTGAACCAATGCTATAAATATTTCGAAGTACATCGGAATTCCCTGCAAAGTACCTACATCATGACAATAAAATACACAATTCGATCAACATTCAACAGTGTACATTGATTTTTAAAATTCATAAAATGCAATAAAACACAATAAACAGGCTTTTAATAGTGATAAAAGAATACTTATTAAGGCCTTTTTTTTTCAGAAAATATTGAAGGTTGAGAAGACAGGTCGAAGAAAGTGTCCTTAAAAGAAAATGCTCCAGAAAAATTTATAACAATTTCTCGCCCATTTCAAAACTCAATTAAGGAGTCAACACTAACTTAATGAAGTGTGTTTGTGATGACTTGACCAAGTCTTCTAATGAATTTGTAGCCAAAGAGCTATCGTTTCAGTCACAGGAAGTAACAACTTTTACACAGATAATTTTTAACTGAAGTATGTAATGAAAGAATTCAGCTCAAATATCTCCAAACACCGTTTTTGTCCACCGCAAATTATATTTCAGCGTGACGGGATTTGAACCCAAATTTCCTGGGTAAAAACGACGTTACAGACATTCTGCTAACTGCGCGCCATAATATCTTCTCAGGCTACTGTTTAGTCTGTTTCATCTACTCGACTTGGTAAAGCGTTTCTTGGAAGTTCTTTATTCTCTTTTTTCCTGTTGGATTTGAGATCAAAAATTTACATTGTAGTACACAGCATCTCCAGTCATTTTGTAGGCACTGATTTTCTTAATCTAATTCCTATTCTCTCTGCACATTCCTCCAATCATTTCTGTATATAGTGATTTTTTTAAATTTATACATCCAATTCCTATTCTTTTCACACTGTTTCTCCAGTTAATCCTGCAGACAGTAATTTTCTTAAGCCAATTCCAGTTTTGTTTACACGGTTCCGCCAGTCATTTTTGTAGATTGTGATTTTGTTAATGCATACATCCAACTCCTATTTTTACATGGTTCCTTCAGTCATTACTACAGATAGCAATTTTCTTAATCTAATATCTATTCTGTCCATACGATTCCTTCATTCATTTCTGTAGATTGCCATTTCCTTAAATCATACATCCAATTTTCATTCTTTTTACACGGTTCACCAAGCCATTTCTGAATGTAGTAGTGATTTCTTAATTTATACGCCTAATTCCATTCTTTTTACACGGTTCCTCCAGTCAGTTCTGGAGAGACTGTTTTTCTTAATTTCACACATCTGATTTTCAATCTTTTATACAGTTCTTCCGGTCGTTTCTGTAGGCAGTGAATTTAATTTATCCATCAAATTCCTATTCTTTTTGTATTGTGACAGCTGCAACGGGGTTCACATATGCGTCCAACAGGGCGCGCGGCAGACGAGACGCTGGTACGGGGAGCATCTGCATGCTGAAGGGCAGAGGGGGTGTATTACGTCAACGCGACGAGGGGAGGTTGCGCGCGCAACTGCTACGTGCGGAGTGAAGGGGGGACGGACCCTCCCGACTCTTCCAGAAGTCCTTCGAAGTGGAGATATCCAGATAATTCGAGAGAGCTATCTCTGCACACCCGTAGAAATTTCTCGCAACTATGGTTTAGCTATAAAAGAAGAAACGCGAGCGAACTTGAGCAGTTTCAGTTTATTCAGCCAGTCAGTAAGCTAGCGTTGTGAACAGAGCAAGCCAGCCAGTCTTGTGTACCGGAGTTCGACTTGAGTGTGCGTCCGCAACTGTGTCAGCATCCGAAGGCCTGAGTTCGAGTGCAGTGGACCACAGTTGGAGGGACCTGAGTTCGAGGACAGTAGACTGTCTCTGAAGGTCTGGGTTTCGAGATTCTGTGAACGCGAGTGACTGAGTCAGAAGAACTGTGAACTGAGAACTGACAGTTCTGATTTGTAAATAGTGCTTTGTAAATATTAGTTAAGATTAACAGTTCATTGTTGTTCGTAATAGTCCAAGTAAATTGTCATTGTCGTTTGTGGAGTGCAATAACGAACACTGTGTTACTGTGTGGAGAGCGTCTAAGGTGAATTATAGAAAGTAATTATTATTGCTTTAAATAAAAGTTACATTGTTGAGTTGAAATAAATTTACAGTATGTTTTTCCAGTCGTTTCTGTAAGTACGAATTTTCTTAATTTATACATCCAATTTATGTCCGATGTTCTTAATCTTCTTGTGGACTAACCATAATGTCTTCCTAAATTATTATTAACTATGGAAATGGACTTTTGGAGAAGATCGGCTTTATTATCAAAAAGAGACAAAATTAGAAACATAATAAAATCTAAAATGGGAGTAAAATATTCAATACTGGATTATGTACAACAATGCAATTGTACGGTCATGCAAAAAATGATGAGTGAAGAACGTTTACCAAAAGAAGTATTAGAATGGTTACCGAGAGGTTGAAGAGGGGGATACCTAATACTAGGCCTACATGGATTAATGGAATTAAAACAACAATGAGGGAAAGAAGATTGAAGGAAGTACAGTGGTTTAACAGAGAAGATTGGAGAGAATGTTTAAAATTAATTTTCAAAAACTAGAATATTAGGCATTGGAAGATGTGTACACATTGTTAAACCAGTTTAGATAGATTATTATTATTATTATTATTATTATTATTATTATTATTATTATTATTATTATATTATTAAGTTCTGACTATCTATTATTCGCTGATGATCTTAAAATTTTTCGAAAAATCAATATTGTTACCGACTATCAATTTCTTCAGGATGACATTAATTCAATTACCAATTGGTCAGTTGATAACGGGATGATGATTAATGAATCCAAAACTTACGTAATATCATTTTCAAGGAAAACCTCTACACTAAAATATAACTATGATCTAAAAAATGTATTAATTAACAGAAAAGATTGTGATTAAATTACATAAGTTAGGTCAGATGCAACAGTGTTCACGAGTAAGATAGTTATATATAATAAAAGTAATATAATACAGTTATATGAAGTGTGTTATATTACTTTTATTATATAAAACTATAGAAAAGATTGTATTAGAGACCTTGGTGTATTAATTGACAATAAATTATATTTTCACAACCACATTGATTATATTTATAACGATGCAATAAGAATGTTAGGAATGATTCAGTCAATTACTTATTCTTTTTCAACACCTGACTCTCTTTTAATACTATACTATACATTAGTGAGATCGAAACTCGAATATGCATCTGTAGTTTGGAACTCTAATAGGCCTACTAGTTCTGATTCGGCAAAACTTGAAAATATTCTAAGGAAATTTATTTCATTATGTTCTTACCGATTCCTGCCTATATTAGAAATTCTAAATCTTCCTCGCCGGTCTCCAGATGTATTAAACATGCTAACTTACATGTTGGCGATTTCGATCCATTCAATGTAGGGCCTATAAAGTATTAGAACATGGCAATGTCTTTGCTAATATTAATTGCATTATCTTTCTACACATTTTGGTAATACTTTTGTATGAATCAACTCCTTTCTATAAAATATAATAGTATTAATTCTTGTAAACTAATCATTGCAATGTATGTTCTTTATTTTGTTGTTATCTCTATTATGTAATGTGTACCATAGTTGTTCATTTTATCGCATTATTTGTATCACTGTGCTGGACTTTTATTGGCCTATGGCTGTTGTCCAGCACATAAATATCAATAAATAAATAAAATTATTATTATTATTATTATTATTATTGTTATTATTATTATTATTAACATATGCCCCTTTGCAAATGGTTTATTATTTCAACTCTCAAGTCTCTCGTGGCTCCGACTTAAAGAACGCAGAACTTCACACTCTTTGTCTTTACTCTTTCGAATTCTGCACACCTCAACACCAAATTACCTTTCGTCTCGTTTCTCTTATCTATACTCTAACCACGACGTAAATACCAGATCACTTCTCTGTGGCACGCTAAATATACCTCTTCATAGAACATCTTGTTACTCCTCATCTTTTACAATATCCACCTCGCGTCAATGGAATTCCTTGTCACAAAGTATTAGGGGCTGCAAGACAACAAACACCTTTAAGAACAGCTTAAAAGATAACCTTATTAGCATTTCACTCCAATCATACTGATTTAAAATATTACTGACTACACTGTTGCTTTTTTTCTTTAGACATCATCCTGATTGTGCTGCATTTTTAAAATTGTCTCATAATAATCTCTTTCTATTATCTAATATCATTTGAAATATATTAACATTTTATGTATTTTAGTTTAATTCTGCTACACAGTTTATTTCAGTGTTTAATTAATAGTTCATAGTATTTTGTTGTTTAATCCATAAATAACTCTTGTATACATGTAACTCTCATCTAAATCAAATTGTTGAATTCTTTGTAAGTTCATGCATATGTATATACACTTTTTGCTGGTTGAGTGGAAGAGAAGGCCTTACGGCCTTAACTCTGCCAGCTAAAATAAATCATTATTATTATTATTATTATTATTATTATTATTATTATTATTATTATTATTATTATTATTATTATTATTATTATTATTAGGCTCTAATAACAGTGCAAGACTACTGTTTTATGTCTTCACCAGTCTGGATGTAACATCTTAAGTCACCACTGCTACATTCTGTGTATCTTTTTACCTACACAAAACCAATAATCGTTGGAGTGATCAGTTATGTCATTACATCACAGTTGTGCATTTCAATGTTTGCCATTTGCGTCTACCCACGCAGAATGACCATGAAGTTTCCAAGTAAAATGAATGCCTTCAGATAATCAGAAACAGCCTGGGTAATTTCTGTAGTTGGGATTCTCTAGTATTCTAATTGAATTGTAAGGGCAATTTTAATTGAGCCGAAATACAGAGAAAAGAAATGTTTCACTTGCCTTGAAGTTAAACTTTAATCACGGAATGTAAATGACTGGAACAAAACACTATTTTTAAGATGCTGGCGACCCTGAACAGACAGACTGACATTCTGAAATACAGGGTGATTCATTAGCTGTAAAACTCTTAACATTATTTTCTTTTTAAATCCTCATAAAGTTAATAATGCCTCTGATTTAGGTTCTGGCTGATCTGTACATCAATTGGTGCGTATCTAAGTAACTGATTTAAATGCACTGAAGAGGTTTCTGGTGGTAAGTTTTTATGTTGGTGGAAGTAGAGTGGCGTAAGTAATTACAGTAGTGTAAAATTTCATTTTCTTCATTCTTTTGAAAAACGTAAACATATTAAATACAGAGTATTTCAGCTGTGACTCTGTGTCCATAGGTGACTTTCAAATTCTAAATACACAAAAGTGATGCACGAAATCAGAAGTTTCAGTAAATACCGGCATATTTACTTCTCATGTCTACCATGAGACATTTCATCCAGAAAAAGTTGGAGTGTGGTGTGCAATATCCGGTCACATGATCATTAGATCAATTTATCTTTGAAGAAACTGTAAATACAGATGTGTATAAGAACATTTTCAAGGACTTCAAAGAGCAGCTAGACGACATCGAACTTATGCAGTGATATTTTCAACAGGATGGCGCTACAAACCGTAACTCTAATGAATGCAGCAGCTTTTTCTAAAACCGTGTTACCTCTAAAGGTGTGGCCTCCAAGGCCTCCAGACTTGACGTCAGCTGATTATTTTATTTGGTGTTATCTCAGGGATAGGGTCAACAGAAACAGACAACGAAACGTTCAGGATCTCCGCACAACTATCATAATCCAAATAAACAATAACGTCGTAGATATGTTGAGACGTGTATCTGACATGGTGAAACGGGCAAGAATGTGTCCCCAGGAGGAGGGGGAATACTTCCAGCTTATTTTATAACTAAATCATTCTTCCAGAACGTTAATGTTTTGTTATTTAGTAAAAAATATATACCTATTTAAAAAGTGGGAAATCCCACTGAAATACATTGCAAAAATAACAATTGTGGAGCTTGTGTCCAAAAGCGGACATATCCACTTTTAATAAAAACTGGGTTTGATATTTTCGTAAAATTGGACTAAAAGGAATATGATTTCTCAATTACTTTCAATCAATTACGGACAAAACCAATGTTAAAATGCTTAGAAATTGCAGTTTGCATTCAAAAACGGACATATTAAGAAATGTATTTATCTTATTCTTCAGTCTAGCAAACAAGGACATGTTTCATTGTTTACTTACATATATATAAAACACGTACAAATGTAAAATAATTCTGAATAATCAATATTTTTATAATAAATGAAATTTATTCTCTATTCCAATCTGCAGCATGGGTTTGAAGTTTTCTATAGGCACTAACATGGAGTATCTCGTGTTGGTCAAATAAATATGGGATCTTGAAAAAAAAAAAAAAAAGCATTTGGGAAGAAAATGATATAGCTAGCGAGATGAGTTTAGGAGCCTTAAGAAAAGTTTGCTTGTAGAGTTAAAACTTTTCCAGTACTATGTAGTATTTTAGTCAATACGAATAAATGAAAGAATCTTGATGCAGTCAAAAATAATTTTGTTTGAATCATAAATATAATATTTTACAACATTTCATTGAAATGTAATCTATGCAAGCCTACCAGATGTTGAAGTTGAGGACGAAAATGTATTCTAACGCAAAAAATATATATATATATATATATATATATATATATATATATATATATATATATATTGATTTTTAAAATCATAAAAACTGTAATATAAATGAAATTTCCATTAAAAACAGAGTTTTCAAACAAAAGTGGACAAATCCAAATTAATTATTTTTTTACTATTGAAATACTGAATAGATAAATATGGTATTAACACATTCGATTAGTAAGAATGAACCAGGTTCCGTATTTTTTTTTTCCGATTTTTTTCTCTTAATGTGGGTGCCAATTTCAGTTTTTCTTGTTTCCGGAAAAAAATTATAACATGGTTATGCCCTCTTTTGGACGCAAGCTTCACAATTACACACTGCAACTTCAAGCAGCATCCAATGCTCACGAAGTATCTACCGAGATATAACCACAGTCTAATATATACAGTCACGAAGCTCAATACGTAGTAAATATGCAAACATTAGGTAGTTGCTCACCACTAGGATCGCTAATATCGCCTCATTACAGGGAATGCAAAATAATACCGGCACAGTCTATTGTTTCTAGCACCCTCAAAACTCAAGCTTCGTGACTGTATATAGCAGACTGTGATATAACCGTGTATTCTCTCAGCGAGTGGATCATCCTGTAGCATGTAAATAAGAGTGAAATGTTACACAGTAATAACTCTTCGACATTGGTAATGGGAGTGTTGTCTCATTAAAGAGAGCTCGCAGAACATCGTGCTTCTCTTAGGTCAATCAGAAGGCCGCCGAGGTTGAGTAATGAGGCAGATAATGGCAACAGCCGCATCTGAGTTCAAGAGGTTGGTACCTGAATTGACGAAGAAACAGAAACGTGACAAAGCAACATTTTACTGCCTCGTGCACACGTTAATTTCTCAACACTAAATACTTTTATGACAACGACTGCCTTACCCGTAACCGAAATGGGCGCTAATTACTGTGCGTCAAAATACACTCAGATGTTGTTTACGGTATGAAATTTACGGCAGCGACATCCCTGGCCTTTTAAATTTGTGAATTCGTATGTCACAACGTAGAGATGGTAATGAACCTGTGATCTGAGGTGAGATTATCTGAAAAAAAAATGAGGGTGTCATTTGTTCAATGTGAGTGCAAGAAGTGTTCATTCAGTCCTAATATCATCCATTAAAATTTTCTACAAATGCCTAACTGTAGTAACTTTAGAGGAATATTAGTTTCGTTGACGTCGTACAAAATGTTATCCAATATTCTTTTGAGAAGCCCACAGTGAATTGCAAAAGCGTCAGGTAGAAACTGGTCTAATCGGACTCTACGTACAGTAGAATACCAAATTCAATAAGACTATTACATAAATCTTATCTCTTAACCGAGTCATACGTCTTTTTTAAATCTATGAATATCTGATTACTGTATCCTTATACTCACATTTTTTTTACTTGGATGTTTAATATCGCTGTATCAACTATGAGGTTATTTAGCGTTGATTAAATTGGTGATAGCGAGATGAGGCCGAGAAATCGCCAAAGATTACCTGACATTTGCCTTACGGTTGGGGAAAACTTCTGAAAAAACGCAACCAGGTAATCAGACCAAGCGGGAATCGAACCCGCGCCCTACTGCAACTCCTAATCGGCAGGCAAGCGCCTTACCCGACTGAGCTACGCTAGTGGCTCTCCCATTTTTCTCCAATATCTGTCGAATAAAAAAATCTGATCAATGGTCGATCAATTACGCCTAAAACTACATTGATGATCCCCAATAATTTTATCAACATATGGAGTTAATATAAAGCAAGGAGATGCACTATCACCTTTACTTGTTTAACTTTTCTCTAGAATATGCCATTAGGAAAGTCCAGGAAAGCAAAGGGAGTTTGCAATTGAACGGGTTACATCAGGTGCTTGTTTATGCGGATGACGTGAATATGTTAGGAGAAAATCCACAAACTATTAGGGAAAACGGGAATTTTACTTGAAGCAAGTCAAGAGATAGGTTTGGAAGTAAATCCCGCAAAGACAAAGTATATCATTATGACACGTGACCAGAACATAGTACGAAATGAAAATATACAAATTGAAAATTTATCCTTTCAAAAGGCGTAAAAATTCAAATATCTTGGAGCAACAGTAACAAATATAAATGACACTCGAGAGATAATTAAACGCAGAATAAATATGGGAAATACCTGTCATTATTCGGTTGAGAAGCTTTTATCATCCAATCTGCTTTCAAAAATACTGAGAGTTAGAATTTATAAAACAGTTATATTACCGGTTGTTCTGTGTGGTTGTGAAACTTGGACTTTCATTTTGAGATAGGAACAGAGGTTAAGAGTGTTTGAGAATACGGTGCTTAGGAAAATATTTGGGGCTAAGAGGAACGAAGTAACAGGAGAAAGGAGGAAGTTACACAACGCAGAACTGCACGCATTATATTCTTCATCTAACATATTTAGAAACATTAAATCCAGACTTTTGAGATAGCACGGCATGTAGCACGTATGGGCGAATCCAGAAGTGCATATAGAGTGTTAGTTGGGAGGCCGGAGGAAAAAAATACTTTTGGGGAGGCCGAGACGTAGATGGGGGGGATAATATTAGCATGGATTTGAGGGAGGTGGGATTAATTTTACTCAGGTTAGGGACCGATGGCGGGCTTATGCGAGGGCGGCAATGAAACTTTGGGTTCTCTGAAAAGGCATTTGCAAATAAGCAAGATATGCCTAAATATACGTTATATTCAAAATTATAAAAATGGCATTTTTACTTGTAGATATCTAGGTTTATTAAAAAGCTGCACAGGCAAATACACATTAAAAAGACAAATTACAAAATACGACAACTTGCTGATTTGATAAAAATAAAAATGATGTCACGAAGATGACGGGTACTTTCTTATTATAAAGGTAAAGGTATCCCCGTAACATGCCATGAAGGCATTTGGGGGGCATGGAGGTAGAGCCCCATGCTTTCCATGACCTCGGCACTAGAATGAGGTGGTGTGGTCGGCACCACGCTCTGACCGCCTTTTACCCCCGGGAAAGACCCGGTACTCAATTTTATAGGAGGCTGAGTGAACCTCGGGGCCGTTCTGAAAGTTTGGCAACGAGAAAAAATCCTGTCACCATCTGGGACTTTCTTATTATAGCCTACCAAAATGTTCAACATTTGACTTCATTTGTAAATCATGTAGTTTAAGTGAATAGTAATTCGTGAATCGACAGTCCATGAAGAACTAAGGTCCACTAGCCTCCAGCACGTCCACATGCCTCAGCAGAGGTGAACGGTAATCCAATCAGTATGGGGGTGTCGTATGGTCAGCACGATGATCCTGCACAGCCGTTATATCTGGTTTTTGTAACAGGATTTCGCTACCGTATCATCCGAAATTCATCACGATGTTCAGTGGGCACCAGTCCCATACACTGGCCGAAGTTTGATGTGAAAATTTCTTCCCCTATGAAGACTAGAACCAACGCCCTTCCTGTAACGTTAGTCCAATAATTATCCATATATTACGCCTAGACCACGCCGCTTCGGCGCGGGACGCAGTTACACAATATGAAGAACAATTACAAGGCCTAAAGAGGGCACCGTAATACTCCATTGTGTTATTCAATTGTGTATTGTGGAAATGCACAGTTCAGTCCGGAGTCAAGTCAATTAGTTATACCTACTAACCAAGAGAATTGTTGTACCATTTAGAATTGAATTGATAGTTATGAATTCCAGTGGATTTTTCTTTATTGAATACCAGAACACCTATAAAACCACAATGAAGTCTTATTACAGAATGCTGCAACGAGGGCAATAAAACGAAAGGCTTCTACGCAATTAGTCCAAGAGAGAAATGTATCTACCTCTTCTCCGTACTTGAAAATTTATTACACCCGTGTTAATAGCTATAGAAAGTGTCGGATCATCAGATTGCACTGCGAACTTCTGGCAAGCAGCCAGTCAGAGTGCGGTTTGCAATCCAAGTGAGGGTAAATTTAAGGTAATTATTGCCTAACGTTACTTCGAACTACAGAAGCGACTCAGAGATCATGATATTATGATTCAGCTGCAATGGACCAGTCATCGTAGATTATTCCCATTGGACCATAGAAGGGGCTTCGTATCTGATCAGTTTAAAGTTCCGAAGACAAGAACTGAGAGGGGAGCTATAATGGAACACAACCGGAGTAGGCCTATGTCAGTGTAATAGAGCAAGTCGAAGTGCTTAGAAAAAACATACCCTATAGCCGTTTTATCCAGCAAATCTGTCATAAGATGTACAAGAAATCGAACAAGGTTAAGGGGTTAGGTACAGCTTACAGCAGTAAAATTTTGGAAATATTCAACATTTTTTCTTTCATTACTGTATCTTGTACAATAATGAAAATTAGTATGTGTAAAACACTGCCCTTCTGCTATATGAAAGAAATATTTTTAAGATAAAAAAAATACATTTTTTTTTTCAAAATTCACTTCACTGTGCAGTGATGAAGAGTTTTCCACATAACTAAAAAATTATCCAACATTCTGTCATGAAATTTTTGTGTGTATTTATGCATGTCTCATCTGCAATACGATGCAAGATCACTTCTCTATCTTTGATAAATTGTCTGATAAAAAATAAATTCATTTTAAAAAATGGTCAAATATCAGTATTTTCTTCTAACACAAAGTAAAAAAAAATATTATTAATTAAGGAATGCAGCTGAAAGAACATGCTATTTTAAACATAAGTTTCAGCAATAAAATAAAAGAAAGAGAACATGAAAAAAACAAGTTTATGACTTATGAAGGAAAAGCTTCATCACTGCCACCATTTTGAATTTTGAAAAAAATATATAAATTTTTTTTAAATCGTAAAAATATATATTTTTTTTTCGTATAGGAGAAGGATAGTGTTTTACACATACCAATTTGTATTATTGTATAACATACAGCAATGAAGGAAAAAAAAATGTTGAATATTTCCAAAAAATTTACTGTTGTAAGCTATACCTAAGTTTCGTGAGAATCTCTCGGCTGCCTGAGCTTCACTTGGACTTATAAAGCCACTATGAAGTACTCAGCAACTCAGTATATAAGGTTATTCAAAAGTAAGTTCCCATTTTGAAACAGCTGTATCTTCTGTGCATATCAGCAGTTTGGTTTGGTTTGGTTCATACTGTTTAAAAGGTTTTGAGTTTTTTTATCGAAGCGTGTTTCGTTGCTATGGTAACAGTGTCACGCTTATATAAACAATATTTGTTGTTCAGAATACAGATGCAGTAGGAGAGTAATTTTAATATTTTTTTACAATAACTTTACCTTTACATGGTATCAAGGTTACTGTCTAGTGTGATTTTACGTCACATTTCATAATAAGAAATTCTATGAAGAAATTGAAAATGGACAAACAAAAACCGGGCAGCGATATTTTCAAATGTTACAAAACTTTGTAATACTAGCGTTACAGAATCATGAAATCGGAAACATTGTTTTCATGCAAGACAGCGCTCCACCTCACATACATAAAACATAATGTAAAACACTATTGCGCAACACATTTGGTGATCGTGTAATTAGTAGGGATTTTCCGAACATTGGCCTCCTAGGTCACCAGACATAAATCCAGATGACTACTGGTTACGGGGTTATCTAAAAGAAAAGATATTTCTTAGTAGACCTACTACACGTGAGGAACTGAAATAGTCAATATTGGATGTCATTGAAAACATCCCTAGGAATGTGCTTACTAATGTCGTCTATACACCTAGAAGAAAGACTATTTCTTATTGAACAACACGGTGGTGGTCATATTTAATTTTTTTGTGTTTTAATAAAAAAACATTTGTTTGCGAACAAATAGGTGTTTTTATTTCTGTGGAATCTAAAAATATGACAAACTTATTACCATTTCAAAATGGGAACTTACTTTTGAATTACCTTATATAATTCACGAATTAAGAGAGAAAGAAGTCGTTAAACAAGTCTATTGAATAAATTAGATACTACGTTCAGAGAGATCGTCGTAAAACCAGACTTAATTTTGGAGAGTAAAATGTGCATTTGAAACATTTGAAACCGATTGTAGTATACTGCGATACAAGGATGTTAACTGCTTTGAAAAAGACTCGAGTAAAAGTTAGAAAAGACGAGACGAAATCGAGTCTTTTCTATTTCCGAGATTGTTTCATACTTAACACATGTGTATGGCATACCATTTTTACGCAATCATAATTTTAGAATTGCAAATACTGTATCATTTTTACGATATTTTTTGCATTTAAAATATAAAGTAAATTTATTTTTAGGAGCTTTGCGTATTGTTTCACTACAGGCCATTAGATAACTGTAGTAGAGGAGGCAAGACCTGTCCTGTGACCTTATCATGTGCCGTGGCAATATCACCGATAGGTACGGAGAAGAAGATAGGTTTAGTCTGAGATGAACTTTCGTGTTTGTATATTCTCATAATATTAACCACCATGAAATAAATTGTCTTCCTGATAGCTCATTTCTTCTCCCCTCGCACAGCTCACATGCCAGGTCTCGCCTCTTCATCTATACGTAACCCCGAGAATAGAGTTTGATCATGCTCAGCCATTTTAAAGCACCTATTATATATTCATGGCAGTATTGTTTTGCTAAAATATTAGTAAAAGTTCGTGTTATAATACATACATCCGATTCATCACAACAGCTGAGATGGTTGAAAGCGATTACTGAAAATTGGCTGTATTTATTAGTTCCTAAAAAGTCTGTCCTAGTATTGTTAGGCTTGTGTCCTATAACAGCACAAATACTGTTATGAGTTATAACTAGGGCTAGAATAGTTATGTAATAAACGTTTTTTATTCCATTAAAAAATATGCAGATCGTAATACATGCACTCAACAATATTTCCCCATTCAGAAAATGTCATTTTTATAGTGCATGTTTTTACACATTATTTGATTTCTTCCATAATAATATTTAGATGACATCGTTATAATGATACTTATTTTGCGATTTTTACAGAAAAATCTTTAAAATTGTTTACTAAATTAATAATAATAATAATAATAATAATAATAATAATGACAATTAAACAAAATTTTAGTACTACCTTTAAGTTAAGAGGTATTATTAGGTGTAGGCAGCAAGAGGGGAAAAATTTGTAGTGTTAATTTGCACACATTGCGAGTTTCACACAAAAATGTTTTTAAAATATTATTTTATTAATTATTAAACAAACCGCAAGCTTTAAGTATGCAACAATAACGTTTGTTTTAACTGAACGTTGTTTCCTGAGAACAAATCAATTTTTAGAAGCAACAGAGAATCATTTGTGTTTTAAATCAATTTTTAGAAGCAACAAAGAATCATTTGTGTTTTCATTAAATTTTTAGGAGCAACAAAGAATAATTTGTGTTTTCAATCAATTTTTAGAAGGAACAGAGAATCATTTGTGTTTTCAATCAATTTTTAGAAACAACAGAGAATCATTTTTGTTTTCATTAAATTTTTAGGAGTAACAGAGAATCATTGTGTTTTCAATTAATTTTTAGAAGCAACAGAGAATCATTTATATTTTCAATCAATTTTTAGAAGCAACAGAGAATAATCTGTGTTTTCATTAAATTTTTAGGAGCAACAGAGAATCATTTGTGTTTTCAATAAATTTTTAAAAGCAACAGAGAATAATCTGTGTTTTCAATCAATTTTTAGAAGCAACAGAGAACAATGTGTTTTCAATCAATTTTTAGAAGCAACAGAGAATCATTTGTATTTTAAATCAATTTTTAGAAGCAACAGAGAATCATTTTTGTTTTCATTAAATTTTTAGGAGTAACAGAGAATCATTGTGTTTTCAATCAATTTTTAGAAGCAACAGAGAATAATCTGTGTTTTCATTAAATTTTTAGAAGTAACAGAGAATCATTTGTGTTTTCAATCAATTTTTAAAAGCAACAAAAAATAATCTGTGTTTTCAATCAATTTTTAGAAGCAACAGAGAATAATTTGTGTTTTCAATCAATTTTTAGAAGCAATAGAGAATCATTTGTATTTTAAATCAATTTTTAGAAGCAACAGATAATCATTCGTATTTCAATTAAAGTTTTAGAAGCAACAGAGAATCATTTCTATTTTCAATCAATTTTTAGAAGCAACAGAGAATCATTTGTGTTTTCAATAAATTTTTAGGAGCAACAGAGAATCATTTGTGTTTTCAATCAATTTTTAGAAGCAACAGAGAATCATTTGTGTTTTCAATCAATTTTTAGAAGAAACGAAGAATCATTTGTGTTTTCAATCAATTTTTAGAAGCAACAGAGAATAATTTGTGTTTTCAATCGATTTTTAGAAGCAACAGAGAATCATTTGTGTTTTCAATCAATTTTTAGAAGCAACAGAGAATCATTTGTGTTTTCATTAAATGTTTAGAAGCAACAGGGAATCATATGTGTTTTCAATCAATTTTTAGAAGCAACTGAGAATTATTTGTTTTCAAACTTTAAAATGATAACTGTTATACACTGTAATGGAAAGAATCAAATTTTACATAATTTTTTGGTTGTTAATGCATATATCCTTGTTTTAGGGTCCCTTCAGACAATGCCACTTTTAGAAGCGCTGTTAACGCACTGCCGCTTGTAAATAATGGATTTAAATGGAGATTAATCTTTTCACCTCTCTTGGCAACAAATTACATCCACATGATCCTGGTTTTATCAGTCATCTGAGGGATGAGAAAGAGGAAGATAAGAGTGATAAACAGAAACAGAAGGATAAGTGGTGTGAAAATAGTCTAAATGAGAGGAAATTAAGGAAAAGATGAAAATGAGAGTCAGAGTGAGATAGAAATGAAATGAAGGAAAAAGAATACGAGGAAATACGAAATGAAGGGAAGAGTGGAAAAGAGAATAAGTATCGTAAGTAGGGAGAGGAAAGATGAGGAGAAAGAACTGTTTTAGAAAAGCATAGCATTCGACCAACATACAACAGGTTCTACTAGAGCAGCTTTCCTGTCTATCTTACATGCTGTCACAATTCTGCGCTACCAAGGTTTGTGATATAACACTGTATTCTCAGTCTGTGATTATTTGTTTCATAACCCAGCAGTATCAGCAGTTACATAAAGTGATGTATTGTTATATCCATAGACCAGCTATAGTCGCCACTCCTTCATGTCGCTGTTCCTTGATTTATCAACATCTTCAACCTCACTTCATTGTTCTCAGAAATCTTTATAAAATATCTCTATGATTAATATTGATAATTATAGGAAAATTTAATTCTGTAAATATTTCATCACAAAATTGGATGAACTCAACTTCTTGCCATAAAGAAGATAAGGAATAGGTTCCAATCATATCCGCATTACACTGGTAAAATTCTCTACATGTATCACTGAATAACTTTCCACTTACTGATTCACTGAATGGTTGAGTATTCGACTAGCTTATGTGACTGAATGACTGTGATTTACAAGTCTGTCTCACAGACCAAACGGATCGACCGATCTTTTAACATTAATCAAATGATGTACTGTAAACTGCCAAGTGTTCTAATGGTTATTACCATAGGTAGGAAGTTCGTACCAAAACAGTAGATTTGAGTTGAGTACAGCGAGGAGTATAGATTCAACCTCCCTTCGCCCTGCTCCCGCTCGCTACAGACGGTACGCACTTCACATAAACAACGCATGGTATCATTCTGTGCAGCAGTGTACAGTCGTGAATAGTTTGAAGAATATTGTTAATTTATATTAATAGTTTAGATTTTGAACTGAATGAGCTATTCTGTAAAACTTATTATTCACGTAATGTTAATATTATTCATGATTCCAAAAAAAGTAAATTCATCTGTTATTAAACAATTATGCAAATAGGATTATGTAACACGTTTTTTTAAGGATTATCCTTCGTTAAATGTTGGTTGAAAGACAAGTTTATTTACCAGCCTTCAATACTTGTCTTGTTTGTTTAACTGGTCCGTTGACATCTCGTGCTGCTGGTTACTATGCATTCGGTTGCGTTGGTCCAAATTCATTCGACATCAGAATTACGATACGAACTTCATAGTTGCCATTACAATAGAAATGAAAAATTTTCTTGAAAACAATTATGGGTTTAATAGGCCTATTATGTGCCACATACGAGATACTCTATGAAATTCACAAATTTATTGCTTACCTGATACAGTAAGAAATACGTACTATGTAATATTTCAGATTTGCTCCACTAAAGTCTTGTGACGTAGAACGAATATTTTCAGAGTACAAATATTGTTTTTTTTTCTGAACATAAAAGAAGTATTTCTTTTGATAAAATGAAATTGTTCATTGTTATTTGTTAAAATAAAGCTAGAATCATAATTGTATACTTTGTATGTTATTTTTATGTATGTAATGTGTAAATTATTTTAGATTTGGAGTTACGAAGTTTATAAATTACAAATTATTGTTTTTTTCATATTATTCGTTTATTGTTTTATTGTTCTGAGGCAGTGGACGATTGGAGCACTACCACCCGGCTGAACATGTTTTTCGTTCTCGTTCATTGACACTGAGAGCTGCGCTACTACTTTTCATTCGGTAGAGGTATAGTCCAAGCTCACACGACTTAACAGTTTCGGTACCAACTTCCAAACTCTGATTATTACGTATTGAATGACTATTGCATAAAAGAAAAAACACAGGCACTCATTGTGACATTATTTGAGCGACAAACTATGAATTACTGAGCGATTTAATGACCATGTTCTACCTAGTAACTTCCTTGGTGACGAAGACAAAAAAAGAGACTGTGACTTGCTCTTTGGGTGGCTTACTGTAAATTACAGAGTGATTTCATGACTGTGATCTACCTCTAATGAGTATCTTACTGAGCTATTTGCTAAGTGACTGATTATGACTTGCTGTTTGGGTGACATAGCCATCATCATCATCATCATCATCATCATCATCATCATCATCATCATCATCATCATCATCATCATCATCTTCAAACAAGTATTAGACCTCTCGAATGGCCTGTTACGTCTCCTCACAACTGATCTCGCCATCTCTTTCTAGGTTTTCCAGCGATCTTCTTCCTCTAGGCATGTACTGTAGAGCAGCTTTTGTTATGCCTGTTTCAGGCATTCGGTCTACACGTTGTATCCAGTTAGTTCTGTAATTGTTAATCGTCTCGATTAAACTTTCCATTTTTAACTTTTTCCTTATGTCTTCATTTCTCTTTTTATCCACCAAGGTATAACCTCCCATATATCTTAAGAACTTCATTTCGCTGGTTACAATTCTACGTTCTTGATCTTTTCGTAATGTCCAATCTCACTGCCATAAAGGAATACTGGTAGAACCATAACTTTGTAAAATTTTAATAAAGTTTCCTTCCTCACTGTTCTGCCCAATGTTCGTCGTATAGTTCCACAGAAATGATTGAAAACATTGATTTTAGTTTCAATGAGTAACATAGTATAAATAAAAATTAACGAATGATTTAAAGAGTGTAACCTACTGAACACTTACCAAGTCATTGACTAAGACTGGCTGACTGATTGTGACTTACATTACTGTTTCAGTAGCTTACGATACATTATTGAGCAATTTAATAGGACTATTTCGTTTATATGACGTCATTCCATTTTCGACCAATGAAGTGTAATGAAATTTTGAATTCCAACCAATCACAGTCACACTTTGCGATAATGTTTGCAGTTAGATTTATCGCTATAAATTTATCGCATGGTCGTTCTTTTGTTTATTCGTTGTCGCCAACTGTTTCCCCGTAAATTGATGATCATGAATACATTAAGATACAACTACACGGTTAAACTTTTCTTTCAACTTTAGAGCTATGAATGCAAGATTGATATTTAATATTGATTAATATATTTACGCAGTGAAGACGACGTTCAAAACGGCGCACCATGTAGACACAAAATTTTCATGCATCTTAACTGAACGTACCTTTTAAACTTGATGCCTTCAATATTCTTCCCAGATTGCACGCATACGCGATTGGAATATTGAACTGTGTAGATACAGCTTTACTTCCGTTACACGCTACATCGAGAATGCGTTTGTCGCGCTATAAAAAATGCTTTCGTGTAGCAATGATTGTAAGTAACGGTCGAAATAAGGCACAGCTGACATTGGTTCTGCTTCCACAGGTAACTTAACCTATAATAATTGTAGCCTATAAAATTTGTATTTTGTGAATGAAATTAAACAATTAATAAAAAGTCAGATGTTCAAATTTATGTAACATCATCGCATATCAAACCCAAAGACCTTGCATAGTAATAATGAGGTCTTTGATTAAACTGCCTTCCGTATAGCGTAATACAATTCGTGTTTTAATTAGGCCTATCTATACAGAGATGTCTTACTGTGAATACATAAGCATTGGTATATAGCTGTCCCCACTGTTACTGTTAAATTAAATTATGATTTCAGCAGATAATGAAAATGTATTTATGTTATAATAATAAGAGAAAAGTGCAGTACATGTAATTAACAATGTTAAACCTGTATTTCGCTTTTCACAATTGGCATTACTGTATAATAACATGGAATTTCTTTATTGCAGTAATCGATATTCATCTACGAGTACTTCAACTTCACAATGTCTGAATAGGTTAAGTATTCGTAAATATACAATTATTAACATTTTGTGATCGAATTTTAGGGATATATTATTTACATTTTTATTTTATTCACGAAATAATCCTAATAAATGTCACTCAAGGTCTGAGATTTCCCAGATAAATCTCAGACCTCTCATGACATTACTACAGACAACCTCTACTGAATGATTGATTTATAGTATTTCACAAAATAACACCTTATTGACTATGACTTATTGATTTACTAACTGATCATGACAGACTGACTATGAGAAACTGACTAACATACCGACCCTCTTCTATTTAAGGAAACGTAGATGAAGGCAATTCTTAATAAAATAGATGTTAATTTTTCTATTCCGCTCTGAAGATCTTCCGAAACATCTCTTCAAGTGCTGTTTATACAAAAGGAATGTGAATGGCTCTGGCAGAATTCCTGGGGGACTTTTGCTCCATCTTCTCTTCACTCGCTTTGACAGGTACAAAGTCCAGCAATGACGGAACGGTATTGTTCCACTGGTTTCCAGATAAAAGAGAGATTGAAAAAGTGAAAGTGTATAAGGTTATGATGTTGTCGATGAGCACCATATGGGCGAGAACTGCCCATGTACAGGAGGACGAGCAAACAAAAAGCAGAGTAATCACTACCAGAGGGGATCCATCTCCAGATATGCGGAGAAAACCTTTCATTTGCCGCTACATTAGGGGCTATTACTCTAACAAGCAGGCGAACTGTAAGCTTAAATCAAAAGAAGATTAATGGCTATCACAGCACAGGTTCAATTATAAAGCAAACAGCCTGGAATTAAAAGCAGTTCCAGATGTGAAACCTGGAATTATTGTGATGTGAAGGGACGCACTCACACGTCCGCCTGTCTGTCCGTCACTCCGTCATGAATCACTGATGTTTTACACTGTTCTCCGTGACTCAAGCGGTAGCATTCATAGAAGACCCAGGTACGATTTCCAGGAGTATTGCGTCAAATTGACCATATAACAATGGAACCTCACTGTCATTTATTTGTAATTCCCATATGAGTGAAGATATCGTGAGCCAATAATAATAATAATAATAATAATAATAATAATAATAATAATAATAATAATAATAATAATAATAATAATAATGGGGCGAGGAATAGGGTTGAGGTTAAGGTGTAACGCTGCGAGCCAGAAGGTCGCGGATTCGATTCCTGACGGGAACGTACACCTAGCTCCTAACAGAAATATGTATTGTACCAGTGCTATTTTTCCTTGGGAATAAAACGGAAGCACGTAGGACTGACATTCCTAATGCTTTGTAAGGAAGGATTCGTAGTCCGTTTAAGTACTAAAGAGTTGTTATTGTAACGTTTTGACACTAAAGATTTTCCTGCAAACTCTGACGTCATTCGCGGTATCGTGAAACAGAAGACTATTGTCAATTTCTTTATAATCCATAGTCTATTATAGAACAGCAAAATTTGCACTACAAGGAATAATTCCTGTACTGATATTGTGCTTCCTATGAGGTGTTGATTCTAGTGCTTACATGAACTATGTTACGTACTTCAATTACCAGTTCTTTCCGGTATTAAACAAATGAAAAATGAAATTGTTCTATAGCCTAAGTGAAGTTTAAATTTAACTGTTATGAAAATATTGGGTATATAGGTTATGTAGGCTATAATAATAATAATAATAATAATAATAATAATAATAATAATAATAATAATAATAATAATAATAATCATCATCATCATCATCATCATCATCACCACATCATCTTTATTCTGGTGGTGTTAAGGCCACAGGCCTTCTCTCCCACGCCACCAAAAATATGTATACGTACAGCGAAAAAAACAAAAACAAATCAATAACGTTCATTCAAACAAAACAAGAACGTTTACAATAACAGTAACATAAAATAAAAAAGATAATGTAAAAACATTAAACATTTTAAATTTGTATACTATTAAACAAAGCTTAAGATTTATATTAATAGTATTAATCTAAATAACCAAACGAAAAAGGGTAATTAATAATGTAAACAAGAAATACAACAATAAATGATTATACAAAAACTGTAATCGGCACATCTAGTAACTTATTAATAATAAATTTCATTAGAAAAAAAGTGCGTTTCTAACATAATTTTGAATTTCGATAGCATCCGGCAATCTCTGATGTCACTGTCTAGAGAATTTCAAAGACGAGGTAATGATACTGTATACGAGGATGAACGTAATGACGTTATGTGATGAGGGATAGAAAAAAATGCTTGATTCTGATTCCGTACTGTTGTGAGAAACCTAAAACGTGTGCTAGGTAAGTAGGAGTAGAAGTATGCAAGACTTTAAATAACAGTGTCAGTGAATGCATGATTCTTCTTCCATGATAGGAACTCGAGGGATGTTGTTACATGATCAAATTTGCGCTCGTATCTTATACACATATTATGAGCACACTGCAATCTTTTAGCTAGGTTAAGGGTTACATTTATCAACAAGGAATCGCAATAATCAAAATGGAGCATCACAAGCGTCTGAATAAGAATTTTTATAGGGCGTAGAGCTTTAGGCCTATGTATAAAATCAATAAAATACAGTATAGTGTTAGAGGAAGTGCATATTGTATTTTATTTATTTAGTTCAAGTATAGACGTTTCACGTAATCATTAAATTCCCTGTCAGTTTTTTCAACGTAAGCTACTTAAATTATAGATGAACGACATGACAATTTTCTGCCCGACACCCAGGAGCATAAATGAGAAAATATTAATATAGATTTGCAACAAAGAATATAAATACGGTAGAATCCACACTAGTTCGAACAAAGCGAGACCGGAGCCTAATCGGATTATCGAAATTTCGGATTAGGCGGATTACAGTAATGCAAGCAGGGAAGTTATGCCTTATTCCCTCTCCACTCTTCAAAGTCCACCACTTTGTTCAGTTTCGAGATCTAATTCATTCACTAATGATAAAGTGCGGATTTTTATGTAATTAGCTAATTACATATTTTTTCCTCAGTAGACTTATGAATCTGTCTGAAAACTCAAAATATTGGTGAATTACGCTACTAATTTTAATACTACCGGTACATATTTTTTACATATTTCGTACGATAGGTAGGCTTACTACATATTTCTAAGATAATTAGCCCTACATATTCTTACATAAAGTTAACATCCATGGAAAATGCCGTTTCATTAAATGCCATGTAAAGAAAATGATCGATATTTCAGAATAAAATGGAACGAAATTACAAAAATATTTACATAATTTTAAACTCAAAGTTGTCACTACATATTGGGATACATATTTCAGGATTCAGAACAGGACAACCACTCAGCCATAACTTGGTATTTCCCTGTTAATCCTGCCGTCTTGCACTTGATTCTCAAAAGAAAAAAAAACTATGTGATTGACGGATTAACGGTTGAGAACCGCAAACACTATGTTACCCCCTTCCACAACTGGAGTTTGATAATACTAGAATAAAATATAAACAAATCACTCCACTGGGTATAGGAGGGAAGAAAAGTAGTGCATCCATTTACGTAAACTAGGAACTATTGCGATTTCCAGTTTGATAATTTTCATTAGATTTTTATTTACTCAAAATACAGTACAGTATTAACAATAAGTGTTTTTACTCACTAACTGAACTATCCAGGCGGACGTATTCATTATGCAATGTATAATATACTGTCTACAGCACATTAGCATACGATATAGAGAGTGCATTTAAATTGAAAAATAATCAAAATCTGGATATTTAAACAGACTGTTGAAAATGACGGCCGTTCATTTCTATACAGGCTTCAGTTCTTTTATGTGCATATTATCGAAAACATTTTTAAGCATATATTCTGAAATTGAATGTATTGTTTCTGGAATGCAATTATTTCATTCTTCTATTGTTGTAGGATGTTTAACAAACAACTGTTTTATAGTAACCCCAAAAGAAATAATGCAAAGCATCAGTCGACATGGGGGGCCATAATCCTGTGCCTCTTGAAATAATAATTCTGTGCCTACTCTATAACAGAGTACCTTACTTACGTATTGTAATCACTTCACTTCTGCCTGATTCGCATAGATTTTTTTTAAATTTTATTTGGTTATTTTACGACGCTTTATCAACATCTTAGGTTATTTAGCGTCTGAATGAGATGAAGGTGATAATGCCGGTGAAATGAGTCCGGGCTCCAGCACCGAAAGTTACCCAGCATTTGCTCATATTGGGTTGAGGGAAAACCCCGGAAAAAACCTCAACCAGGTAACTTGTCCCGACCGGGAATCGAACCCGGGCCACCTGGTTAATTCGCATAGATAAATTTACTCAGGTTGCTGTCTACTGTCCGTCCAAGTAGTTATGTCGCAGGGGCGTAGAAAGGGGAAAATCATGTGACAGTTACTTAACGAGGCCCTTTTATTTAAATTACTTTAAACAGTTGTATAATATTACGTAGACGTCCAATTCCTGACAGAAAATGTTTTCAGAAAAGAGCTAATTCAGCCCAATCACTAGTCTTTACAGAGGGGCCAGTAGAAACGGGTGTTGGAAACAGGGAAGCGACGTAGCCAGACGGATACAGTACCTGTGCGAAAATATGATTCAATAATGAATGCACTTTATTCACTGGATACAGCGTTTCTCAAAGTATGGTCCGCGGACCACCTGTAGTCCTCGAGGTCTGTCCTTGTGGTCCTTCAAAAAAGACAGAAGAAAAAATAAAATTTAAACGAACTGCGTATCGCACTACAGCTTAAAATATCAGAGTTTAGAAATGACACATGGCAATCAAATTTCACGTTTTCTCCCAGTACTGATATTTTATGAAATTTATTAACCTACCCATCTACCGACTTCCCACTCTACTCTCAGTGACAAAAGAGGGATTTAAAGCACTATGAACGTGGTGTTTCTCGTCATCTTTTCCCTGCACATCTGGCGCCGCGCCTGTAACCCAGCCAGGGACCACCCTAATTCATAACAGAGGACCAAAGTACCGAATCTTAATTCTGCTTTAAAATATAAGTATACTGGTATTAAAATATGCTATAAAATGATAAATTTTCTTTCGAAGGGAACAAGAGTAAGGTGGTTCGCGGAACTCTTCTGAATTTAAAAAGTGGTCCCTCACTTCAAAAAGGTTTGAGAAACGCTGCACTGGAAAATACGACCATATTTCTGGAACGTACTATACTCACTCAATACTGTACATACTGTGACTGTAAGGCGACTTTGACTGCATATGCGGCCTTGGGTGGAAATTCACTAGTAAAAGGGGTGCGAGTGAAGTACATTAAAACAAACTCAGGTACAATAAAAACTGAAGTAAAAATAAAATGATGTCCCTGTATTTGCAGTCTTGATTAAAAGCATACATTCGTCGAAATATTGTCGCAGTTACATGTTGGATGCTTGGAGATTAACTAGAAACAGTGCACATACTGTGCTCCAACCACGAGAAAGTCTTTGCGGAATGAAACGGAGCGGGGTAATGCTGTGAATGAATGTTGATGGCATAAGATGGCATAAGGTCACACACGTGGGTACTCGTATCTCTATTGGCTCGCTCTCACAGCACAAACAATAACATTGTTACACACATATTTATACTACCCTTGTTACAAAATTAGATCACTTTTAATCTCCTGGTCTTGTAATCCCTCCATATAGGAAATAACATATGCAGGAGAGCGCATGGTTTTTAAACTGACGTTATAACGATAATATTATCTATCTACTTCGCTCCAATAGATGACGCAATAGTAAGCACATTCCTTTCACGGTTGATCTCCTGGTTGGAGAACAGTAAATATTACTAACAAGCAATAGGGCCCTAGAAAGAGGAATAGACGTACTCTGAATAAAAACTTAATAAAATCGTGCTGTCTTTACAGATCTCAGATTTCACTCAGCACCGAGTGGAGTCCTCGACGTAAACAACCGATTCGCCATTCGATTAACAACGTGTACAGCTAAATTAATACTTCTGAAATACTGAGGTCCAAATGCCCATCACGAGACTCGCTGCGACATGTATCCACATAAAGTCATTTTTCTTCTTCACGAGAGTACGTCAAGAGTGCCGTAAACACAGTTCTCTGGCAGTGCAACCTGGTATTTGCAATTGCCCGATCACGACCCACTACTACTTAATATTTTAAATTTATTGCGTAATTGCTGCTCTTCCAACCCTACGGATGGCATTTCGCAGCGTTGAATCATTCAGATTTGTTGCCTGTCAGTTTTCTGTCAAGGCCGCGAAATGTTAGTACGGCGGGAAAGCATAATGAGGTCCAGGGTTCGAACCCTCGACGCCGTCTCGCACTAATGACCACGGTCCCCGAGGCCGCAGCGTTGTTATTACTTTCCCTTGTTTAGTCACACACAGTTCAGTGTTGGGCAACAGCAGCACCGCGCGATTCTGCACAGCGAGACACACGAGCTTGCTAGTGGGGGAGGGTGACCTAAGTTCTGCAATTTCTGTATTGCTGCCAAAACTGAGACTTGGTGGACTTGCACTGATTTATCACATGTCATGCAAACACAAAAATTAAGCAATGTATGTAGGAATTTAAAAAAGCATATCAATCAATCAATCAATCAATCAATCAATCAATCAATCAACCAATCAATCAATCATGTTTATTTGTCAAAATTACAATATCGTAATTATAGACAATGATCAATGAAACGAACAGATTAAAATTCCATGTTAATATGGCTGTCAAAAAATTCATTTATATGATAAAAAGGATTATCTAAAAGCCATTTTTAAAACAACATTAAATAAGCTGAGTGGGCATTGTTAGGCAATCTATTAAACACATGTAAAGAAATAACACTGAACAATTTCTTGGTCTTTGTCAACCTGGCCGTAGGTGTTACAATATAATTATTATTTACAATATTTGTGAAGCTGGGATTGAGAAGCATGACTATTTAAATTAATCTTGGTATAGACCAGGGTTTCTCAAACTTTTTTGAAGTGGAGACCACTTTTTTAAGTCAGAACAGTTCCGCGGACCACCTTCCTCTTGTTCGCTTCGAAAGCAAATTTATCACTTTTGTAACATATTTTAATATCTTGTATACTTATATTTTAAATGTTAATAGAATAAAATTAATTTTTGTTTCTTTAATAATTCAAGGCCATTACAGTTTGGATAAACTAACTTATTAACAAAAATAAAAATAAATGTTGGTACTGGTATTCACATTAATGAGATGGATGAGCCTGCCGATTCTTACACAGTTGTTCTATATTTGGACGTATGCTGGTAAGCTTAATTGTTCACCTTATGGGATCTTTTAAGATGCGAAAGGAGAGTGGTGCTGCGGATAGCAATGGGAGGCTACCGCATTTATATATCCCAAGAAGATGACATGATAAAAATGCCATGATGAGTCTTTCCCTTGTAAAAAACTTCACTTCAATTAATCCCCAAGGTAAAAAAAAAAAACTTAATTCGGAAATCGTCACATACATTGTGTCGATTTCAGTAGCCTACTTTGTTTTTATTAGAGTTAGTGATGAAAACCCTTTCTCACACAGATACTTAGAAGCAAACTGAATTATAATCTCTAAAGCACCATTGTTAAGAGTAGAGTGGGAAGACGGTAGACGGATAGGGTAATAAATTTTATAAAATGTCAGTACTGAGAGAAAAAGTGAAGGCGATTGCCATGTGTCATTTCCAAACTCTGAGATTTTCAGCTATAGAGTGATACGCAATTCGTTTGAATTTTATTTTTCTCTCTCTTTTTTGAAAGACCACAAGGGCAGACTTAGAGGACCATAGTTTGAGAAACTCTGGTATAGACTAAACAGTCATAAATATATTTATTAATTACAGTAAGAATATTAGCATTACGAAATAAAGGTCGACAATGAGCATTAAAAGATGAATTAGTAATAATACGTAATGCTTTTTCCTGCAAGATTAGAACACCATTGATATTAGCACCGTTCCCCACAAACGAATACCATAATGAAATACACTATGGAAAAATGCATAATATACTTGTTTCAAATATCTACTAGATACAAGAGCTTTTAATTTACACAAAAGATAAAGTACACGGGATAACCTTTTGCACACATTCGCAATATGGCCCGCCCAAGTAAGTTCTGAATCTAATCTAATGTAATACTAATCTAATCTAATCTAATCTAATGTAATGTAATACTAAGAAGTTTAACTTCTGAAATCATTTCATCAGGAACATGATTTAATGAAAATAGTATCCGCTGAGTTTTAGATCTATTAAGTTTCAATCCATTGGCTTCAAACCAACCAGCAGCATCACATAAATAGGAATCCATTAACAAAGACAGGTGATGTATGTCATACGTAGTAGACAAAAACGAAGTGTCATCAGCAAAAAGGACTGTGTCACACTTTATATTAAAAGATAGATCATTAATCATAATGAGGAAGAGTAGAGGACCCACAACAGATCCTTGAGGAACTCCAATATTAACAGTAATAACAGTAACGTCGCTTATGATTTTTTAATTATATTAAAACATGTAATTAATTCCTTATGTATTTAAATTTTAAAAATCAAATTAATACACAAAAGGAGATAGAATAAAGTTCTGCGATGTAAATGCGTGGTTCAACTAACGTGTCATGCCTCGAACTAGCAGTACGCGCCTGTTAAAGTCTCCGTGTTGGAAGAAAGCTTCTCACGAAATTGCGGCCAGTGTATAGGACCGGTGCTCACTCTGAATCGTGATTAATTTAGAGATTTACAATGAGTAGCGAAATCAGCCTCGCAAGCCAGTCTGTTGTAATGTATGGGTGACATAATCACGCTAACCATTCGTCACCCCCCCCCACGTACTTTATAAACAGCTCACCTATGCTGAGGTACGTGGACTTCAGTCCAGCTGGTAAGCACGGACCTCCATGGCCTGTTGCCCAACGGATTTGTTTTGGATAGAATAAAATGTCTTTTCAACAGTGAAAAGGCTGAATAACTTGTAAATTTAATAATAATAATAATAATAATAATAATAATAATAATAATAATAATTACCAGAATTGCATAAAAATACCTTTTCCAAAGCGTTCTTAGTACTGTACTATGTTACAAAATATCTGTATAGGCTATTCAGTAACTAATGTTTGTGTCATTATGACAGTTATCTTTAAATAACTTGAAAACGATTAGAGATATCTCCAAACAAATTGCACCATTGTTGTTTTTTTTTTCAGAAAATTTCACATGATTTTAAGTATCTACATGACCCCGTTTCATTTAAAATTTCAAAGTTGCATACAAAATGGCGGCTTTTGAGATAGCTGAATGTGTCACTGGTAGAGCATTTGGTCTTACAAATACTGGCAACACCTATAGTAATAGAAAATCAAACATATGTAAGATATTTATATGGTTCCAGACTTTTGATCCACCCTGTAGTATTATAGTTTCTTTTTGTAACTAATTGAACGGATTCGGTCCTATAAGAAACACTATGCATTTTTTTAAATTGTTATTTTACGACTTTTTTCAACTGCTATGGCTACCTAGCGTTTGATTGAGATGAAGGTGATAATGCCAGCAAAATGAGTCCAGGGTCCAGCGCCGAAAGTTATCCAGCATTTACTCTTAATTGGTTGAGGGAAAACCCCGGAAAAAACCTCAAATAGGTAACTTGTTCCAACCAGGATTTGAACTCGGGCCCACCCGTTTCACGGTCGGAATTGCTAACAGTTACTCCAGTTACAGCGGTGGACTATATTTGTTATTAATAGATTCCATGAAATTAATACTAAAATAAATAAATTAACTATAAATAGCGAAATAAAGTTTCTTTGAGCAGTCAAAAGGAAGAATGTTAATAGAAATGTGAATATTCCTACACAGTTAAATGTAAGATAAATATTTAATGAGAAAGGAATGCGGTATATGAACGGCTCTGTAAAATTCTGAAACTAGCGGAATGAAAATCTGAAGAAACAACTTTTGAAAGGTAGCATCTGCTTCAATCTTCAGATGAATAAAGAAAAGCTACCTAAATATTCTAATTTCTAAACGGCACTGGCAACAGAAATGTCTGAATAGGCATAGGCCTAGCTTTGCAGACAACTTAAAATAAACTTTTATTTTGACAGATTAGGGTTAGATATGAGAGCAACGCTGGGACATTCAGTGCAGCGAAAAAGAGAAGTTAAGAATCACAACGATTTCAAAGCTAAACTGCTTTTTTAATTAATGAAAGTGCTCCATGTCTCACATTGACTGCTTCAGGCAAATTATATAACAAGTCTTTTTACACCAACCAGGATTCACTTCAATCAGACGGTGGCGGAACAAGGCGGTGCAAATGTACCCGGTCCGGACTGGTTTGAGAATCCGTTTTACGCTATGTTACAAATAAATAAACAAGATCATAATAAAAACTTGATTTGAAGAATCGAAAGTAAATTGTTAAATAAGTCAAATGAAGTTACATCCTATAATTTTATTTTATTTATTCCTATTATTGTTAGTTGTGTTCAACTGGCTGGAATTCCAAAAAAATATAAGGAATGACTCATTGAAATATGTACCTACTAGTGATATGCAATGTTCGAATATGAGAGACGCAACAAAGACATTAAAAACTTCGTTTTATTTCATATGAAAAACTAATCGCAAATCTTGCTAAAATTCTTAAGTGGTTAAACCATGAAGGGATGGGAGTGGAGGAGAGCGAATATTTTATAACAAGGTAGAACGAACACAACAGGCCTCCTTCTGCAGAGCCAACAACGAATTTCACCATACTCGACAAACTTGAACCGAACATAGCATCTGTAATGCACGACGCTAGTACCTACAGTCCGCATTTCACGAGAAGATCCGAGCAAGGAATGTGAGTTTTTCCCCCACTCTTATAACCTATCTCGAACACTGTACCGGCCGGCCATTGACTGAGCCTTGTTCGTACCAACCAGCCAATGACACCTCTCCCATCCACCTGCTCCTTCAAGAACGCCGAGTTACTGGCTTACTCTCTCCTCTCACCCCGCAAGGACCATACTCCCCCTCGGAGGGGTCCTCTCATGAAATTTGAACAGTACGGATGGAATGTTGAGGCTGTACTTTTTTCCGCTGAACGTAGATCAGATTTGAGTCAAAAGAATGCAAGAATACTTCGAGCTTGCAAAAGACTGGCAAACTCGTATGTACAGTAAAACCTGTCAGAAAGACCATCCCTATTGAGAGATCACTCCTCCTAAAGACCGAGTTTTTAAAGAACCGAATTAAGCATACATAAAATTAATGTAAATCACACCCCTTTTAAGAGACCACCTCTCTCCCCGACCACCGACCAGTGATTGAATAGCCATTTTCTTAATTTTATCCCTTTTAAAAGACCATACTGTATTTTTAAAATTTACAATTTAGTATTTTATTACATTACTGTAGCCTAAATAAATTCCAAGAAATACGTTACAGTACTAGAAGTTAAAATGATATTTGGCAAAGTTGTTAAGTGGTACCGTATTCAATTTGAATGCCCTTAATCCCTTAAGGAATATTGGGTATTGCGAGAAAAAAGGTACTATGACCGTTTGCTATGGCTTCCAAGGTATGACAAAGGGTTATTTGCACCGCTGTTTAACAGTTTCTTGAAAGGTAAGATTTCTCATGCCGTACGACGGTTTTACTTTTCGTTTTGTACAGAAAAATCAAATCGTTACTTGTTAATTACAGTACAATAAATAATTTATTTTTTCTTCCTCCTACCTATTAGAAAAATCCGATGATCAATCCACCGGTAACGAGGTTAAAGCCAAGAGAGAATTTGAATCCGAAAAAAAAAAAAAAGTCACCAGAAGAAGCCTTATGTAATATTCCGCTAATTCAACAATCGGCACCACTGAAGGACTGTATGAATGGGGAACATATAAATGAATTTTTAACATTTAACGAACGTTTTGCAAAAGAGGTTATAAAAGCGAAATCTAAAAATAATGCCGGAATTTAATAATAATAATAATAATAATGCCAATAAATAATAATAAATAAATAAATAAATTTAAGCACAGTTAAATTTATCGATTTTGTGCCCGGGATCGAATGTAATGGGAATCAAAGAAGAAGGCCAGCGCTATACCAACTCGCCAACTAGGTCGACTGGGAACATATAAATTAACTTCTTTAACATGTTAAAGGATAGTTTTTGAAAATTAGGCTGTAAAAACGAAATCTAAAAAAATTAAGCAGAGTTCAATTTATGATTTTGTGAAGTGGAGTATGTAATGAATCGAAGAAGAAAATTGTAAAAAAAACAGCGTAAAGTAAGAAATAAAGTTCTTATCTCAAGCTTTTATTGTTAGCAATATTCCCCATGTTTTTTATTTGATTGACATAGAAACGTTTTAATCAATTATTTGTGTAAAAAAACTCCCATATTGAGAGACCACCCCTCTGAAAGACAACATTTTTCATGGAACCAGCAGTGGTCGTTTAATACAGGTTTTTACTGTATACAAAATAAATTTATTGTCTATGATTACCATCGAAACAAAAGCAAGAAATCTCTTTGAAATTGAAAATGATATCAGTGTCGGTATTGTCGGATTTGATATTCTACTTCTCCCTCCCCCAAAAAAGTCACACTTATCGCATTAGGCCCATTTCTTACATAATAATTACTGAAACATTTCATTTTCATGTTCAACTTGTTTATGTTTGTAAATACAGCATACATATACAGCATGTTAACAAGACGTATTTTGTTTTATTTTGAAAATCATCTCGTGACCCTCTCATAATTTGGGAACCATTGGATTATAGAACAGAAAATAAAATGTAAATAGTACATTCTGCAACGAGCCTATAATGGTAGTAATTAAGACGCGAGGATGTTTATGAAACTCGCTTGCGCTCGTTTCATAATTTTCATACGAGCGTCTTAATTACCATTATAGGCAAGTTTCATACGACTTTTATGCTCGACCATTTTTTAACTGAAATTATTCATAAATATTCATGTTATTGTTATGTGAGTGAGTGCAATAGCCTACCTCATAAATTGTGAGATGTGCGCAGACGCGAAAGTATTGATTTTTTCCGGGAAACGAATGTCGACGACCTTGATATAATCTAGAGAGTAAGATAAAAATTAACCTTGATATAACCTTGTAATTGAATTCGACATTGAAAAACGAGATGACAAATTGAATTTATTTGAATATTATTTACAATTAACGCTAATTATTATAGTAACAGAACATAACCTTCTGCGACAGTATTGGATTTCCAGCATCCGTGACGCTTCCCTAGTTGTCTTTCGATTGCATATCCGAGAATAATCGAAAACCTGAACTTTAATGAATAGGTGTACTTTAATGGCATGCATTAAAGGACTGCTACCAGGTGTATAATTACTACATTTCGGCATGCTCGAGCATAAAACATAAAAGTACAGGGACATCATTTTATTTTTACTTCAACTTTTATTGTACCTGAGTTTTTTTAATGTACTTCACTCCCACCCCTTCTACTAACGAAGTTCCAACCCAACTGTCGTCCATACAGAACCAAGGCTGCAGTACTGAGTTAGTGATTATAGTACGTTTCAGAAATATGTTCGCGTTTTCCAGTGACGAAAATTTCCAATATTGAATCATATTTTCGCACAGGTACTGTCGTCCGTTTGCTTACGTCGCATCCCGATTTCCCCCACTGCTTCTGCTCGCTCCACTGTAAAAACTAGTGGCTGGGCTTTCTTAGCTCTTTTCTGAAAACATTAATTTCTGTTAGGAATTATGTAATATTATGCAACTGTTCAAAATAACTTAAATAAAAGGTCCTCGTTAATTAATTATCACGTGATTCTCCCCCCCCCCTTTTCTACGATCATGCGACATAACCACTTGGACGGTCAGTAGATAGCATGTCTGAGTAATTTTATCTGTGCGGGTCGGGCAGAAGTGAAGATTGAATTTACAGTACGTAGGTACTCTTTTATAGAGTAGATACAGAATTACTACAACATGAGTTACTAAGTATGAAGGACGAAACTGGTAATTGGAATTAGATGCAATAGTCTATATTGCTTTAATAGGCACAAAAGAACTGAAGCCTGTATCGAAATGAACATTTTGAAAAATGTGTTTAAATATCCATATTATGATTATTTTTCATTTTAACTTCATTCTCTATATCGTACGCTAATGTGCTGTAGATTGTATAATATACACTGCATAATGAATAGTTCGCATGGATAACTCAGTTCGTGAGTAAAAACACTTATTGTTAATACTGTACTGTATTTTGATTAAACAAAACCTAATGAAAATTATCACACTCAAAATCGCGATATTTCCTACTTTACGTAAATGGATGAGCTACTTTTCTTCCCTCCTACACCTAGTAAAGTGATTTGTTTGTATTTTACGCCAGTATCATCGAACTCCAGTCGTGGAAGGAGGTAGCAAACGGCGTTGATCCAAAGGTATAGCCAGGTTAATATTAAAAATGTTAGTAAAAATAAAATGATGTCCCTGTATAAAGATCAATCAACAAAGCATAAGAAAAGAATAGAAATACTGTAACCATTTAATATTACTTCGAACCCACATGCGACATCTAAGTGGCAACGTCTATATCGATTACTGCATGTAACATGATAAAATCGCTGCAAGTTACGAACCATCTGACATTGCTGGGGACTACGCATGCAGTGCCGATAACCTCATTTACATATGAATGTTTTTACTGCAGAGTATTGGTTTGACCTCAAGGAGAGTCCTTTGCTTACACAGCAGTGATGCGGCCTACCACAATTAAATTCGAAAGCGACCTCTTAGGTCTTACTCCGCCCCTTGCACAAGTTCAGTGAATTATTTGCGACAGATTTTAATTAATTGAACTTGAACCACATTCTTCAGGTTGCCAAAGATTATAGCCAGAGAATCCCTACCTCAGGCTCTTTTACTCTCTCCTTCCACCTCGTCTTTGCCGACCAGTTTCTAATTTCCCTCTCAACGATGTTTCTTTGTATGATTTGTAAGTTAAAATACAGACAGTTCATAAACATAAGTTCATAAGGAGAAAGTCAGTCATTTCCTTTCATTCATTTTTTTTAACTGCTTCTTTCTATTATTCTTAATAAGTCTCTTAGTACATCACACAAACAAACTTAACAAGTTTTACTTTTGTAGTCGGTGCGACTACAAAAGTAAAACTTGTTAAGTTTGTTTGTGTGATGTACCTCTCTGGTAACCTGCGTTCGATTCCCGGCTGGTCCAATTTGAATTTGCGGTGGACAAAGACGTGCTTTTTTTCTCTTCTTCGGAGGAGGCCCCCCCCCCCAAGCAAGAACCGCAGCATAAGGCTTATTTTGCAACCTCCTTATGTTGGAATTATTGATGAAATCCATTTAAGATCGCTCAAGCGCAAGATTCACTGCATGGTGTCACTGTATCGATCCGACCACAGCATCCAATTCTGACTGGAGACCGTTCCTCTGTCTCCCTGTGATGTTAGTCTGCAGCTTCCTCATATCTATGGCATCTGTTCGCAATTCATATGCCCGAATCTGCTGCATTCTTAACTAGAAGCCCATGCCGCCGTCGATTCCACGACTCACCACGGCACCATCTAATCCTAAAGCCTGTGTGATGAATATTGTCTCACTGTGAAAAGAGAGAGAAAGGAGATATGTCTTACTTCGTCTGTGTTATTATGGCGATGGAGGGAGTGGAGCGATTCCGGCCATCCATCCAGTGGCGGAAGGGACTAGTTAATACATGCTGTAGCACAAAATAAAATACCAAAATATCTCTCTTCGTACTGTGTAGTTCCGTCACTGAGCTTGTCTTTCAAGAGACTGAGTTCCCGTAGCCTGTACAATAACAAGGTTTTGAAAGGAATCCTGAAAATTTACAACCCTCCTATAATCTCCACCCTCATTTGAAGGGATTTTGTTTTATTGCTACTGAGACAAGATAAACCAAAGCAGGTATAGGAACTACACTCCCCCGGTCACCCGCAGTCCCTTATTAAAGCCCCTGCGACTTCTCCGGGTATGTGCAGCTCCCGCAGACATGTTATCTGTAGACGGATCCTGGAACCAGGTCCCCCACGTTCTCCTGGTCAACCTGCAACTATTAACCCATTTATGCCCAGATTATTATTTTTTTTTTTAACTTTTGTTTCACATATCATATTAAGTGAGTCAGAGGGACGTTGTAAGCATGAGGAACTATGAAAATACTGATTTTGTTACTTCGGTAAAAATTTATGGTCTGGGTCGATAACGACCCACTAGGCACTTCCTCGAGAATTTGTTCATTATGACGTTTTGATGATTTCTGTTTTTTTATGCTTTTGCGTAGTATGCAACTTGTTAAATTGAAAAGTAATGTATAAACAAATCATTACCATATTAAAAACGAATACGATTTTTTAAAATATTTATTGAATAATTTCCCTGAGAGCTATATTCACATTCACATGTATTTTACATTCACACATCTGAAAGGAAACCTTGTACTGGAAGAAATAAATAATTGAAACACACAATAAATTATGGTACATGACATAAGGTCCACACCTGTGGTTAGCGCGTCTGGCCGCGAAACCAGGCTTCCCGGGTTCGAATCCCGGTCGGGGCAAGTTACCTGGTTTAGGTTTTTTTCCGAGTTTTTCCCTCATCCCAATATGAGCAAATGCTGGGTAACTATCGGTGCTGGACCCCAGACACTTTTCACCGGCATTATCACCTTCATCTCATTCAGACACTATATAACCTGAGATGTTGGTATAGCGTCGTAAAATAACCTAGGGCTACTAAAAATACATGACATAAGTCCTTAGTTCTACTCATGATATGGTGCATCTCTGACATGCTTTTACATTGTCACAAATCTTGTATCGCCGTCTTTGTTGTTGGGCTATAGTGCCCAAGTGATCCTTCCTCCGGTGTTCTTTGATGGTATCGAAGGAATGAACTCGTCTTCCAGTCTTTGGAGAAGTGTCAAATTTCAGGCTTGTGTTATTTCGTGGCCGAAGGCGAGTGCATCCAAAGACTTTCCATATGATCGACTGACTGAGAAGCCTAGCATTGTTTATGCACACATCTAATAACCATGAAAGTAATGGTATGTGCCATTTTTTCCACGTATATCAGAAGTATGTACTCCAGTCATTTTGCAATTATATTTACGGAAAACATAAGGCAGACGATCTTTGATTTCCTCTTCTTGTAAAGAGGCTACTTCATGTTCGTTAGACGTGATGCTCACCTTTATTTCTTTCTCGCTTTATTCTACGTGTCGGTGGTGGAGAATTCTCAATTTTATTGCTGATAAGATCTGAATCTTTTGTAATATCGGTGCCCCTTCCTCATTATAAGGCTGAACAATGTCTGGTAGCTCAGTCACTAAGTCTGCTACGGCTTGTAGATGAGCTCGGTCGGAGTCCTTGCAATCTTCATCTCCAGACTCTGCATCCGTTATCCTCAGGCAGACCAATGAATATCTCTGCCCCGTATTTTGGGACTTCGGAAGAATCAGATCTCTCCAACTATTCTAGAATTTAGATTACTGTCAGACCAGTGAGTCTGAAAAGAGGGAATACTTATGATTATGGAAACTGTTATGAAAGATCTCAGTTTTCTGATGGGGCCAGTAGATAACTCTCATGAAGTTAATAAAAAGACAAAACGGGGTCATTCTGATTGTTATTCGCACCCGGCTCCCATAGGTGCCGCTAGTGCCGAGAATTATGAATACTCAGTTCGTCAAAGACTATCCAGAGTGCATCCCAAGCGGTGAGATATAACATTACACAAATAAAACAATGTTGTGAACAAAAGCGGTGATAAGCCTGAGATATTCTGAGAAATTCTATCAGAATTATCATCCCTAAAAGCACTCCTAATCCTTACATAAACTTCTATTGAGGTTGTTGTTCGTAAAAACATCACTCAAAGAAAAATAATGACACAAAATGATTTCAAAATGAAAAGCTATGTGAAAGGTAATCCTCGAATAAGTGCTTAGTGGGTGGTTATCGACCCACACTAAATTCTAAGCCCTACTGTACCGCAAATAGCGTAAATATTGACAAAAACATACAAAATACATATTCTCCTGAATCTTCTTGGCAGGACACACTGATTGTTAATAAAATTCACGGATTGAACAGAGATTTTACTCACTTTTTCTTCTCCAAGGCAGACGGTAGTTGCGTCATATTTATTCGGAAAGTTCGCGCGCAATAATGACGAGGTCTGTTGGTTTCCCGCGTGTTCCACATGTGCATTGTACCTTTGTGCATCTAAGAAAAGTAGACACGTAGTGTTGTCTAGACTAATTCGCGTGGAAAATGATTTTAATCAATGGGTCGAAAACGACCCACCTGGGCATAAATGGGTTAAGTTGATGAATGAAATGGTACTAATGAAGACGAAATGAGTCTGAGTTTCAACATCCGAAAGTTACCCAACAATTCTGCTTCGGGTGGTTGAGAGGAAAACCTCGGAAAAAACGCAACCGGGTAACTTGTCCCGACCACAATTTGAACCCGGGCCCGCTAGCTTTACGGTTAGGAAGGTGAACAAGGCAGTGCTTGGTGAAATAACAGAGACTATCACAGTAAACAGGAAACACTTCTACATCCATAAGCTAGGATCAGCAACTGGTAAATATGGTCTTCATGCAAGAAAGAGCAGCGCCCGACGTCTACATCCACTGCAAAATTGATTTAATCTGTTCGATCCTTGGTGAGACATTTCTTATGTTTACTCTTATCGGTGACATTCAAACAGTCAGTAAAGTAGCTAGTTGTTATTAGACAGAGCTAACGCAACGTTTGCAATACAAAATATAGTTGGTTTCCATTGATTCTAATATCTTGAAAAGTATTTCATGTACAAAAAATACATTACGTGTATCAGATTTCCCCTTCGATGTAATTTAACTTGTAATTGTCGGTTTGTGTATATCTGAAATATATCACACGCTATCAGAGGTGAAAAAGTTAAATGGGCCAGCCTGTATATTTTTGCACGCATCAGTACAGTACGATTATTTAGTCCTGACAGTCGCCGGAGATGTGCGTCTGGATCAGGTGAGTCCATTTAGTTACGCTAAGGGGTGTTTGGGTTAGTCACTCGCTTGTCTTCGAAGTGATCGGATGTCATGCGTGCGGTAGAGCGGTATGTTTCTAGTACAAGCTGTACTGTATTCCTTTACCGACCGCTCGCCCTTATCTCTACTCCGGAGCTCTCCCCACTACTACTATTACTTCCCCTCTTTCGCGTCGCTGAGCTGCCAGGACTAAATAATCGGGCTGTACTTGTAATGCCAAGCGGTGCCATGTCTTATTACAAACAATACTGATTAGCGCGGCAAGTATAAACAACCCAAATCATTCGTTGAAGAATATAGAGAATATATTGTAGCTTGAGTATCGAAGAGTTTCCGACGCTAACCTTTTGAGTGGGACGAAAATTAATTAGATCTCAGTTACAGACCGATTATTTAGTCCTGACAGCTCAACGACGCGAAAGAGGGAAAGTAATAGGAGTAGTGGGGAGAGCTCCGGAGTAGAGATAAGGGCGAGCGGTCGGTAAAGGAATGCAGTAGAGCTTAACTGTACTGGAAACACAACGCTATACCGCATGCGTGACATCCGGTCGCTCTGACTGCAGGCAATAGACTAACCTGAACATCCCTTGGCGTAACTTAATGGACTCGCCTGACCAAGGCGCACATTGCCGGCGACTGTTAGGACTAAATAATCGTACTGTATGTTATCAAGTTAATCTTCTGACTTGCAGTTGTCTGGACTCTGGAGCTGTCACATATAGGAAAGTCAGTCGCCATCACTGAGTCACCTATCAGCCTGAGATGATTTCTCGTAGCTGTGATTTTGGAACTATGGTCATAGTCGAAACCAGCGACAAACCTGACATAGCGACAAAATCACAGGTCTTCAAATCACATTTTACCGTTACTTTGTACTAATCAATCATTCGACTTTCCAGTCTAGATGTTTCCATTGTCATTACATACTAATGTCAATACAGTTACATACATCCTTGGATTTAAATTTGTAACTCGATCATTTTTCTCCGAATTAAAATTTAGACCGAAAGCAATAGACCTTTAGTTATACTATCCCAAAGGGTAAAGGTTATTTTTTATCTGAGATATTCTCTAACTCCATTATCAATATTTCGGATCAACACATACAATTTTAGAATCTCCGTACATTGAAACATAAAATAAGAAAGAAAACAGAGGAAGTTACACAAAGACGGGCATCCATGTCGTAATCGTCCTACATACTCTTATTATTATTTTTTTAACGTACCGGTTCAGACTGTGGGGCAATCGTATATGTAAATATGAAAGCTCCTTTCCAATGCTCTTAATGTTTACAGAGGGAACATTCAGAGCAATGAGAAACATGTAACTTCTGTATTAAATAATTCTATTAAATTTAATAGGCTCTGACCTTTATTCCAGTTGTGCAATGTTAGCTTCATTCTCGTATATATAAAAATTCAACTATTTCCTCTACTGTCTTAAATTCCAGACGTATGACTTTTAATAGGATGTCTTAACATTTTGGTAGCCGGTAACCAGCTTCATGATGGAAATGTCGTTCTTTTAGTCTTTCTTATTGAACCCCATGAATTTCCAAATTGACCCATAGTGTGTCATCATTTTACACTGAAATATATTACGCCAACATTCAGTGGCATTTGAGCTACGGGAAAGCGAAGGAGTGCAAGAGGAACAGGAAATATGGATCAGAAGGCGAAAGAAACTAGAATGGGAAGAAGCATAAACAAGAAGAAAAACTGAAGACAGAATAGAGACGTAGAGGAGAAAGAAGTAGAGAGGAGAGAAGCATAAACTGGGAGAAGAGGAAGAACATATGAGGAAATGAATAAAAGCAAAGCGAAGAGCATAATCATCAAGAAAAAACAGTTAATGGATAGAGGAGAGGAGAGGAGAGGAGAGGAGAGGAGAGGAGAGGAGAGGAGAGGAGAGGAGAGGAGAGGAGAGGAGAGGAGAGGAGATAAAGAGTAAAATAAAAGCATAAATAAATACGGAAAATTAGTAGAATAGGCCTAAGTCACCCAGTTTCGGGAATAAAAATTAATTACAGTTGTGTTGGTTTGATGTTTTATTTTTGATTCGGTTTAAAAATAGAGAAGTAATAATTAACGAAGAGAAGTGCAAGCCATATATTTCCCTCTTTATATATTAATACTCGTAAAACGATATTCCGAAATTAGTCCCAGTTCACAACACATTTTTCACTATGGTTCACTCAAAAGTGTCTCGTTCGTGTCTACTATCAGTTTAATATTACAAACTCGCAATTAAAAATCAACAAACGAGTGGTGGCAGAGATCTATAGTTGCTTTCGATACCAAAATATTACTGAAAGAGACCACGCGGTAAAGCTAATTTTATACGCAAATTCGATACTCTCATGCCAGTCATGAGGGGAGATTACGTCATTGGGCTGGTCACAGAAATTACATTGGTTCATTACCTAACTGCTAATAACATTAGTATTCGGCTGTGGCGTGTAGTATTCTGAAAGTAAGCATTTGAAATTCTGATATTTTTTGTTTCATCAGGGATCCCGGAACGGGTGCGGGACTAGAATGAGAAGAAGCATGAACAAGAAGGCGAAATGCAGAAAGGAAAAAAATAAGAGAAGATAAAGAAGATTAGAAAGACGAGAGGTATATATATATAGGAAGAAGGAGAAGAGGATTAAAATAAAAAGGGAGAATGAAGGAAAGTAGATCAAAGAGCATAAAAATAAAGAAATAGGAGTTGAGGAATAGAAAAATAATATAATCAAGGAGGAAGAGGAAGCGGCAAAGTGTAAAGCAGGGACAAAATCAAGATTGTGATGTGAATTAAGAAAAGAAAGAGAAAAGACGAAGAATAGTGGGAGAAGAAACATGAATAGGAAGGAGAAGAGGAAAAAATAAAAAGATAGGAGGGAAAGGTGAAGCACAGCCGTGAAAGGAGGGGAAAGAGAAAGAGTAAGGCCCGTTACACACTTGAAGAGATTTCGCTAGCGAGAAATGTGTTGCGAGAAAATTCAAAGATTAATAACATGGATTCAAATGGACATCCACACACTGGAAGAGATTCTCGTTCGAGGCGAAAACTTCGCGCGAGCTTCTCGCTGAAATCGGTAGCTCAGCGAATTTTCTTGACACATTTATCAAATATGATTGACATTTATATTCTTTATGAGGATTGAATGTAGAAAAAGATATCACAGGTGGCGATGAATTGTATTGTTTTTATTGAAAATGAGGAAAGATAGCTGATAATTGCAATCAGAAATTTATCGAACTTGTACGATGTCACCCGTAGCCTATTTATATGATACACAGGATTAAAACTATAAAAACACGAAACTTAAAGAAGAAATCTGGAGACAACTATCAGATGACCTGAAAATAAATTGGGCTATATTTTATTTTGATGAGATTTAATAGTATTAATTATAACATTTGAAATAATGTATCTACATGTCTTAACAGTTTATATAATTTTAATCAGAACATAGCAAAGAATCCGCCATCATATCATGAACGGCAAAAAACTGAGGTCTATTCAACCTGAAATAATGCCTAGACGTATCATCCAAATCGAAATTAGTGACGGAAACTCGCCCTTATCTTCGTGAGATACAATGTGTTTTCCAGATATTTCTGGCTTTAATTTTAGGCCTACTTTTTCTTTTCATTAACAAAATATGTTCTTATAACTCCATTTCCTCATCACCTAAAGATTCAGATTCAACATAGCGTTCGTACATAATTTGTAAAGTTTATAGGTTATACATTTAAGTACGACAATATACGTAAATACATAACATGTAATATTTCCCCCAATGAGCGATTACTATAATCAGAAAAATTCTCTCTGCATGAAGACAGTGCATAGATGAACATAGCGTGGTTTGATCTGTGATAGCGAGAACTCGCTAAGTGTGTGGAGGAAGAATCTTCGCCTCTTCCTTGTAACACATTTCTCGCTAGCGAGATCTCTTCGAGTGTGTAACGGGCCTAAGAGGAACGAGATTAGAAAGAGAAACGAAAAAGTTAAAGAAGAGAAGATAAAGAAAAAGGAGAAGGAAGAAAATGAGGAATGGGATACGGAGGAAACAAAGAGAAAAAAGAAGAGAAGAAGGACGGATGGAGAAAGAGAGGGGCAGAATAACGAGGAAGAAGTGCAAGCTGAAGAAAATGTGGGTAACATAAAAGAAGGAGATAAACACTTCCATCGAAAACAGACCTTTCTGATCTCTTACAATATTTGCATATAATCTAGGACGCACATATTTGAGATAGACCCGAGTAGTCGTCAGACACGCTCAGTCCGAAGAAGTAAACAACTCTTACAAATAACGAACTGGATTAAACTCCAGGAGAGGTGATGTTAAGTAACTGAGAATTAGCAATTGAATCAGCCAGATATCGCCTTGCAGTGGCTGCAACTATTACACAACGCCGGCCTTCTATGTAGACATTGTGAATTCATAACGAAAAACCAATAAATACATCTATTTTGCATTTTCTCAACCTCTTTTGTTACGTTACCAGTATGACGAAATAGCCTTACATGAAGAGACGTGTACAGTGCGTACTGCTCTCAGCCTTGGGATTCACTTTCTCGTCTGTCACATGGCCCAGGTTTCCAATGTCCACTTACAACACTTAACGCATACTGAGAGTTTCACCACTTCCTTCCGAGTTCGGCATATTGTCACATCATCGTCATCGTCTTCGTCATCCCACTGCTGGTCCTAGAGTCGAGCGAGACGCTTGGCACGTACACCAGGCGTGAAAAGTGCCAACACAATAGAGAACATTCAGATCACACCGATTCTTCAGCAACGAAATGCCGAATTTTTACTTCTAATCTTCCTTTTCACTCATCTTTCGACTCTTATAGATTTCTTTCTTTCTTCATATTTTTTTTTTTATCTTTTCTTCTTTACTCCTTGCTCTTAATTCTTTCCTACTTGGTTTTTAACATTTCTTACAATCTTTCAACTTGACTTTTATAATATCGTCCGAGTTACAAGTAGCTTGTACGTTTAAGTATTCTTCTCAGTATCACAAGACACAGAGCAATGCCGACTACCAAAATAAAACTACATTTTAAAAATTAACAAAAGAAGAAAAGTGCCAACAATGTTGGACAATGAGAAAGAACGTTCGAGACAGAGAGTAAAGAGAGAAAAATTAAATTTAAATTATGGCTTATTTAACTCGAGCACAGAAGGCCAGCGCTATACCGACTACGCTACCAAGGCGACTTAAAGAGAAAAGGAAAAGAAAAAGAAAGGAATTACATACGAAAATAGAAGGGATGAGAGAAATTCAACATATTATGAAAGTAAGAGAGAAATAAAATAAATATGTGAAAAAGGAGAAAAATGAAAAATACAAGAACAATGAAGTGGCGAGGAAGAGGTGCAATAAAGGAACGAGGAAGAGAAGGAATAAAGATTTGTCGGAAACTGCCCTACGAACAAACCTAAAGGGACGAGGAAGAGGTGAAGTAAAGGGATGAGGAAGATGTGTAATAAAGTAACGTGAATAGGAAGAATAAAAAGACGAGGAAGAGGTGAAATAAAGGGACGAGGAAGAGGTGAAATAAAGGGATGAAGAAGAGGTGCAATAAAGTAACGTGAATAGGAAGAATAAAAGGACGAGGAAGAGGTGAAATAAAGAGATAAGGAAGAGGTGGAATATAGGACGACGCAGAGATTGAATAAAGGGACGCGAAAGAGACGAGAAATAGGAGGAATAAAGGGACTAGAAATAGGGGAATAAAGAGACGAGGAATAGAAAGAATAAAGGGACGATGAAGAGGTAGAACAAAGGGACGAGGAAGAGATGGAATAAAGGAACATTGAATAAGAAGAATAAAAGGACAAGGAAGAGGTGGAATATAGGACGACGCAGAGATTGTATAAAGGGACGCGAAAGAGAGACGAGAAATAGAAGGAATAAAGGGACGAGAAATAGGGGAAGAAAGGGACGAGGAATAGAAAGAATAAAGGGACGATGAAGAGGTGGAATAAAGGGACGAGTAAGAGGTGCAATAAAGGGACGAGGAAGAGGTGGAATAAAGGAACGACGCAGAGACTGAATAAAGGGACGAGGAATAGGGGAATATAGGGACGAGGAATAGGGGAATAAAGGGACGAGGAAAAGGTGGAATAAAGAAACAACGCAGAGATTGAATAAAGGGTCGAGGAAGAGGTGGAATAAAGTGACGAGGAAAAGGAAGAATAGAAGTACGGGGAAGAGGTGGAATAAAAGAGGAGGAAGAGTTAGAATAAAGGGACGATGAAAAGGAAGAATAGAAGTACGGGGAAGAGGTGGAAAGGGACGATGAAGAGGTGAAATAAAGGGACGAGGGAGAGGTAGAATAAAGGGACGAGGAAGAGTTGGAATAAAGGGGCGACGAAGATGTGGAATAAAGTGACAAAAAAGAGAAAGGGAACGCGGAATATGAGAAGTAAAATAATGAAGAGGAAAAGTAGAAGGACGAGAAAGACGACCAGAGAAGATTCTAAGAAGAGGTATAATGAATGGACGATCAAGACTGAAAGGAAAGGAAGATAAAGAATTAAGAGATGAGGAAGAGAAAGATGAAGGAAAGAAAGAACGAAAGGAATAGTTTCATCAATGAGGAACTGTTGCGAGGAGGAAAAAGGAGAAGAGAACGAGAAGAAGGATAAAGTTAAAAAAGAGATAGGAACGGAAAGAGAAATAAGGTGCAAAAGTAAGAGAACAAAAACAGATAAAATAGGAGAAAAGGAATAAAAGAACAAGAAGATTAAGTGCGGAAGAAAGCAAGATGCATAAAAAAGTGAGAGAGAGGAATAGATTAAGAAGAATGAAGAACAAAACGAGAAAGAGCAGTAAAAGAACAAGGATAAGATTAAATGAAGTTTTGAAGGAGGAGAAAAACAAAGGTAAAAGAAAGAGTAGAATAGTAAATTCACCAACGAAGAAAACAAGAGAGAAAAAACGAGTGATGAAAGTAGAGAACGATGAAGAAAAATTGAACGAGCAGTGGATAAATTCACTAACAGAGAAGGAGAGGAACAGGGAAGGACAGAGAGTGAGAAAGGTGCAGGAGGGTGAGAATAAAACTAACAGGAGTGAATGGGGAGGAAATTGAATACTGTACTACAGCAAGGGAAGAGAGAAATGAGAAGATACAGGAAGAGGAAATGAAGATTCGGACTAGTGAAGCACCATCAAAGTTCCATTCTTCGTGCTTGTGCTGTAATGCATGTTTTTATTTATTTACACTTCACATATGCGATAATGGATTGTTATTTAAAGACTTTTAAAGAAGTCGGTTGGTGAATATTTCAACGCACCATTCCGACATGTTTGGAGAGGCTAAGCAAAAATAAGGCATAGTCTTCCCAACTACAAAGTATATAGGAGATAGAATGTCAACAGAAACGTGACAAAATATCGTTAAAATATTTGTCTGAAAGTGTGTCAACACTTCTCTAGCAATACTAACATAGCATCGTCATTTACAATATTACAAACACATACCGCAACTCACATTAGGCATATTTTTCTTGAATGAACTATAAATTTTGTTTCCTTCAACATTTATAAAGTTTCCGTACATTGCTTTTCGCTTCTGATTTCTATTTACAAAATATGCATGAAATTATAGTATTACTGATTTTAAGGCGGTATAGGCTTATTCACAGTTTACTTTTGCTATATATATATATATATATATATATATATATATATATATATATATACGTATCATATATAGGTTATCCCTGGTTATTGGTTTATTGAGGTGATTCCTGGTGTTATTTGGAACTAAAAATGTAAATACAGTAATGGGGTGACATTCATAATTAAGGAGTTGCGGCAATTTGAAAAAAGCAGAAAAAAACTTTTTATTTGAGGATGTCACTGAGAAAAATGGAAATCATAGTTAGAATACAAACAAGTGTTTCATTTTATACCAGTGGATGTGTGTAGAGTGGATTTAAAGCAAATGTTCAAAATTTCCTTCCTGCATCTGAAGGCAAAGATTCGCACGGGTGTGAACCGCGCGTGTAGCATTTCGTAACTTCACATGTTCATTCCTTATTGTCGCTGCGACATGGAGAATGCGTTGAATCAACTGTTCTCGTGCTTGCACCCTAATCTAGTACACGATGTCTTTCATCCACCCTCAGATGCAGTAATCTAGGGTGTTAAATCTGAAGATCTGGCAGGCAAACGGTTGGCATGATCATGTGGTTCTAAATGCTGCACTTTTTGCGCATAAAAAGGATACAGTCCGTTCTCATGAACAATTCTCCATACCTTGGAATGTGAAATGTTAAATGCTCCCCCCCCCCCACACACACATCGTTAGTCATGCGCAAACATGTCTAGCGCTACATACACCATGGCATGTTTCGAAAATCTGTTGTAACTCCTTAATTATGAATGTCACCACATTACTGTGTTTACATTTTTTGTTCCAAATAATACCAGGAATCACCTCCATAAACCGGGGGAAAACCTCGTGATACACCCTGTATATTTCATTCTTAATTAAAGGAAGGTACAAGTCTTCTCTGATGCCTTCATTTGTGTTTTCAGTACCGTACATCGTAACAATTACTTTTAAGAAATCGCTGGTAATTACGAAAAGTCATGCATTAATACGCTGTTACTTGTATGCAAATTAAACCTGATAAATCTTAGTATCAACATAGAAACAATCGCTTGTTAACAAAATTTGGTGATTTATTAAATTAGCTACAGCGAATAAAATAATTGTTACAACGGTTCTCCGATGTTACATCTCCCATTATATCAAACGTGAAATTACTACCTCACGTCACATCATCGCGAAGTTAAGCAAGACCGGTGGAATTCTGCCTTCACATTTTTCTTCTGCTATTAACTACGTTATGAATTAGACTCCAGGGACAGCACTCCTCCGTGCTCCATCTCCCTCGACACACAAGGCATGTACTCCTCTACTTTAATTGCATGTACTTGAGCACGTTTTCGGTTTGCAAGGCAGTGCTCAGAACTCCTCGGATGTATGACGAGACATCCCTAAAGATACATATTCAGATCAGCACGAGAGTCCAGTGAATGACCAGGAAAATGTTTGTACATACGCAGCTTCAGCTCCTCACAACAAAACGAGACCTAACAACATTTTACGCACTTGTAATGTTGCGTCCACTCTTAGTCTAGCCCGGGTACTGAAGGTTCTCGCCTAGTCTGATCAAATCCTGGTCTGGTCCGAGAGTCCAAACATGGTCTGGTCCGAGAGTCCAATCCTGGTTTAGTCCGATAGTCCAATCCTGGTCTAGTCCTATAGTCCAATCCTGGTCTAGTCCTATAGTCCAATCCTGGTCTAGTCCGAGAGCCAAAATCCTGGTCTAGTCCGAGAGTCAAATTCTGGTCTAGTCCGATAGTCCAATCCTGGTCTAGTCCGATAGTCCAATCCTGGTCTAGTCCGATAGTCCAATCCTGGTCTAGTCCGATAGTCCAATCCTGGTCTAGTCCGATAGTCTAATCCTGGTCTAGTCCGATAGTCCAATCCTGGTCTAGTCCGATAGTCCAATCCTGGTCTAGTCCGATAGTCCAATCCTGGTCTAGTGCGAGAGACCAATCCTGGTCTAGTCCGATAGTCCAATCCTGGTCTAGTCCGATAGTCCAATCCTGGTCTAGTGCGAGAGACCAATCCTGGTCTAGTCCGAGAGGCCAATCCTGGTCTAGTCCGAGAGGCCAATCCTGGTCTAGTCCGAGAGGCCAATCCTGGTCTAGTCCGATATTTAAATCCTAGTCTAGTCCGATATTCCAATCCTAGTCTAATCCGAGAGATTCCACCTAGTCTATTCCGCGGACCATTTCTTGCATAGTCAGTAAGCCCGCTCCTATTCTAGACCGGATGTCTAGTCTGGTTCTTATCCCAATCTTGTCTGGGTCAAATCTTAGTGTAGTCGAATTCCTATCCTACTCCAGCTCAGGTCCTATCCTTCCCCAGCCCGGATCCTATCCTACTCAGGTCCAAGTCCTATCCTACTTCAGTCCAATTCCATCTTATTCTAGCCTAGATCCTATCCTATTTCAATCCGGATCCTATCTTAGTCTAGTCGCGTTCCTATCCTACTCCGGCTCGGTACTCTCCTACTCCAGTTCTGGACATATCCTAGTCTAGTAGGGTTCCTATCCCACTATGTCCCGGGTTCTATCCCACTCTAATCCAGTTCGGGTCCTATCATACTCCAGTCCGGGTCCTATCTTACTCCGGTCCGGGTCCTATCCTACTCCAGTCCGAGTCCTATCCTACTCCAGTCCGGGTCCTATCCTACTCCAGTCCGGGTCCTATCCTACTCCAGTCCGGATCCTAGCCTACTCCAGTCCGGATCCTATCCTACTCCAGTCCGTATCCTATCCTACTCCAGTCCGTATCCTATTCTATTCGAGTTCAAGTCCTATTCTACTCCAATTCAAGTCCTATCCTATTCCAGTCCATGTTCTATCCTACTCCGGTTCGGATCCTATCCTGCTATTCTAGCCCTTTTCAACTATTACGACAGTCCGGTTTCAATCTTACATTAGTCTAGATCTACTCTTAAGTCCATCCCCTGCAGTGGCTGAGTGATCAGACCTCCGGCCTATCACGCAGGCGTCCCGGGTTCGTGTTTCGGTTTTCATTGAAAAATCCAGTGACATTTGTGGCGGACAAAGTCGCAGTTGGGGTTTTCCTCGGGAGTCTCTTGTTTTTCTGCATATTAGGCATCTACATAATTCCGTCACCATTTCTTCATTTCGTCATCATTCCATAGTATTTCCCGGATGGCGAACACGGAGTGGGCTGACCTAGGGACGTTACCTGCTCGAAACGGGACAGTGAGTGGAGCAGTGGCGTAGCGTCCTGCTAAGCTTCCCAGTTAATAATAATTTCATAATAAAGCAGTTTATGAACAAAAGTGTGGGTTTGGGTGATGCGCAGCCCAAGATGATTCGTGATGCAGCAGCAGGATTAACGTTTCTTTAATAGATCGTAACAGGTCGCAGTGCTGACATTGCAAATAATTTAGTGTCCCCGTGAGACTCCTGATATAATAAATAATTAGTGAAATAAATTCCATTCAATTTTTCCATATCAGGACTAACTTACGAACAAAAGTGTGATTTAAAAAAATGAAGTAGAGATAAGTGTAAACCTGAAACATACATGTACTCAATGCCTTGTCTTACGAGGTTCCAATCTTCGGAGGACTACTATTTATTTAAGACTATATTTTTGTAATATGTTTTCTCTTATGTACATCAGCTTCTCAAAATATCTGGTAACTGTGAGTTTGGGACTAGAAGAAAAGTAAAATCATCCCGTAAATTCCATTCCAACAAGTTCTAACACAATATTTGGACAAGTTGCCCATCATAAACCCCGAAGAAGGATGTTTGCAATACAATATTGATTTCATAAACGAGGAGGACAGTACAGCTCCCGGGCGACTCATTTAACGGGACTGGGACATGTGGCTTATGAAAGACTATGAGTGCCACATACCTTTCTCCACAACGGAGACAGTAGTTATTACGAAACCACTCATAATAAGATCAGCCTGCTCCCATGTAATTGCTGTGCGCTGTAGCAGGTGCCCCTCTCCACGCTAACCGACTAATTAGCTCTAATCTTACAACAGCGTTACAGCTGCTTTATCATCACAATGTATCACCGCAGGCAAATCGCAATTAAGACACTTGTCCGTTGTATTTTCAATTGTGTGGGGTTGAATAGTAATCACTGATTAGCGTCATCCTTGTCAAACGAGGGGCAGGAGAGAAGTGTAAGGTGAAAACAGAAAGTGAGAGTACAAAACTTTTTATTCATTTGTTACCTTTGACGTAAAACCACATAGACGTCTATATTGGTATAATAGACGTCATACGTAATCGAGGAAATTCAATTTCAATTATACAGACTCCATTTGTAAGCAATAAACAAACCTTTCTCTCACATTCTCAGGTTTAATCTGGAACAGATATAGTCAGTGGATCGGGGTCTTGTGTCTGTATTAAAAAATTCGAGGCTAAATCCCATACTTCTCTCACTGTACCCTCGACAAAGTTTTCTGGAATACTCTTCGGCCTATCTAAACAAATAATGATGCAGAGTGTTTCTACATATGTGTCCATAAATGTGGGGGCGTATTGCTGACACCAAACCATAACAAAAAGTTCATATGAACATGGGTCCGCAAACCCTTCGTTAGGGAGTTATGAAAGGAATTTCCTGTAGTGACCCCTGATTACGTAATTCACCTCAAACTTGCATTTTTCCCACTTTCTTCATTACAGTTGGTCATAACGTTTGTTTTGTTTTGTCTGTTTGCCTTTTGTTATGTTTTTTGTTATTCACATTAACATTCATCACAAGATGTATTCAGTGTATTTCTTCCCGGATCGTCTTAGCTGGAGAAACGTACCTAAGGTTTCTCAGAACTGAGTTGCCGCATTTACTTGATGCTGTACTTCTACATGTCACACAAAGAATGTGGCTTATGCACGATGGTGATCCACCTCACTTTACTGTGATAGTTCGCCAGTATCTCGATAACCAGTTTCCGAACAGATGGATTGGCCGAAGGGGATCCATTACATGGCCTGCCCGATCGCCAGATTTAAATCCAATGGATTTTTACCTCTGGGGACATTTAAAATCCTTGGTGTATCCAACACCGTACCTAATATCGATATTCTGAGGGAGCGTATCCAAAATGGATTTGATCAAATCCGTAACACCCCAGAACATTTGCACAGAGTACGGAAAAGCATGAACGGAGGCTCAGGGCATGCATCGAAGCAGGAGGAGGTTACCTTGAGCAATTTTTGTAAATGTGTGTTGTTAAATGTATCACATGTATCATTACCAAAAAAACCATAAATTCCTTTCATAACTCCCTAACGAAGGGTTTGCGGACCCATGTTCATATGAACTTTTTGTTATGTTTTGGTGCCAGCAATATGCCACTACATTTATGGACACAAATATAGATACACCCTGTATAATCCTTCCCAGTTATTAACACTGCTTGTCCACACCTGTGGAGTAACGGTCAGCGCGTCTGGCCGCGAAACCAGGTGACACGGGTTCGGATCCCGGTCGGGCAAGTTACCTGGTTGAGGTTTTTTCCGGGGTTTCCCTCAACCCAATACGAGCAAATGCTCGGTGCTGGACCCCGGACTCATTTCACCGGCATTATCACCTTCATTTCATTCAGACGCTAAATAACCTAGATGTTGATACAGCGTCGTAAAATAATAAAATAAAAATAAAAACACTGCTTTTTGTCCACACCTGTGGAGTAACGGTCAGCGCGTCTGGCCGCGAAACCAGGTGGCCCGGGTTAATCCCGGAAAGGGACAAGTTACCTGGTTGAAGGTTTTTTCTGGGGTTTTCCCTCAACCCAACCGAGCAAATGCTGGGTAACTATCGGTGCTGGACCCCGGACTCATTTCACCGGCATTATCACCTTCATTTCATTCAGACGCTAAATAAAGATGTTGATACAGCGTCGTAAAATGGAGCAGCTAATAAAATAAAAATAAAAACACTGCTTGTCCACACCTGTGAATGTAACGGTCAGCGCGTCTGGCCGCGAAACCAGGTGGTTTCACTTAGTACGGGTTCGGAAAATCCCGGTGGGACAAGTTACCTCGTTGAGGTTTTTTCGGGGTTTCCCTCAACCCAATACGAGCAAATGCTGGGTAACTTTCGGTGCTGGACCCCGGACTCATTTCACCGCCATTATCACCTTCATTTCATTCATTTAAATAACCTAAGATGTTGATACAGCGTCGTAAAATAATAAAATAAAAATAAAAACACTGCTTGTCCACATCTGTGGAGTAACGGTCAGGGCGTCTGGCCGCGAAACCAGGTTGCCCGGGTTCGAATCCCGGTAGGGACAAGTTACCTGGTTGAGGTTTTTTTCTGGGGTTTTCCCTCAACCCAATCTGAGCAAATGCTGGGTAACTTTCGGTGCTGGACCCCGGACTCATTTCGCCGGCATAATCACCTTCATTTCATTCAGACGCTAAATAACCTAGATGTTGATAAAGCGTCGTAAAATAACCCAATAAAATAAAATAAAATAAAAATTTCCAGCTGTATTCACCAAAGCCATATCGACGCATTTAATAGAATTTCCCACATAA